>BQMF02000273.1:0-557131 GCA_027922465.2 Turritopsis dohrnii
CAATGAAATTTAAGAAACAAAAATGCGTAGGTTTGGACAGTAAGATGAAAAAAAAACAAGATGCCCTACCGGGCAGAAGGATTTCTGCAAGCTTTGCTGCTGAAAATGCCACAAAAATGCAACACTAGCACACTAGTCCTGCAAAACTAAGACAGTCACATCATTCAGCTCGAGAAGCATCAGCATTAAATAAACAAAAATATTGATGCGACTGACAATGTTCGTCAAGAAAGTCAGCCTACCATAACATAAAAAAGGGGCTTTTCTTTATGCTATCGCGGAGATCATTTATGAAGATCTGTTTTTTTGTACGAATAAGCTGAATGATTGTTACTGGATATTTGCCACCCACGTACTCCAAAAAAGTGCATCGACACAATACGAAACTTTAATTTAACCACATTAAATATAACGAATCCTATAAAAAGATTGTGTATACTGGCGGTAACCAACATATCGTTTGGGCAGCACAAACTAATATATAAAGTTTCTATATTGATCTCCTCAGAATGAAAAATATAAATATCACAATAATAATTACTTAGAAATTAAAGCTCATATCTAATCTAAAAGTTAAAAAAAATACAACATACGTAGGGAGAAAAGAGATAAGCTGATATAGCCAGAATACATCCAAAAATTGCTACTAAATATAGTATAAATAGCTGTATAAAGTGCATATATGTTGGTGATGTTGGGGAGGAGCTGAAAGGAAGCTAAGCTGAGCTTTAAAAATCCAAAAGCTTCTAAAAATTGACTTCAAACATGCATACACATACAAAATACACGAAGGTCTTTCATATTTAAAAAGGCTTGGAGCAAAAATAAAACAAAAAATACCTTTTCTTCCACACACCATCATGTATTGGCACTGTTTTCATATTTTAAACTTCAAGAAAACTTCTTTCAAAAAACAGAATAACCACACTGTAATTTAATTTTGTGAACATGATAAGTTCCCAACAGTAATGCAATTCTTTATATAAAATTATAAGCTGTATTAACTTCTTTTAAAGCCATATTTCCATCAAAGAAACTTTTAGCAAACTACACACGTTCTTTCGCTGCCATTTTTAAAACGTTTTGTGGACGATCACATGGCATGGCGAAAATCAGCCAATAAACTATCGCTATTTAAGTGGAGGTGGCTAAATTAGCACCCTTTCGTAGAAATCGGGCATTATGCACCAATGACAATTAAGACGGCTTTTTTATGAACCAATGAAATTTAAGAAACAAAAATGCGTAGGTTTGGACAGTAAGATGAAAAAAAAAACAAGATGCCCTACCGGGCAGAAGGATTTCTGCAAGCTTTGCTGCTGAAAATGCCACAAAAATGCAACACTAGTCCTGCAAAACTAAGACAGTCACATCATTCAGCTCGAGAAGCATCAGCATTAAATAAACAAAAATATTGATGCGACTGACAATGTTCGTCAAGAAAGTCAGCTTACCATAACATAAAAAAGGGGCTTTTCTTCATGCTATCGCGGAGATCATTTATGAAGATCTGTTTTTTGCACGAATAAGCTGAATGTTACTGGATATTTGCCACCCACGTACCCCAAAAAAGTGCATCGACACAATACGAAACTTTAATTTAACCACATTAAATATAACGAATCCTATAAAAAGATTGTGTGTACTACTGGCGGTAACCACAAATTAATATATAAAGTTTTATATTGATCTCCTCAGAATGAAAAATATAAATATCACAATAATAATTACTTAGAAATTAAAGCTCATATCTAATCTAAAAGTTAAAAACATACGTAGGGAGAAAAGAGATAAGCTGATATAGCCAGAATACATCCAAAAATTGCTACTAAATATAGTATAAATAGCTGTATAAAGTGCATAATGTTGATGGTGATGTTGTTGGGGAGGAGCTGAAAGGAAGCTAAGCTGAGCTTTAAAAATCCAAAAGCTTCTAAAAATTGACTTCAAACATGCATACACATACAAAATACACGAAGGTCTTTCATATTTAAAAAGGCTTCGAGCAAAAATAAGACAAGAAATACCTTTTCTTCCACACACCATGGCACTGTTTTCATATTTTAAACTTCAAGAAAACTTCTTTCAAAAAACAGAATAACCACACTGTAATTTAATTTTGTGAACATGATAAGTTCCCAACAGTAATGCAATTCTTTACATAAAATTATAAGCTGTATTAACTTCTTTTAAAGCCATATTTCCATCAAAGAAACTTTTAGCAAACTACACACGTCCTTTCGCTGCCATTTTTAAAACGTTTTGTGGACGATCACATGGCATGGCGAAAATCAGCCAATAAACTATCGCTATTTAGTGGAGGTGGCTAAATTAGCACCCTTTTGAGAAATCGGGCATTATGCACCAATGACAATTAAGACGGCTTTTTTATGAACCAATGAAATTCGAGAAACAAATATGCGCCGGTTTGGACAGGATGAAAAAAAAAAAAAATTCAGAAAAACACGGACGATCGTAAAGTATTTCTTGCTTACGCAGAAATCCAAAAATTCAGAAAAACACGGACGATCGTAAAGTATTTCTTGCTTACGCAGAAATCCAAAAAAACAGAAAAACACGGACGATCGTAAAGTATTTCTTGCTTACGCAGAAATCCAAAAACAGGAGAAAGACGATCGTAAAGTATTTCTGGCTTACGCAGAAATCCAAAAACACGGACGATCGTAAAGTATTTCTTGCTTACGCAGAAATCCAAAAACACGGACGATCGTAAAGTATTTCTTGCTTACGCAGAAATCCAAAAACATGATAAGAAAGTCTTCATCAACAAGTAAATTGACCAGAAAGAAGTTAAGGGGTGTGAGAAAGGGATATCTAGACAAAGAAAAAGAAGTTGAGGGTGGAGAATCATATGCTGCTGGGAACTTTTGACTTTACGGCTTATTTTCTCAAAATGGATTTTTTGCTTGAGTGACGAAAGCAAAACATGAATATCTCAAGAATGGTTTTACCTTTCGCTTTCAAATTTTGAACAGGGATTTGTCTATAATTATACTAGTAAATGAACTAAAATGAGCTGCTAGTCTCGTTTCTAATGAGTGTCCTTGGCTAATAAATCTACCAATTTTTGTTTTAATACGAGTATTTTGTGAAATATGCCGCCATTTTGAAAATATTGAAAATTTACCTTTTTTCTACTAAGGTTACTTTTATCTCTATTTAAACTTTATTTCCACCAATTTTCAGCTTTGTTGCTTTTCTAGGCATGAAGAAATTAGTGTTCTTATTTCAAGTAGTTTTTGTAACATTTTGTGCTGACTCAGCAAAACTGCATGAGAAAAAAAATTTTTATAGCTTATTTATACCTTAAACTGGTTTTCTTTCTGAAAAAATAAATATTGTGTTTGATGTACCTGTTGTTCTTATGTTAGACTTTTCACCTTATTACCACCTTAAGAGATTTTGACGCATCAGCATTTTACCTTATTAAAACTCATCTAGCAAGTCCAACCTATGCTAAAGAAACTGAGAAATTTGCGAGTTTGATCTTTTTTTACACTGTTAAATATAACATTGTTTTTCTTAGACATTCAACAAAACCCGCCGTTATAGAAACTTAAGAATAAGAATGTTTATTGTTGCTAAAAAGGTACTTGACCTTGGCCTTGACATAAGAATGTTTATTTCTCTCATACACTGGATGTAACTGTGGATGTTCATAAGTTCAGTGGATGCTTTATACGAAATTCCCACGTTTTAAAAACGGCGGAGGAAGTAAAGGCTCTCAAAAACAATGACGTGGTAAAAAAAAAAAAAAAAAAAAAAAAAAGAATATACAGTCGACTCTCGATATCTCAAACTCTCAGGGGACCGAGAAAAAAGTTCGAGATATCGAGAGGATTTTGGTAGTGCGTAGTGTCTAAAGGGACCAAGAAAAAAGTTTGAGATACCAAAAAGTTCGAGATATCGAGAGTCGACTGTGTATCCATTTCACAGCTAAATAATAGCTACAGCGTAAGAAATAAGGGAATGGTACAAATGTCCGGATAAACAGCGTTATATAGTGAAATTTTTTAATATGTAACGTCTATTTTCGCAAAGTTTTGCGTACCGTGATGGTCGCCATATTTACAAACAATCTGTACATCAACTTGTTCCTACTGATCTTGAAGGGTGAGATTAGAACTAGTACTATACACCAAGTCAAGCCAAGCGCTCCTCAGGTGAAATAAGAACAAATTTCAATTTCTTCACAGAAAAATTTTTATGTGGTGAAAAAAGCAAAAAGGGTTCAATCTGAAATCAAAGAGAAAATTTTCAGTAATGTTTGATATTCAAGTATGGGAGGTTTCAATTCGAGAAAAAAAATTGTATTTTCATAAGAAGAGAATCTTATTAAGGTTTATTATTGCTGTTTACAAAAGGGTCTGAGAACGAGTTTAGAATACTACCACGATGAAGAGCGAAAAAAAAAACAGAGCTCTTTTTATTTTCGTGTGCTTGTTATGCGTTAAAAAAACCTCAAAAACAGTAAGATTGGAGTCCGATATAAAAGTGAAGCTGTTTTTTAAAGAGAAAATCGGGTTTCAAACACTTCTAAAAAGATTATGAAAGTTATGCTTAAAATAAACATCCCATTTAACAGAAACGGAATTCGTTTCATCTCGGATTTTCTTACATCATTTTTCCGTTCTTGCTTCGAGTAGAAAAGTGCAAAATCCGAAGAACTTCTGCATAAAAAAAAAAACTATTCCCGCAATGGTTAGATAAAACTTAGAATCAAGTAATAAAACGATTAGAAAAAACCTGAATATTGAAATCCAAAAACTAACATTGTGATCTAAGTTGCTTTTTTTCCTGGGATGAGTTTGAGTAAACGTGGTACTTTAATTTGAACTGGAATTACGGCTTCTCCCCAGCCTATTGGGGATGCCTGATTTTTGTCATTATCGCACGTTGTTCTTGTTTTAAAATTAGTATTCTACACTTCCTTCTTTAGATTTCCATTCAAACGGATGCGTAGATATGGAGAACATATGAAAGTTATATTTTCGAGATAAATAAATAAATTGTAGAAATACTTCGCTTTCCTTCAGTCACCAGACAGAGATAAAAAATAACTGAATAAGGAAGCGTTGGAATTTAAAAGCAGTGATTTCAACGGAGAGAAGTAGCTACGTTGGGATAAGCACATTCGTTTCAAAAAAAGTCTTCATACCTTCATTTTGATTGCCCCAACAGAAATTATCATTCCCAAGCACTAAAACGTAAAATAGAACTACCATCAAATTCGCCATGACTTTTTGTGTATGAAATCACGAAATCTAACAGCTCGATTAAACAGTTTCAAATACGCTGCTGACAGTGTTTCGACTTCTTCCAGATTCTGAAGAAGTATCATATTTCCATTTGTTTATTTTTGTGTACAATGTCTTGAGTTTCTGTTTCCTTTCAGTGTACTTTTTTCGTCATTTAGCTAATCTAAATTTATATCTGATCACAACATAAGTTCCAATCTCTTTCAAAATCAACCTCGTACCCAGGGTTTCCTGCCTTTTGGATATACGGACAGGCAAGAAACCCTGGGTACGAGGTTGCTTCAAAATATTAGATAAACAATGATTACTGGGGATAGCAAGTATTTTAATGATACTTTTCACATAAAAGTGTCGATATCAGTTTGTTGGGACAAAATTAAATGAAATCTACATAACCACCTCCATCAAAAAAAACAAAAAAAAAACAAAACATGTTCTCGCTATGTGAAACCATCGCTTTCTTTTGTGTAATCGCTAAAACTCGTTATCGCTATCTCACGAACTAATCTTTATAGTTTAAAGCATAAAAAAGTTGATCTTTTGACATTCCCATAATTTAAAATCGTTAGATCATTACCAACATCATTTCCTGTCCCTTTTAGTGCTCACGAAAACAGTCTTTCCTTTATGAGGGTATTAGCCTATGATGCAGCAGCATATTCTTAAATTTTGGACTAGACCTAAATTGACAACAGACAAAAATGTGTTATTAATGTGTACCCGAGATGTTGGCCTATAATTTTAGGTCATGCAAAGGATTTATGAGTCATGGATCAAAGCCACTGTATGGGTTACGAGAAGAACAATGTTGTTTCAATTTTACAACTCTACAACTTTCTCAACACTCCATTTTTTCAGTCACTCCACCGTTTGGAGGTTGGGTAATCGAGTCGCGCCAAAATTCTGTCCACTTTGCATGAAAGTGAAAGTCAACGTATGCTCTCCAAATTATTGACTCGATCACCTTAATGCTTCCTTATATTTATATTGATATTTTAAATCTATCTTTGAAGAAAGTAGTTTCTCTTGTTGACTATGTGTATAGGAGTTTGACAGTGCTATGGTATAGGTCGCACCATCTCCGTAAATATATACACGGGGTTTTTTTTATAAGCAACATATTTATAAACTACACTAATAAATTTTCTCAAAAAGTTAAGCAACAGTACTACCGGAATCTTAGATAAATTAGCAACAAAATTTTGAAAAGATGCAGCACTAGCATAGCTACAGCAAATTTCTTAAAATTGTTACACTAGGTTGTGCACTATATATAATGATTTGAGTGACCTAGACTTTATACTTTAATTAAACAATTTAGACGTGTATTTTTTCGCTTATTGATTAGCAGCAAATAAAGCAACATTCCTACTAACGTCTGACCTTGGTTGTTTATAAAAAAAACAACGTGTAAGGTAGAATCAGTGGTGAGTTAATATCAGAAACGAGCTAGCAACTTTAACCAGCACTGGCTTTATTGTAAACTCTGTCAAAGTAACTTAAATTCGGAGAGATTGACCAAGGATTGGAATGCTATTAAATACCTAATTCTTTTATTATAAACTCCTTCTACTGTATATCCTGTTTGAGTCCAGTATATTGCGGCAACATTCATAGGGGGTGGTGACCACTAGACTTCTTGAATCGTACGTATGTATCTTTCTTTACAAGTACAGTGGACTCTCTCTAATTCGACTTTCCATTACTCGAACTCTCCATAATTCGAACTGAATCAGTGAGTCCCTTCAAGCAAAAACGTAACAGTTTCACTCTCTATAACTCGAACTCTCCATAATTCGAATGATATTGTTTTCCCCTTCAAAGTTCGAGTTAGGGAAAGTCTACTGTAGTGGGGGAGTAACCTCACTCGTTTAGAAGTAGTGGGGGAGGGACCTCACTCGTTTAGAAGTAGTGGGGGAGGGACTTCACTCGTTTTATTATTATTATTATTATTATTATTATTATTATTATTATTATTACGAATATTTATTACAGGATGGTTCCTCAGTTATAAATACATATATACAATATATACAAATACTGTTATTCTGGAAGTCCTGTGCAAAAATGACGTAAAGGATTTAAAATATTAAGAGACGTATAGACGAGTTAGCCAAAAAACATGAAAGCTCTGAAATGAGAAAAGAAAATGATGTAACCACATTAAAGAAAACAATCAACAATTAAAGAAAAAGCGAAAACGAATGTCAAAAATAAAAAGAAAAGAAAAGTTACTAATAGGTGATTATTATACACACAGAAAATTTATAAATTTTTTATAAGATCTTTAAATTTTTCATAATCCTTTTCAGCTCTTATCTCAGAAGGGAGACTGTTGTATATCAAAGCCCCTTGAAAGTAAAACGAGTTCCGTTCTGCTTCTAATTTTACTGGTGGTAGTCGTATAAGGTTTCCATTGTTTCGTGTATTTCGTCCAGTGCATAGTTGAAAATAGTTTTTGAAATTTGAGCATACATCATTAGTTAGGCACCGATGAACATAATTTACGGCTTTCTTACGAATAATTGTGTTTGACTTGGGTATCACAAACTCATGTCCTACAATTTCCTGTGCACGTTGTTCCAAACTGGCGATCTTGTCCTTCAAGTATTCTGGGATTACACTAATCGTTACAAAGGAACAGTACGTTAAGAAAGGGAGAATCATCGTTTTGTAGATGGTATAACTGGTTTTTGGATCTAGCATAAATCTCATTTTTCGTAGCAGATTAACACGCGATGAAGCTTTTGATATCGATTTCCTGATGTGTTCAGTTAGATTCAGGTTACTCGTTAATAGTACTCCCAGGTACTTGTAGGTATCGGTGCAGTTTATGTCAGTATATTGATGTTGGATAATGATTGGTTGGTCATTAAGTTTATGCAGGCGGTTGTTAGTACCAAAAACCATAACTTCTGTTTTGCCTTTCTTACAATTCAGGATAAGCTCATTCTCTTTCAACCAGTTTGCAAATATCTTGAATTCATGTGTCAAGACCTTTTCAATGTCATCAATAGACTTCGCAGAGTAGTAAAGGACAGTATCATCTGCATATTTGGTTATCCTGCATTGAGATAAAACTGTAGCCGAATCATTAAAGTGTTTAGAAGTAGTGGGGGAGGGACCTCACTCGTTTAGAAGAAGTGGGGGAGTAACCTCACTCGTTGACTAAAATGATAGAGGTCAGATGAATTCAGCTTGAAGTAAATAAAAACGGTGTAAAGTGACAGAAAAAAAAGAGTTTTGTTTCATATGCAAAAAATTATTATTAAAATTATTATTAGACCATTTCCAATCGTTCTACGTGAGCAGGGTTCCCACTCCTTTTTTTGATCTCAAAATTGAGGAGATTTCTCAATTTGATATATTTAATAAAGTGAGGTCCCTGAAACTGCTATTGATCCACATAAACAAATCAATAATAGACAGAGAACTTGATGATAAATAGTTGAGTAGGTGTGGGAACCCTGATGAGAGATGTCACTGCTGACAGCATCATAAACAATAGGATTGCAATCCTCATTTTATTATTTTTAACCTGCTTTAACCCGTGAAAAAATCGAACTGATGGACGTTCGACTAACAACAGAAATTATGAAGTTAAGATATACACGTCACAAAATAATAAACATGAACTGAGTTAACGGGGTGTATAGAACTTGGAATTACCATGTAAAAAAACAAAGCAAAACAAAATGTGTGGACAGGTATTCCTTTATACAGTGCTGTGACATTAAAAACTGGTTAAGATATTTATAGTTCGTTATTGATGATAATCTCCGTGAAAAAAGCTAGGAATCTGCGAAAGAATTTATAAGAAATAAAAAAAAATCACCAGTAAAATATAAAAAACTTTAGAAAACCTTTCCTGGAAAATATGATACATTCAATGTTTTTTTTTAACTGAAACCTAAAATAAAAACCAGCAACCTACCTACTACCGAACATTATAGCTAATCCCGGTTTAAAAACAAATTTGTTCCGATTGATAAATCGTCGGACGTAAATACCGACCTACTAACATTGTTTTAAAATATTGAAATACACCTCCGGTTTGCCAATACTGACGTGTTTTTCAATCGCACGACCGACTCTCAGGAGGAGATCTTCTCTCCACCATGCAGCCATTACTTGAACGGAAATAGGCAATCGGTTCTCCGCGTATTTGATCGGTTGGCAGATGGATGGTATGCCGGTCAAATTGGCAAGGGTGTGATTTCTAGAGATAAATAGATATGTAGAATCACCAATAAGGAACCAACATGCACATAGAAAGGCCACTTACTGCATAATCCGACGCGTTAAATCGTTGTTCAGGTAACCATACTTCTCAATCGAATCAGTGATTATCGGTTGAAACTCGTTACAACCTAAACCAAGTCAAACAAAGAAACTCTTAGATAGGATACGATGACAACTTAGATACCAAACCGTTAGCTGATCTTAGAATTGATAGATTGATTCACTATACTAGGTCAGTATTTAAATCCTTCAACATTCCGACATCTTTATCTGCTACCAACCAACCGTTTATTAGTTATGATGCGTTGGATGCATCGAATTGCTTACGTAACACAAACATCGTTGCAGAACGTTTATAAAAAATATTGTCTTAACGAAACTTTGTTTATTCAACTTCGACAGACTAAAAGCTAATGGTTCAGACTGGCATTGGATTGGAAATTGATCCACGCCTGCGCAGTAGCAACATATCCATCACAATTATAATTAGCTACTCGTGGAGGGATGCTCACTTGGAAAGAAATCTGGTGTCTGCCATGGCCAGTTAAGCTCCATGTAAGTGAAGAAGAGGAAAAAATGGCTGTCAGTAATGGATCAAAATACAATAATTTATGTAATTAGCAGAATCTAAATCGGCGAATCACGTCCAGACTGCCAAATCCGACAAATTTTACGAATTAGTCAAATAAAAGTCGTAATAATTTGTAATCCCTAACACAAAAGTTAAACTTCATACTTCACAAGGAATACAGGATCCGAGGTTCAATTAACAATTCGGAAAGCTGTAACAGAAATCCAGCAACTACTTCATACCTGGAGTTAGAATCACATCCACGTTTTTGAATAGAAACTTCAAGACGTTCATCATTCTCGTGCGTTGTTTTGCGCTTTGTATGTAATCATGGGCGTCAAACCCTCGAGCACTCGTTAAATTAAGTTTAATGTCCAAATTCTAAAAAAGGAAAGTCGTATATGGACACATTTGTTGAGAAACCACTGCGAAAGTGTGACCACTGCGATTTCACATGACTCAATGAAAATGTGAAGTGCATTGAAATTGTCGCATTGACTTTTTGGTACTGGTCTAACAACGCTGGCCTTTTTGAATGGCATTGCAAAACTGTGAACATGCCCAGAACATCATATCTTATACAGAGTGTATCAAAATGCTGGAAACGGAAATTCCAGAAGTTGTTTTTTTAAATGAGTACCGTAAATGACCGATTAAGCGCCCAGGACTCAATTAAGCGCCCCGTCCGATTAAGCGCCCAGGTTTAGAGGAAAAAATTTGTAATGAGCGCCCAGGTTCCGATTAAGCGCCCAGGTCCAAAAACTGAAACTGGGCGCTTACTCGGCAGATACGTAAAATATTGAGGAAAACATCGTTTTTAGTTGAACTTTCACCATAAAGAAGGAAACTCAATAACGCAGGAATGAATTATTTTCATCTCAAAAGTGAGAGCATTTATCGAGCTTTTTTGAAGTTGCTCGAGTAGGACAGAAGCAGTTCTTATTCAGTATTCAGTGAAAAGATAAACTGTATTGGTAGTTTTAGTGATTTTTTATTAACCGCCCAGGACTCAATTAAGCGCCCCGTCCGTATAAGCGCCCACCGTAAAAGTTCAAAAAAATTATAAGCGCCCAGGGTGATTAATCGGTCATTTACGGTATACCGAATATCAAAATAATTTTTACGTCAATAGAAAGCCCTTTTTTCAACATCGTTCAACTTAATTATTAAAACTAATCGAAATTAGATTACATTGTCCAAAACATTTTCCTTAATTTTTCAAAAACCACTTTTTCATTTTTCTGTGAAACAGTTTTGAAAAATCCTGCATCTTCAAATAAAAACGGTCCTCATACCATTTTATCAAAACGTTCTTCGTACTTCTTCCAGTTGCCAACACCCATTTCTGCCATGATCGAAATAATATGTGCTTTTACTGCCTCCTAAAAATTCAGTAAAAAGCATGCTGAACAGATCACATACTTCATAGTCAAACAGTCAAACCTTCCATTAGGTGTAAGGCTCTGTTTACATAGAGAAATTTCATCCCGCTCTCCCACCGCCTAACTGAGATACATGTAATGAAATTGTTGCGTTTTCATGAACAAATTCAAGCTGAGACGTTTCATAAACAGTTATTGTTCATAAGCTATAGAGCACTAGCAGTCTGAGAGTGTTCGTAAGCTATAGAGCACTAGCATGAGAGTGTGAGAGTGAGCGAACACAAAGTTATTCGATCTGTTGATATTCCAGTCTGGCAAGGCAATAAAAAAGAAATCTGAATTACAATCAGTTACATTCATGTCTCGCCCCCTGAACAAATTCTTTCTGGGTCCCTTTCAAGATAATGAGCTGTTATAACTGAGGGGTTCATTATGCTGATGTCAGCAGTTCATTACAACAAATTCGTCTGACAAATCGTTACTACTAGACTTCTACGGTGTAAACCATGCGAAATGTATTTGGGTTAGCGAGGATGAGCCTCGTTCTTTCAGACGATTCTAAGAAACTTTTGATCGTATCAATGTGATGGTAACGATGGTAACGACTTGCTTGATGGACATACACTTGCAATATTGAATTAAAACAACGGTATCCGAACTAAATTTCGTGGACAGACCACCGGTTGACGAGATTATGCAGCAACAAACCTCTTTTTCAGGAACATGAATGGTGATCACTTCTGCATGATTTTGTCTTTCTAATCGTTCCAAAACTTAAGAGAACAAAAGCATAGCATCTGCAGAAGCAAATATTGAAAAGTTTTCTGGCTAAAACCTACAGAAGCATGTTTGCATTCGGAGGTTTTTACTCCCTTGACATAAGAGAGCAACGTGATAAAAACGAAGAAAGATCGCCTTTTTGTGATTAGTGAAAACGCTAAAAAACCTACACCATCGTATGAAATAACTAGTTGATGCTACCTTTCAAGCATTCTTCCCGGACTTCTTGATTGCAATCCTATAATACAAAAGCAAAACAGATAAATAAACAAAATTACAATTTACAGAAGAAAGATTGAACAAGTTGGATTGAAAAGCAATCACACTAGCAATACAAGTGGTTGAACGTATTGGAAAGATCGACCAATCAACTTACATCAATCCATTGCCAGTCAACACCAATTCTTATTCCAGTCAGATCGTCATCTTCAAAGTCACCAACAAATACAGGGGGTTGACTTGTCCCTGCAACCACAAAATAAATATTTCACCATTATTAGACACCCCTCTCAAATAAGCGCCCTTCAATAAAAGCCTATATTCATTTAAGAACAATCATATTCTCTTATATCCGTCCCTCAGAATCAAGCGCCCAGAAAAAAACTCTCGAGACGTTATTAAGCATACATGCACTTAATTGAATAATTCAACCGCACGTTGACATCATTGTTGAGATGACAATGCAGTAAATTCCCTTTGCTTCAACCAATGAAACTCGCTTAAAACATAACATCTAGTTATCAGAAGATGAAAGAACATTTTAACTGACCTAATTCGTAAGCATCATCAGCTCCAGCCAAGTAACCTGGAAAAATAACCAAAATTCTAACCTCCGTGACGAGCATAATATGGGGGTAGTTAAGCAAGGACAACACAAAAAGACACAAAACAAAACTTCATGGCAAAAGTTCGAATTAACTTTTAGTGCTCAGAAATTCCCAAAGCATCTGAACTATCTAGTATTCTTCACTTACCATAAACCAGTGCAGTATCTTGAATACTTGAACACAAAGCGCCTACAAGAATATAATTGTGAACAAATAAAAATGTGAAAAAATCCAATAACAGAAGTTTTTTTGTAAGTCTGATCCGATTTCTTTAGACCTTTCCTTAAATAATTCTGTTGAAAGTGTTTTGACCTAACCCACAAGTATGGTCTTGTTTTTTTGAAGATTTTCATTACTTAATATACATAACATAATATACTAGCATGTAGCTTTAGCTAAAAAATGCCCCCGCACTCAAGCATTTCAATTTGTATACACAGCAAGCTATACATAGCAAGCTATACAACGGAAATAGATATAACTTTTGTTCGAAAACAAATGTTTTGGTTTATTGTGGGCCTGGCAAGTGGCATACTTATATGCTTAAATATTTCGACAAAGCCAGTTTTTTAGGAAGCCTCAAACCTACTCAACACTCACTCAAAATCGCTTTAGAACTGTCTCGCATTATGATCACGAGAGGAGTAGCATTTAACATTTAATTTGTAACATTTAATGCATCGAAACAGGCATACAATAACACCCTTTATTCAAAGAGTTGACATGATGGCATCAATTGAAATTCAGGACAAACTCGATAATTGAAAAACTATTTAATCAGCCAACGGTCATTTAAAGAACAAGCAATGTTTTATGACATCATTTCTATTGTTTTGAAAGAACAAGGGTGAAGGGAGATCAAAACATTAAGATGGATGCTTTTGTAAAACTTTTCACAGTAACAAACATTTTAACTTTTGATAACATTGTATAAACATAATAAAAACATAATAAAAAGAATTGTGAGCATGATCATTTTGAAATGGATATCAGATTTGAAAACTCATTGACAGATGGTCTTCACGGTTTTTCACTTACATTAGAATTGAGTTAAACTTTCTTTACGATAACTTTTCCAATTACAAGAACAATTAATTGTTCATATGAAACAATAGTTAAAACGTTTTACAATACAACAAATAGTTTAATGAGTAGTGTAACTATGAGGCATAGTGTAGCAGTGGCTGTATTTCAAAACCAACTTGGAATATGCAAACCAAATAGATCTAAACTTAAACAGATGAAAATCTGCACAAAACTTTGTTACTTTTTGTTATCTCTTAGGCCTAAGTCACACTAATGCTAATATACCTTTCAAAAAGTGTAAATAAGGCTTAACAAGTAATATCAGAAAGTATTTGCTACAAACAAAAGAAATGTGTGAACTGAAACCATGGATACGTATTTTATAATCAAATACGTATTTTATAATCAAAATAAGATTCTGTAAGAGCCAAAAGAAAAAAAAAACTTTTTAAAACACGAAGAATGACAATTTGTAAATATGGCTTTCTTACATACACAGAAATCAAATTTAAATATTTTTAAGGCAAGATCTGCTAATAATCAGTGCATTGAATAAAATTAATTGAATGAAAGATTTAGAGTTAAAACATATTCAAAAATAAAATGTATGGTTGGCAAAATTTCAGATTTCAAGCTGTGCTTCAAAATCCTTATCGTTCATTTCACTAAAACAACACAAAAGTAATATGAAAAATGTCTAAGCAATGTTAGTATACGGACTTCCTAAATAACATAGTATAATATAATAGTAAATTAGGAAAGAGATACGACAAAACATTCTGTCTTCCACTTACAGTACCATGCTTTGAAACGGTAAAAAAAGCAAAGTCAGCTAATAATTGTATACTACCGTGTAACTTCAACACGAAAGTTGGAAGATGATGATGATGATGATGATGATGATGATGATGAAGAACAAAATCGGAAACTGACATTCGCCTATCTCGTGAAACTACTATGCCTCCTCGCTCGCTTACGCTCGCTGCGGGGGCAATTATCACAACAATAGGACGTATAGAAACCCGGTGAGCAGAATCGTCAAAAAGTCATTGCGATGGAGAGCAGTTTTATTGAAATAGTTTTTGAAAAATTTTTAATAAGTGTGTAGCTTTTCGCTTATGCACTCCTTTGCAGTGATTTTGCAACAAAATTGGCCACTGTGAGACGAGATGACATTTGATAAGTAGCCATTAAAGCTAGCCTAAAAATCTATTGTTGTATTTATATAGGGACGATTCACGATAATACAACACAAGGTTTAAAGTAAGAAAACAAATAAAGTCTATGTGTTGATCATATTAAAGGTAATTATTTGAAGCTATAGCGGAAAAATAGAACAGTAAAACAAAACAAATAGTATATCAACAAGTTTTAAAATGAACCAGAAACTTTTCGTTAAAACAACATCATCAGTGCTATGTTACAAGTTATAAATAAGTTATATAACTTAAACCTTGTTGTTTCTTTATTTATTTGATACCTTGATACTAATGTTTTAATCAAAACAAATAGTATTTCTTGTATTCGTATTTCATTGCAGGGTAACTTTTCTTGAACACTGATCATTTCAAACATACCTGTGTGAGTTCCTACAGTAGGACTATGTCTCCCAGCGACAGAGTATCGCCCAAATGTTCCTAAAAAATTAATGAGTTAACTAGATTTATAGAGAATTATGCAGAGAGAGCAGCAGGGACGAGGGTTTCTTAGCACAGAGAGCAGCAAAGATGAGGGTTTCTTAGCATAACTAACGTGATGATAATGTGATTAGTATTTTGAGTTGCAAAACTTTATAAACATTCCATAGTTGGATGATCTTTCAAACAACAAATTCTGGATTGCATACCTTTGAGACCTACCACACCACAAGTACCTGCTGGTATCCGTATGGAACCACCGCCATCTGAACCCAAAGCGAAGACACACAACCCTTTCGAAAGACACAAGAATGTAAGAGAATGTAAACAGATTCTTAACAAAAGGTTTCTGTCTTTCAGGGTTTCAAATATAGGAAGCCGACGATCAAAACCTTTTTATTTGAAATTTTCAATGTTTGAATCCATTATCTTATCCAGTATAATTTTAAAAGAGCAGATACTTCCAGCTCGATTCCGAAAACTGGATATTTTTTTCATTTGCACTCAAGTGTTATTTCACAACAGAATCATGAAATACAAAAGAATGATTTGAAACATGAAATGAAAAATTGATATGTTGATCACTGCCAACAAATACCTGATGCCACAGCGGCTGCAGATCCACCGGAACTTCCGCCGGTGCTATGGTTGCTGTTGTAAGGATTACGACTGGTTCCAAAACTGAAAACAGAACATAGGGACTTAAAAATTTCTGTTGTTACAGTGTTGATTAGGGGAATTCATAAGGTAGAAAAAATATACTTCATGTGATCGATACCAGTGACACCCATTCCGAATTGATGCATATTAGTAATACCAAGTATTATAGCACCTCCGTCACGAAGTTTCTTCACAAGGCCTTCTTCATCATCCAGAGTACAGACAGGCGAATCATCAGAACGGAAACCACCACGACAGTGATGTCCAGCCTTGAGAGATGGAACAGTGATAACATTGTCGCCTAACAAAACATACTGATTGTGATATTGTAAGGAAACCAAAGCAACACATCACAATCAGAATTGATGTGCACAAGCCAGGGGAATATCCTATCTTAAAAATCAACTTGGTTCTTATTTCGTTTTTGTTGCTGAAGGTTCAATTCAGAACTTGACCCATTCAAATCTTCACATCTTTCATGAGATGGATACTTCAAGAAAAATCTCACCACAAAATAATCATCTTTGACACCAACGGGTATGCCATCCACAACTGATAGAGGACGACCCTGTTCCCATCGCTTTGTTGACTCAACTGCTTGCTAAAAAATTGTCAATTAAAACATTACACCTTAACTGAAAATTCAAGAAAAATTCTTATGAAAAACAATATACTACATGCGCACCTCGATAATCCGTTCTTCATGGTATTCAATAAATGCTCTTATAGGTGTTCTTAAATTTTCACTAGCTTTGATTGCATGAATGACCTCCTTAGCGACATCAATTGGTTTGATTTTCTTTTCCCTGACATTAGAAGACAGAACAAAAGAGGATGAAAAATGATAACATCACCAATCCTTCATATATATGACAAATAAAGGGTATGCTTCTAGTAGTACATATAATAACACATAGCAATATTTAACCAAAGGTAGTGCATTCTCTTTTTTAGTTGAAAGTAAAGTAAAAGCAGTGAGTGTGGAATTGCTGCAACTAAAAAGTTTTCATCCTGATGGTTCTTGCACAGTTTCTGGCTATTTATTGCAGGAAGCTAACAAAATGATAGCACTAATTAAATTACCTGTAGAGTTTGATCAAATCAGCTATGGATACAAATTTAAAGTCATTCCTTTCAAGCCTAAGAACAAAGAAGATCAATCCTTTGTAAATTATCTGTTTAACTTAACTTTCCTCACCGGTGCAAAAAGATACACTGTCTTAAATTATTATGAATGATTCTAAGCTTGAAAAAAGCATATTGCAAGACAAAATGATCAACTTTTGTTCAGGACGAATAAATAACATTCTACCAGCTATGAGACTTGCTCTCAAGAAGAACTACACACTTGGGATACTAACCTCTTAAGTATAGGTTTCAACAAATAAATCAGAGTTCAGTTTTACTCGACATTTCAGATTAAACATACAACTTGATTCCTCATAACTCAAAGAAACATAATTGTATGGGTTCAAATTTTGATTTTAATTCTTCGTTAACGTTTCTTATGCTTTGATAGTACCTTTTGCTAACAATCTCCCAAAGGATATCATCAGTTATTGGTGTTCTTTGCTGCAACTCTTTTTCTGCCTTCACGATAGGGTAGAATGTAGGTGCATCAGGAATAAATGTTTTTTTGAAAAGATCCATCTGAAATTTCCTAAGTAAAAAAAAACAACATTTTATTAATTTTTTTTTAAACATTGGTTGCTCCCTGCAAGGCCAAAGCCACTACTAGACAGAGAGGTACAAGATGAGAAAAGGAAGAAGAGTTATAAACACAGATGAGAAAGATGAGAAAAGGAAGAAGAGTTATAAAGACAGAGCAAGTGGCAGTTAACCTTGGATTTAAAAGATTGTAGATCATACTCAAAATAAACAAACTAATAAATAATAGTGGACAAAACCTAAAGAAGAGCAAAAGGCACTTACTTCTTCATTTGTGATACAACGAGCTTTCCAAAAAGCTGTAAAGAAAAACTTGCTAGCTTAAGAATTGAACTGTTTTGAGATAAAGATTTCAAAAGTTGTTAGGAACATACAAAGTACAACCAGAAAAATGAATTACCGATGTGCAGATTTTTTGGAAAAAAGTTGTTGAAAACCAACCACTCACTGCTGGAGATTTCTAAACATAAGAGATAACGTTCGGGTTGTGTGTAATGACTTCCATTTTGTGATGAAAATAAAATCTCACTTTATTCTCTGCAAGTAATTCTTTGTCATCATATTTTTCATTTTTATTGGTTTTCCGTTTCACCACCAACTTTTCAGTGCCATAAAAACCAAACCTTTTCACGAAAATAACATAAAACAATGCCATCCCAGTTAATGGTGCGATTACATTTTTCTTGCAAACGTAACCTCTTGTAAACATTAAGAAGAGTTCAACCTTCTCCTTTAATAGAGCTAGACTTTCCTGACTTAGTGTTGGATGCATAGTGATGTTTTTTTTTTCTGACAAAAACAATGAATCTTGTGCTATAAAAAATCGTGAAACTCATATAGATTATGAATGCCATAAAACAGGTAGTTATTTTTACCATCAATCATGAAGATTTCAACTTAGAACTCAATGGGTTTTTTTGTATATCCAGCTAGAACTTTCTAGGAACCAGTAAAACATAAACGAATGAAAGTTATGAAACATGTTGGAAATCGGAGAGTTGAAAGAAGCTGTTTAATAAAGACTAGAAGCTGATAAAATGCCTATACATATCAACATCAGAACAGGCATATCAACAAGAAAATGAAGAAACATAAGTGAAAATAGTTTACATGTTATACTTGTTTCTTGATACCAACACATCTGACTTTATTTCTTGTAGCTCTGACTTATTTTTTATAGGAATTTAAGGATTGATACCATTATACATTTTTTTTTATAAAAACCATTAAATTTTGCCTACACTTTTTTTTCTTATTTTTATACTATATTGAGCTATAATGATGCTTAAGTGATGCTTTTTCCTTCTCAAAATTCCAAACGTTTAAGCATTTTTAATCCTCAGTAGTGCTTTTGTTCAATCTGACCCCTGTTGTGAAGCAAAAAATATGTTGAAATTTTAACAATTATGAGGTTAGTTAAAAAACAGTGCACAAAACAAATGCAATTATTAGACATATTGTTTTACTAACAGTGAGAAAAATTAAGAATAAGAAGTCAAAATTTGGGAGCAAAAAGAAACCTCACAAAACATAAATCCAAATTTTATAAAGAAATACCGCTTCTGATAAAATAAAAAACCACTACTTTGTATTCATAGATCTTCCATTTATTAAAATGAATCCTGCAGATTATATTCATGACAAAATTTGGAAATATTTTCCACAAGCTCTGTGTAAAGATCCTGATCTAAGCCCAACTCTGCAACAATATAATGTTTGTGTAAGTTAATTCTCTGTAATCGTTTGAGAAGGTTGGAAAGCAAGTTGGAAAACTGCTCACTTGTAAACAGAGATGACATGACTGATATTTTATGTCTGTCTTTGTGATCAAGACCAGGAAACAATGGTGGGAATGGTAAAGCTGTTTCTAATGATTTTTTGGAATACCAGCAGTTTGAGACTGTTCTTTCACAAGGGTGATACCGTTCGTTAAAGAATTCCAACACAGTATTGGGATTGTTGGTGAATTCGTTTCGGTTGAGTCCAAAAGAAGACAAAACATTCGGATGAATTTGTTCAGGTATAACGTGATGCTCTGAAATATTTTGCAGAACAACAGAATGGCTGTTTGGTGTTATGCCTGCAGAATTTGACAAGGGAAAAAAACTACTCAGACAAGGTCCATAAAAACATTTAGCCTGATGAAGTTTTTCGAAATAAGTGGTTGGTTCTGCTGTTGAGGAGTAGATATCGAAACCAATTGCACTTCCGGCTAACTTCCACTTGCTTTGACTGATGTGATGACACAAACTGCCCATCGAGATTTTACGGTTACTTTCGCGCCATGGCAATGAGGTTGCGTCGATAGCAGCAGCCAAAAGTGCCGAGGTATGGTATGGATCATTTGGCTAGAAACAAAACTAAAACTAGAAGCAAAACCACAGCACATCCTAAAAAGATGGATTACTAAAATGGCGATAAGTCCTTTTCAAAAATGAAAAAGTCTGATGAAGGTTGCTGTGAGGAATACATTGCGGGGTCCAAAAAAAAATGACCCACGGTAGGATTCTATTTTGCAAAAACAATTTCTTGGCAGGCAAGATTTATTATGTTGATGTGTTTTCAAGCCTCTTTCAAATTGATTAAAATAATGATGTTATAATTAATAAATTATAAATTAAAGGGAACTAAACTCAAAAAAACAAAATTGATTTTTTTGTACCATTTGGAAGAATTTTAAAAATGATGAAAGTCAATTCTTGAATTTTCAGAAAATCATTTTTCGATCCCGAGATATTGTCATTTAAAGTTTTTGCTCAAAACTTGATCTCCATGACATACAAATATGTAAATAACGCAAGAAATATTAGTGATATACTGCCAGAAATTTGTATGTGTAGTGGAAAACACCTATAGATATCAAATCACTAAAAATAATTGCTGCCATAGTTACCCTGGCTTGTTTCCAGGTTTCTTCTGTTTTTTGCTAACAAACTTATAAATGGAGATCTGCTCAGGTAAGGGATACGAAATTTTTGAAAATGGAACAGTTTTCACTGGACGTAAGTTAAAACGAAATTCACCATAGTAACAGTGCTGGATGCTGATATATAGCTTTGTCAGCAAAAAATAATAGAGATCTGGAACCGAGCCATAGTAGCAATGGCAATAAATTTCTTTGCTATTTTCAAAACTGCAGTTATTTACCACTCTACATGCAATGTTCTAACAATATATCATTAAAACATTCTGAGTTATTCACACATTCATATGTCAGCAATATCTTCTTGAACGTTGTGATGTCACGTTGGCATGGAGATCATGTTTCGGAAAAAACCTTTACATGGCAATATCTCAGGAATGAAAAATGATTTTTTGAAAATTCAAAAACTGATTTTTAGCATTTTTAAAGTTGTTTCAAATAGTGCACAAAAATCAACTTGTGATTTTTTTGGTGTAGTGCCCCTTTAAAGATACTGGTCTGTTAAAGATGAATGGCAGTCCTTTTCAGGAATGAAAAAGTCTGATGAAGGTTGCTGTGAGGAATACATTGCGGGGTCTGAATGTCTGTTAAAGATAAATGGCAACTACAAGAATGTTTATTAAAGACACTGTTCAAAACACACACCTGATAACTAACTGATGGTATATCAACCATCTCTGCATTGTTTGAAAATACATCTCTTCCCAAACTCTGCAACACAAATAGTGAGGAATGCTCTCTGAATGCTTGGAACGTTAGGGCAATATTTAGGTCTCGATAAACTTCATCTTTGCTAATGGTGACAATAGGCCAATTGATATAACAAATGGATGGTTTCTTTGTATACTCATCATTTAGATCCTCCAATAATTTTGACGACAAACCACTGAATCCATTGTGTATGTCAGTAAAAACCTAGGCAAAATTAATAAAAGTCAAAGATTCATACTTATTATCAGGCAATGAAAAAATGAGACGTGAAAAATCAACAATTTTTGGAGATATTTCTCTAAGGGGCTGTTTATATTTGTAACTAGGCTGGATTGCCTGTGACAGTTTACATGGTAAAATAGCCGAAATTGCAGCAAGTGGGCCAGCTCCATATAAACTGACCCTAAAATGACTGAAATTCAATTGTAGAAAAACGCTTTGTGGGGGTATCAAAACATTATCCTTTGTAATCATTCAAAAAAATCTGGTGATCAACGAATGTGAATACTTTAAAGCCTACAATAATCAATAAAAATTTGAAAACATGAAAAATAAGTTCATTTGAAAGCTGAACACCTTCATTAAATCATTAACCATAGATAGCAAAGAATTATATGGAAGAACTAAGGTGGTTTTAAACCAACATCAGAACCAAACAAGAAAACCCAATTGCTAATGCTTTTATTTACATGAAAATTTAGGCTCAAAACAACGCTCAAGTCCTTATAACATAAAAAGTGTGTACTTGCCAATTAAAAAAAAGAGCTAAATTGTTCATTGTATTTCAAAGCAATTTCACACAAAAATGTCATAAAAGATTTTAAACATTAGCGTTTAAATTAAATTCAGTTCTTCTGGAGAACAAAAAGATGAAAAACAGTTCTCTTTAAGAAACTGCTCAAAATCAATTCTATTTCAAGCAAACTGATGCCCATCACAATAAGATAAAGAGCCACAATTCTAAAAAATAAAATATTTAATAAAAAGAAAAAGTTCTTCAGAAAAAACAGAAATCAAACAATTTTCTTGAATGTCTGACAAAGAAAACTAGACTCAAAAACTTTAAAAGCATTCATTTGGTTGAAAGAAATAGAAGCATTTTAGACCAGGAAATACATAAGATAACAGGTAAATCAAAGTTGATTTATGAAGGAACAGTGTTGATGTCGAAATGATTTATTTTTGTTTGGTTACATATTTGATTAAACCATGTGTTTCTGTGATAGCTAACCAGAGAAATTTATTGAATTCATCAAAGATTTTAAGAGAATTTGGACTTCAATCAGTGAAACGACCATAATACTCTTATATAAAAAGGAGATGCATTACCTGAAAGCCTTCCATTGCATTGCATTCTTCAATCCAAAAGTGTAATTTATCTTCAATGTCTTCGTACAAGTTTGTGTACTCCTGTTGGCCCAAACTGAAATAGTTAAAATTCTTCCCATCATCATAGCTGTTTGATAACAGTTGCAAAGTGTTCTCGTGCAAACGGTGCATAAGAATATCGCTCCAAGTTGTGATTTTGTTTGAAGGTGATAGCCTATTAATAGGCTCTGTACAGTCAGGACTGGAAAATAGCTCAGTTCTTTGAATCCGAGATTGTTCATAAACTTGACAATTTAGTTCTTCTTCTGTTCCATTCAATGGCTTAGCATCCTTTTCTTGAAAACTCCCATCTTCTTTTAATGCTTTCAAACTGTGCTTGACATCAAAACTTATCAATCTTGGCACCAACAATGTGTTTTTATAACTGGTGACTTTACGAAAAAGCTTGTTTATTTCGTAAAAGTGTCCATTATCTTCTTCACATTCAGGTAAATAACGTTTGTGTTGCGAATTCCAGTAATGTGTTCCAACAAAATTGGAATAATTTCCAAGTTGAAAAGTGATGACTTCCTGTGTGGTCATGCTAGATTTATGAACTATTCATTTGTATTGTTTAAATATTTTACTTACGAACTATAGTGTTGAAGAATACAATCAACATGTAATACACAAATCCCATGCGTTTACAAACCAAATGACTCAGGCGTAACAGCTGACTTACGATCAATTTTCTGGTTGTTACTCCTAATGGAGTTCTTAAAGATAGGTTATAAAACTTATAAAGATATTATAGATATTATAAAATATTATAGTCTCAGTATATATTCACAAAGACAGCTTGTAGATTTTTCTAGCTTTATTATAACCATTATTATGCTGTGACATGTTAATAATAAAATACAGAATATCTTCCTTTCCAAGTTTCAATTTTATTGTCAATTTAAGGAATGCAGCATGCAGTGTGGCATTAAAAGTTAATGTTTAGTATTATTTAAAAATTGCACAAACATATTACGAAGCTTTGTGATATCTTCAACTGGATGCATTTTGGCATATGTAATAAATTGTCTTTTTATTCGCCGCAATTCTGCCATATTAAAAGTTTTTGTCAAATGTAATTTTTCCAATGTGTCCGTAATTTTGATACTGTCCCCAATTGCAGCGATCTTCTGCAATTCTAGGACTTCCAAAATAATGCTTTGGGTGACTTGATCCAGGTCTCGCATGAAATTTCCACTACTTATTGGTGTTGCAATAGTAGATTGATTAGGGGGAGGAGCATGCCGTCCATACAATGCATCATAAACAGCATTATAATCAATTTCAGTTTCCAAAGTCTGAGTAAATAGTGGTGCATCCCAACGGTTTCGTCCATCCGGTTCCTCAAATCGCATAACCAGAGCATCTAATATGTTTTGTGAATATTTTTCATGTTCTGTTCGAAGTGAATTCCAAAGGGAACATGTCTCTTTTGGTATTCCACAGAAAATGACACAGTGTAATGTTTTTTCTGCCTTTACGATACAGTGCAGTTCATATCTAAAGCTTTTGATATAATTAAGCCCATCTAATATTAATATATTGTCACGAGAAATATACCTTTCAACATCACCTCTCAAAGATGATCGTATAGACTTTTCTTTGGAAGAATCTGTAACATAAAACATAATCAGATAAAAGAAAATTATATGGTTTATGTTTGTGCAGTTTTAATCTATCAGTCTGCAAGTAGGTTTTTCCAGTGTCTGATTCAGAATTACACACCAAAAATATACTCATCAATGTGAAGAACAATGTACCTGCAAAAATGGAATCCTTCAAATTTAGAACCAGGTCATTTTCACGGATCACTCTAACGGATTTTTCTTTTTCATTTTCCATATACTGTTGTACTTTATTACAAAGTATTGTTTTACCCGATGATGGATAACCACAAATAATAATCAAAGGCATGATCAATTTTTCATTAGAAAAACATGCCTAAAATGTAAAATAAAGAAGAAACATTGAAAATAAAAAATAAAACCCATTAACATTTATCTGCTTCATAAACTTCTCAATGCTTACTTATTCTATTTATTTACCAAGGTTAGCATCAATAGCTGTTGGCCGCCATCAAAAATTATTTTCCAGTGACTCAATTTCAGGGATGAAACTCAGTTGTTTCAGATGTCTTCTTATAGTTTTTGGTAATTTCGCTTCCTTAGGCAGATATTTTGATTTTTAGAAATCATCAAATTATACAACAAAATAATTTGTAATGAAATAAGGTGCCATTTTGTTGATATGCATAACTTCAGAATTTGCTAAATACAGAATCTACTCAGAGTGGAAGTCCTTACTCCCAAGTACATTACAAAAATGTAATATAATTAGTTTCTATCTTATCATAACCATATTATGTATATAACAATTAATAAATATATCATGTATAAAATATTGAAAACAGACTTGTTAAACCAATTTTTTAGTTCTTTAGTGTTTGAAAATATCATTTAATTTATAATTTAAATATAATATAATTCTAAAAAGTTGAAATTGCATTTCCTTAACCAATATCCCTATCAGAGAGGCTATAACCATTATGTATTTATTGGAACTGAAATTCCTTAACAAAGACTGATCCCAGATTGCTTTTGCAATAGATAGTTTCTGACTTTCAAAGAAAAACGTCCGATCTGGATGTCAGTAGAAGGTAGCCGAAAATAAGAAATTTGCATTTTATATTTTTTTAATTGATGCCCTCCTAGATGCATTGCTTTATCAGCAGAGACTAGAAAGATTGGAAACTTCCTTGAAAAAAACACATACGATTTTTAGCATTCAAATTATAATCCAAACATCGATCTCATGATCTCAAAATTTCTTTTCCTTTGTAGTAGGTATATGCAAGTTTGGAAAATCATTGTAGAAAAAGTGCAAAGTTTTGAAAAATAGAGATATTAAACAACCGTACTTGCATCATTAAATTCTCAATTGATTTTCTGATCTGAAGCTCTGAATACAGGGTTCCTACACATTCGGGTAAAAATTTTTCCCTGAGTTTTTTCATCTTACTATATTCTTTTCCAGAGTTTCCTCCTTAAAAAACATATATTTTTCCCTGATTAGAACTGAAAATGGAACATTTTTTCCAGATTTTATAAACACTTCTACAATATTTATATACTACCATAAAACAACAGAAGAATTACGGTTTTGTCAAGTGAGCCTCCGTTAAATAGCCTCCGTTAAGCCCCCGTTAAGCCTCCGTTAATGACTTGATGAACAGTTTATGGTATAAAATATATATATGATAGGGGGGAACCATTTATCATTTTATTTCGATTATTGTGAATACTTTAATAAACCCAACACATCTTACAATCTGTAGTCAAGTCTCAAAAACATAATAACTTTGAAAACGACGGTATGGCAGAACCGACAGACCACATCGATGCATCTCCACCGCAGAGCTTTTCTACTGTGTGGGTTCTACAGCAATGATCAGTTAACGGAGGCTGAACGTTTACAAAATTACAATGAAGTAAAGGTTTTTGGACGTTTTCAATAGTTTTAAGACCATTTCTAGTGCATTGATCAGTTAACGGAGACTGGCATCACAAAAAAAATTCTTAACGGAGGCTGGTATCACAGAAAGTTCCTTAACGGAGGCTGAGCGTTTTGACAGTCCAAAACTACTACTAGATGAAAGTTCGTCATAAGGATTTTCCATTAAACCTTCGATGTGTTTTATGTCTTTTTCAATTTAAAAAAAAATCATGAAAAAGTTAAAAATCACGAAGCAGAAATATTTCCTTTCAATGATATCCGCACTCAATGTACCTTTCCAATTGCAGCGCAAAGTTATCGGATCGAGTGGGACTCGAACCCACGACCTCTCGCTTGCCGGGCGATTGCTCTAACCACTAAGCTACCGACCCCTTGCGATCACACTAGTTCGTAGCAGAAATATTTCCCTCGAACTGTCACGTAATATCTGAAATGAGAAATTGACATGTGAAATTTAGAAATTATCTAGAAAATATGCAAGGAACTTTCTGTGATACCAGCCTCCGTTAACTGATCAGTGGTCTTAAAACTATTGAAAAACACCTAAAACCCTTTTCTTCGTTGTATATTTCTATTATGAGAACAGCCTCTGTTAACAAATCAGTTTTGGACTGTCAAAACGCTCAGCCTCCGTTAAGAATCTTTTCGTGATGTCAGCCTCCTTTAACTGATCAGCGCATCAGAATTGTTCTTAAAACTATTGAAAAACACCTAAAAACCTTTACTTCGTTGTATATTTGTATTATGAGAACAGCCTCCGTTAACAAATCAGTTTTGGAATGCCAAAACACTCAGCCTCCGTTAAGGAACTTTCTGTGATGCCAGCCTCTGTTAACTGATCAGTGCATCGGAAGAGGTCCTAGATCTTTTGAGAAACGTCTAAAGACCTTAAGTTCATTGTATATTTGTGTTATGAGAGCTACGTTTCTTAACAAGTAGCACGTGCTAATCTTCGACAATGAAGGTTTCAGCGTTTGTTAAATTTTCTTTGAAAAAACTTGTATATTAAAGTTTTGAAGTTTATCTGGTTTTTTGATAAATATTTGTTTGAAATATGGACGTAGAAAAGGTTCTTTGTTGGAATTTCTTATCATCCGCCACTCCATATATACCGTAAAGCGGGGTGACTTCGATCAGTAAAAATAAACTGTTTAAACTTTGAAATTAAAGTGCGTTTTTCACATTTTTTAAGATTTTCATTTAGATTCTTATTGTAAAATATCATCAGAATCGTCTTCAAGCGAAACAATCAATTTCTTCCGAAATTAACGACGAAAAACATCAAAATTTTCACCGCTCACATATGTCATCGCTCTACGTCGTATTCAAGAGTTTAGCCTGGACATTTTTGGTAGATATGTGAAGTATAGAGGCTGATGGTAAAGAAAATTATAATATGTCTGAAAGAAATTCTGTTCTTCACCGCTATATTCTGTTTTTCTTTTCCTTATTCCTTTATCGATAATATCGTGTTTATAAAAACACGAAAAAAACGAATGTTTTATATCGCTATAAGTTACATGTTTGCAAGAACTTCGTGAAAAGTCGTCGTATCTCATGGGAGATTTAATGACTTACCGAAGAAATTTTAATAAGCGTGCTCTTTCCCCATGATGATAGATCTCAAAAATATTGTTTGAGATACAATGAAATTTCAATGTTAATTTCGTTTCGTATTAACGAGGGTCGCACATGTGTGAAAGTCTTAAATATCTTTTGTTTTACTAATATTCGCTGATCTTTCACGGTCGAACATTTACCGCTGATGAGAAATGGTGGTCTGTTAATATTGTAATAATGGCGCTTTAAAAACATTGTCAAATATAAATATAAGTAATTTGGCGCTTCTCATAAGCTGATCGAAGTCACCCCATAATCGATATTGTCGTTTTCTTGGAAAGATCAGGTTATTTCTCTGGAATTACAAGTTAAGTTAATGTGAAATTTTGCAATGAAATAGAAGAAATGTAATGTAATGATTCCAAAGTTTCAGAAGTAATGGTTTAGTATTTCGGAAGTTACTTTTAAAATAGTGGCAAAATTGATCGAAGTCACCCCGCTTTACGGTACCTGTAGGCGGTGTCGGTCGTCATCAGAAAAACTGTCGGCCTTGGATCCTCCACCACAGAGGTCAAAACTGTTTTCTGCGATTTTTGAGTGGTTCCTGAAGATAAATAAGTTCTGAGTAAGTGTTTTGAATGGTTTAAAGAAGTTTTAGGCAGTTTACGTAGTCATCTATGGATATTATCATTTAGCATGGTCTCAGAATGGAATAAAATATTAACGGAGGCTTAACGGAGGCTACTTAACGGAGGCTCACTTGACAAAACCAAGAATTACACATTTGAAAAGAGAATGATTTCCCTAGTAAACTGCACTTTAATAACTACGAATTAATACAAAAGGGAGTACAAGGCACAGCAAAAAGTACTGTTAAAATCTTCAGGTATTCCAGTCAAAAGGATCCCAAAAGAAATACACTAAAATACTACACAAAAATGGTATTTAGTCACAAGTTTTCCCTGATTTTCCCTGATTTCTCGCCCAATAAATTAAAAAATTCCCTGATTTTCCCTGAATTTCCCTGACAAGCCTTGAATTTGGTATGTTTTTCCAGTTTTCCCTGATTTTCCAGAAGTGTAGGAACCCTGGAATAGTTGGTACTGCATTGAAATAATCAATGTCTCCCAGCCTCAAAATGGTCGTCGTGCTCTTGCGAAACATGTGTATCTTTTAGCCATTACTTGAATCATCAAAACAAATAAAAAAAACCACGTGCGTTGTCGATTAGTTGTGGAATTATGTTATAGATTTATGTGGTTCATTATTGTATTTTTAGTTTTTTTAGTTTATTTCTCCCAACAGAAACCACTTTTTAGCAAGCACCTGTCAAAATTTAAGAAAAAAAAACTTATTACAACTTCAGAAGAATAAATTTATTTGACTGTACATTCAGTATTAAAAATTATATAAAACATATCTCAAGAGTTGTAGTATCATTCTTAAAATGATTACATAAAATTGAAAAGTCGGTGTACCTACATCTTTTAATTTAGATTGAAAATGTCAAGCCGATTTGGATTATCTGTGTTTCAAAAAGGCTATCATTCTATAAAGAATCCTGTTTTTAACTTAAATGAGACGTCAAGCATCATAACAAGCAACAAGGTAATCCAACTGATTTCTAGTTTATAACCAATATTAGTATATATAACCAATCCTAGAATAATCTTTGCATTTTTCATCTGTGAAAAGATGAAAATATCCTAAAGTAGAAGATACGAGTGTTCTAGAGTTCAAGATGTTCTTTAAGTTTCTATATAGGATCATATGCTTTTTGAATTTTTGTTGAAATTCAGGATTAAAGGGTACTCAACTTACTTGTACTTGTACCATAATATGTCCTAATGATGGTTTAGAAATAAATCGAAAATTTGACGTTTTTAGATCTTGTTATATTGTTGTACTTTGAATTTTAAAGTTTCCAAGATGCATATTTTCAGAATTGCTTTCGTGCTATATGTATTAAAAATATCTGCTGGTAATGGTTTTTAACCAACGACTTATTTAACAAACTATAGACCGTGAAATACTTTCAGCAATACAGCAAAAAATGTTATAGTTTTACATATTTTAATGTAATGTCCAGTAGTTTATTATCTATTGCTTACATCTAAGTTCTCTGAAAAAAGAAAATCAAAGCAGCGGATTGGGATGAGCATCTCTTAGAAATGATCTTGGATTGATACTGTAGAAAAATCACATTCCTTTTTATTCAATATTGAAATAAACTGCTTAAACTTTAAGTTGTAGAAATAAAAATTTGCTAAACATAGAATTCCAATTCAATTAATGAAATAAATTCGTTTGCGAAGAATTAAAGAGTTTTCTATAATAAGTAAGAACATGAAGTTAAAGGAAATATAGAAACATAAAATCAATTTTTTCTCGTTATAGTGTATTGTTGTAGTGTCTCTTTCAATACATGCTGAATAGAATTAAGAATTTAATCCTGCGTTAAAATATGAAAACATAGAAAATACAGAAAATGTGGTTCAGTTTCCTTGATGAATTTTTTTTCCATTCTCTACAATAAATAATTTATATAAGTTGTGTGAATACTGTCTTGATATATAAATTGAGATACGGTTTATATCAATATTTAATATTCTTAACTACAAAAAAATAATTTTCTACAATGTAAATAAGTATAAGAAACTTTATCTTTTAAAAAAAATGGTAAATGATGTTTTGAATATGGCTAAGGTATGCACATATCTTTGTTTTTAATTAAAACTATGTTGATATAGAAAATCTTGACATCCATTTTTGAAGTTCTTGAAGAAAAAGTTTCAAATAAGAAAAATTGAAAATGATGTTGTAAACACATTATTACACTTTACAAGTTTAAATCTCAACTGTTCATCAAAAAATAACTTCAAAGACTTTATGACAAATGTTTGGAAATGCAATGGAAAAGTAAAATCCTTTTTGGAATTGTAAGGATAATGTCTGGATCAGGGTTTCTTAAAACTTATTCTAAAATGATAGGTAACTTAAAGCAGTTATTTGTATATATTTTAATGTTTCGCTAAGGTTTCAAGATTGATACGCTGCCTACACTATTTAAGTAATACAGTAGCACAGAATTTAAGTATATAGGTCTGGTTTAATAAAGATTGATATCATTTGAAACTGTCTTTGTGCTAAAAGCCAATTCTAATAAAATGTGTTTTTGTGAGCATTTTTTTTTTATTTATTTGTTGTTTATTTTTTTTTATTTAGAGCGGCATTCTGAATAGACCTAAAAGTAAAGAACCACTAAATGCCAATTTCAGCACAACACCATCTTCAGAAAAATCGATAGAAACTCAACAAAATCATATTATTGAAATTAAGCAGCTTGGAAAGAAACAGAACACGAAAAGTGATGGAGCTCATTCTAGCGAGATAAATAACGAAAAATCTCATGGAAAACGAGCATTTAAATTTTACTTACCAGATGAAAAAAGGGAATCAAGTAAAGCAGAAAGCTCACACCATCTACCAAAACTAAAACCAGATCAATTTACACAGGTTTCTAATAGAAGAGTTGTATTGGAAAAGGATGATAAATTAGAATGCTATCAGTTTCGCAATCTTGACGACTTTTGGTAAGTTAAGTCATTTCCCCTTTATCAACATTTTACTGATATAAAAGAACTGTTATCAAAAGTGTTTTTTCTGCTTGTCAACAGCCTGTTATGACTATCAACATAATGTATCAAAACAAAACTAATTTATTTCAAACAATTGGAAACCACATTATATTGCTTTCTTTTTATCAGCCAAGCTGTTGGTGAATCCAGAATAGCAAATGATTACAAGGAAATACAAGAATTCTTAGAAAAAACTTTTGGATCATTTCAAGAATTGGTTAAAGTATTCAAAGTAGGAGACTCCCTTTTAATTTTGATCACTAGTAATAGATACCACAAAGTTACTTCTTTAATTTAAGTAACAACATTCATTGCCCAATATCAAACGAATAAAAATACAATTATAAATCGTTATAAACTCTTATTTTAGGTGAAACGTTCTTCGCCTGGGATTGACTTTGAATATCTTGATTATGTCAATGAATCCATTATTCGTATGGTAAATCTTCCTTTCATTCTGACTGTATTAGTAGAGACTAGTATATAATCACAAGTTTTTTGAGTTAAACTCTTAGGATTAATTATGGAAGCTTTTTAAATTAAATTCACTTTCATAAAGTCCACAAAATTTATCCGTTAAATCAGACAAACTTGTTTCATAATTTCACAAATTTGACTTACTTTGAGAGCTGGTAGAGCTGATAACCATTATTACAAAATTTAAGACATTGTTGTTCCTAGGCTATAGTTCTTCAATTATCATACTATTATTTATAGTAATCCTTCTTCACTTTTTTCCCAGCCTAAAGAAGTACAAAAAGTTATATTACGATCAATCATCAATTGTATGTTGAATGACAGAAGAGGGTAAACTCTTCCACGTTGATTTTGATTAAACATTTGTCACTATTTGTCACTATTGCTTCCTTAACAATTTTTTGCTATCATTACAATGTTAATTTTTTGTAGAGAGAGAAACATTGAAGACTTGACAGCATTTCTCATCCTCCTCCTTGTGAGTGCTTCATGTTTGTTAGTTCTATTTAATCATATTCTGACTAGTATTGATTCTAATATACAACAGTTTTTTCTTGTGTTTTTCACAACTTGTTACTATATAAGACTGTTGAACTACTGAGGCCATATCGTATTTTTTCTGTTCTTCTATTTTAGTGTCCTTTGTTTTCTGACACATCTACATACGTTATTTTTGCACATGTGTTACGTAACATTGCAATGTCTCAAAATAAAGATCACCATCAGTTGATTTTGATGTTGCAAAAGTAAATCAACTGTTTTTTTAGTTTATTTGCTTTTTTGTATAATTGACTAAATGAATTTGAGGTCAGTACTTTCCTAAACTTTTCAACTTTTGTCCCTTACCTAATCCTTTTACGTAATGCTCAGCAAATGAAATTCTCATGTTTGGATCCCATTGATAGAGTTTCTTCTTTTTTTATGATAGATTGTCAAGTAATGAATACAAAGGCATTGTTGAAAGAATAAAAAAAATGGTGAACTACCGTTTATTTCCCTCCAAGAAAGATGATATTCCTGAAGGTGAAAAAAGTGCTTGGTGGATACCAAATGGAATCAAAGTATTGGCATTATTAAGTGAGCAATTAGAAATTTTCTTTGTCATTTGCACACATTCAGTCATCATATTAGTTAGATTAATGTTATATAATACTAAACTATTAAGTTGAAAGCAGATGGAAGATTTATCTGTAACGTAAAACTCTCAGTTACTTACTTAATAATGACATTACAAGTTCAACCTGGAGATATAGTATGAATGTACAACAAGACACTTTTCATTTTGTTATATGTTTTCCTCGTCAGCTTTTCAATTTTTATTTGTGCTTGATGGTGAAGGCAATTAAAAGCTGGCAGTATTTCCTAGCAGTTGTGCTGTTTTTGAAAAAACAATTCTCAATTTTAGTATTGCTTGTAAAAATGCTTTTCCATTTCTTGTTAATTCATAGATGCTGCTAATGAACAAACACATTTATCATTAGCAACTCGGAGTGATTTTTACATCCGTGCTGCTGAAGGTTTGGACCTAGTGAAGGAGTATCAAAGTTGGCAGTCTGGATCCCAGTAAGTATGGTACATAGTCTAGTCATTGATTCTAATGTTGTGATACTTATAAGAAAATTTGAATTTGTTTTTAGTAACTTTTCGTTTTGCCAATACCCATTTGCATTGAGTTTGAATGCTAAAAGATATATTATGCAGAAAGACTCCGAAACTAAAATGCTTATGGAGGCTAGGGTAAGATGTTGGCTGTATGTCGTAATGACAACTCATTTGACAATAATATTCAAGAGAATCTATATATATATGAAAACTAGAACGGTGAAATAAAACGGTGTTTGGTATGAAGCATTCGAATTTTGCGAGTTAGCACTATTTTGATTTCGTTTTTATTTTTATAGCAAAGTTTAGTGAAGAAGGTTCGTCAAAAGCAGGTGCCAAGCATGGGGATGTTATTTTTGAATTTGAATGTTGATAGGAAAAATATCTTGAGCGATTCTTTACGCGAGGTTAGTTGTTATTTTAATTTTGTTTGTTGTTCATGCTTCGTTTCTTGTTTTTGTTGTTGATGAAGTTGTCGTTCCAAATTATTGTATAATGCTGAAATTGATCATGATAGGATTCTACTCAAGAAAGAAATTTTAATTTAATGCATAATTCATCAAACATTTTCATTTTTTCTCAAGATATCTCTAAAGCAAAAAGATTTGAAAAAGAAACTGCGGGTTATCTTCAAAGGTGAGCCAGGCATCGATCTAGGAGGTGTGAGCAAGGAATGGTTTTTCCTGATCATGCAAAGGTTCTTCAACGCGGATTATGGTAATTCCATTGATTTTTTCTTTGGTGTGTGTCTTAATCTTTCTGGTAAGGATTGGGGAACACTCATGTCATAAAATAATATTTAGCGTTTCATTTGTTTTATACAAGCTTCTGATCTCAATATTAAAAGGATACTCGTGATCATGAGTCAAAACAGTTGGTACTGGAAATTTTTAAAATCTGCATAATAAACGCTAAAGAGATGTATTTTGAAAAATCCTTTTTGGGTGAACTTAACATTCGTCTAATTTAAAACTGTTTCGGAATTCCAGCGAGTACTCTCGATAGTTTGAACATTTTGTGAAACCGGAAAGTATTGCCGGAATCACCGAATCGTAACGAGAATTTTCGGTGAGAGAGGATTAGCTCAAGGAGATAGCGCAAAAAAAACAAATCCCAAAATGTTCAAAATTGTGTTTTGTTTTCGATAGGGATGTTCAAGTACAACGACAAAACTCACCTGTGGTGGTTTAACTCATCATCTAAAGACAATCTCCAAGAATTTAATTTGTGTGGTGTGGTATCTTTTCAAAGGAACACATGAAGAAGGATAAGGTTCTCTGTTCAACACTGCAAGGGATTTGAGTATGTGTATTGCTACCATTTTAACAGGTCGGTCATTAGTTTAGGTAGAAAAGGAGTTTGGGGTTAATACGGTTAATTTCTTCTTGTTTGAGGTTGCTTTCGTTTATAGGTTTTAAAAAAAATTGCCCACGTTTGAATCGAGTTGCAGATATAAATTATTATGACTTCAGCGTGGGAGTGCAGGGATGGAAATAAGGAAGTTCTGAACTGTCGGACATTATCTTGAATGCCTAAATACCCTGTACGCCCACCATGGTTGGGCGACGAAGAAGCATAATAGATCATTTTTTTGTCGGACATATTTTTATATATTTTGGGGGGATTTTATGCCGGCCGTTTCTGGAAAGCTCTCGGAAATCGCCGATATCCGTCAGCTATTTTCAACCCTGGAAGTGCTAACTTTGATTTCCAGCGTGTTTTATTTTAATGATTCTTCCTTAATCGTGATATTAATAGTTGATGGGTTTAGCTGTGTACAACGGCATCAACTTGGATATTCGTTTTCCGCCATGCTTGTATAGAAAACTACTGACTCCAGCGATCGTGCCGTATAACAACCCGCATGCTCCTGTCGGGTTAATTCCCATGGGAATCAGAGAACTGAAACAAGTTTATCCGGTAACGTCTGTTCGGTATTATGCGTCGTAACATATATCCTCACGTATATTTTGCAGAATGGTAATTCTGTTAAAGCCCGAATTTCTTTCAAGAAAAACTGCAGTAGAACTCAATATTTTTGTGTTGTATCGTCAGCACCTAACATTATACATGCTTTTTTTGTCTGTAGGATCTAGCCAAAGGACTTCAGGAACTTCTTGACTATGAGGGAGATGTCGAAAGTGATCTGTGCCAAACCTTTCAAGTAAGTAGTCGTAAATAATGGAGATGTATTATGGAGATGATGTTATAGTAAACATGTTCTCGGTCGCGTAACATTCACTGTGGCCTAAACCATTTAAAACCCGATTATCTTATGTAACCCGCCTTGTTTATTTCGTCAATGCAAATTTGATCTGTTAAAAGATTCTTAAATGAAAAAAAATTGGTGAAGAGTGAATGATTTTCAAGATTAAGAATCTAGAATGATATTATCATTTGAATAGATATCCTTCTCGGAATACGGAGAAGTGATCACTCGTTTACTGAAACCAAACGGACAAAATGTAACCGTCACAAACGAGAATCGTCAAGGTATGTGCAAGTTATGCCTTTTCTTCAAGTGTAGACTGTGAAATGCACAGTCCCAATCTTACTGGACAAAGAGCGGGATATCGTGTACTCTACTCTATAGCAATCCTTTTGATATATATCAAAGAAATGCTTTTTTGCGTCTACTACTAGGTTGAACAAATAATGATTTAAAAACTGCTAATTTGCTTAATCGTCAACTATTTTCGTTTATGTACTGTAGTGGACACCATTCCCCTTGTAACAGCCAATCCACATCAGCTAATTCATTCATTGTGTTTCCTATGTTACGCAAGGATGGAATTCAATTATCGTCAGTTGCTTATCTCATGCAACCATACATCCAAAATAACAAACTGTTGATGGAGATGCGAAAACGATTTTTTTCTTTCTCTTTTTAGAGTACGTCAACCTGTACGTGGATTATTTATTGAATCGTTGCATCTATCAACAGTTTTACTCCTTCTATCACGGCTTCCATAGTGTTTGCGCGTCCAACGCTTTACTTGTAAGTGGTAGTATTAAAAAGTCAAGTTTTTGACTGTATTTTTAAAGTGCTTATCGAAATGAATTCTAAAGACCTGTGATTAGTCCTCTCCAATACCTTTTCCTAAATATCTGCAGGCTTTCGTAAATACAGGACTGTCGAAGTACTTGTGATAAACTTTTCCACAATTGATATCGCGTCCGGGCTAAGAATATGGTCTCTTTTTCGACTTTAAATTGTTCCCTTGCCAGTTTTACTGGTACAATTTGTACCACTAAATATTTATGAAATAATGTAAAAGTATCAACGAGACTCACAAATGAGCAAGACAAATGAGCAAGACTGCAGCATGAAAACATGGATGACTTTCCTTGCAGCTCCTTCGTCCGGAAGAAGTCGAAACTCTTGTGATTGGAAATTCTGAATTCAACATCAAAGATCTGGAGAAGGCAGCAACCCTGGATGGCTACTCAATGCTAGATGCCACTGTAAGGTATGCATTTCGTTTGAAAATATTTCCTCGTGTCTTCAAAATGATAGCCTTGAAACTACAGAATTTACGAATCACAGCCTAGTCGCAATGTGATGGTGTAAGAGAGAAGTAACCCATTGGGAAAATTTGTTGAGAATCACTGTGAAGTAATGCATTTCTATGGAAATATATACTATTTATTTAAATATGCTTTTTATCGCAGTGACTTTTTGATGAATTTGGGGAATACATTGATTATGCTGATTTCGAAGTTGCCTTCATTTTTTCACAATTTGGGTAAAAAAAAAAAAGAAAAACCATTTTTGCCCTGTGTCGTTATGTCATAATCCAGTCACGTGTGCCTGTCCGTTCCAATTGTATTCTTTTATAGCGAATTTATGGGTAATCAAGTATTGACTTTAAATCTACATCACAAACCACGCAAATATTTCTCTTCTTTCTTTTCTCTTCTTATTAACTAATTCCCGAATCTTCTTATGCTTTTTTCCAATGCAATTTTTACAACACAAAGCGTTCTTGTTGCTATGGAAGGGAAGTGTTAACGATGGCATCGGGACAAAATTGTGCGAATTCTGATACATTGTGTCTGTACATTGTCACTGATGCTGTGAGATTTGATGTAAAATCAATGTTTCTGTAACAATCTTAGGCATCTATGGGAAACAGTGTTTGACTACAGTTCAGAGATGCAGAGGAAATTTCTGTTTTTCTGTACTGGCAGCGATCGGATTCCTGTTGGCGGAATGAAAGAAATGAAATTTAAAATCACAAGAGTGGGCGGGAAAGGATCTACGCAAATGTATGTATTACTCCGCCATTATTTTCTTTTCAACCAATCAGAATTTTTGGCGCCTTTTCGAAACACCCATTCGCATTTTCTTTCTGTTCTCTAGGCTACCCATGGCTCACACCTGCTTCAACCAATTATGTCTTCCACCTTATAAGAGCCGGAAAACACTGCAAAAGAAATTGTCTATAGCTATCGAAAACGCAGAGGGGTTTGGTATCGAATAAAATGTTATTTTTGGTTCGTAATAATAATGACAAAATTCATTTTCGGAATTTTGTCCGATTCTATCTGGTATTGGGTCGTTTCCATGGAAATTTGGAATTACCTGTTGGGTGAGGCTATACACATCGAAAGTTTTTCTGTGGAGAAGATACAACAATCACTATTATGTTATTAACACTTAGTCTGGTACAGTGTGAATCGGGCTTTCTGCACTTTCTGTGAGAAGGAAGTCTGGCCTCGTCTCCAATATCTTCTAAAAACGAAAACAATTTTACAAATAAAACGAAAAACTGTTGTGAGAGCGTGTTTATCTAATAATTTGTGACCACGATGAGATGTTTGATGAAAGCCTCTGAAAAAACGAGAGTTGAGCTCGATCATCCAAACAGATTTTATAAGGTTTTCACCATGAACTTTTTTATGGTCTGTAAAATGTTCAGCGTAATATCAGGTATGAAATCTTTTAAGTATTTATGGCTTGTATATAAGACGATTTAACAATGTAAAACCGAAAAGAAACTTCTTGAAAACTTGGTCGTTCCGTTATCTTTTTTTGTTGTTTAGTTAGTTCGTAAATAGATTTTGGTCACGTGAGGTGCTTTTTTTTTTTAAAAAAAAAAAACTTCATTTAAAGGAAGTTTCTTATCTGGTTTCTGTTTACTTTGTACATCCCTGCTTTGGAAATTTGGGATCACTACGCTCGGTTAGATTTCAAAATTTTTGAAAAACCTCGGGAAATTTTACCAATTTCACGAATAAACCATGTTGTTTCTGGTTAATCACATGATTGGTTGAAATTTGATTGACGTTTTTGCTTGGCGAGAAATGTGAGATCTGTCGGAGGGAAATTACAAATTTCAGATTAAAGGGATCCTGTGATGTGATACGGATGTAAAAGTTATTTAAAAAAAAATGTTTAGCTTGAAAATATAATTTATACAAAATTTTTAAATGTGATGTAAAAGATAACAACAATATTGCTTCATAAATTATTATACCTAATATAACTTGGCTCACAAAAATGCAAAAATAAAGTCGAATTTCTGACAAGGTTGTACAGATTTTGAAAGTTAGTCGAAAAAGCTAATAGATATTAGGCACGTTTTACACTAGATCAAGTGATTTCTGTGACAGTTGTTCCAACGTGCAAAAAATACCTTGTCTCTAACGTTTGTAGGTATAAAAAGCACGATATAAAAATAATACCATTATTAATGATAAAACCTTGGGTGGACTTTCCGCCCTGGCACTGAAACAAATAGTGCTTAAAAGAAGAAGGGCGCTCTGTGGAGAAAGGGCGGTGAATAGAGAATAAAGCTTACACTCTTTCTTTTTATAAAAATCACAAGGCTCAAAATGCTCAAAATTTAAGAATTATTTATGAATCAACTTAAAATATTAATTCAGAGAGTTCTGAAAATCTAATATACTGAGATGTTCAAATTTTCGGATTTTTTGTTGTTTTTTTTATACTAACAATAATATTTTTTTCTATGTTTTTCACCGAAAATTTTGACCTTTCAAATGATTCACTCCTATAAATACTATTTGACCTGTAGAAATTTAAGAATCAAGTAATATTTAGGCTCATATTGACTGGCTTGGCACGATTTATGCAATTCTTATAAAAACAGAAAGAGTATAATATGGAAACAAAGCTCTGAATCCTTGACATCCGTGATGATAACATTTGATCAAATCTGTACAGACGGAAAGTTCAAACGGTACGGGGGTTCTCATATGGAAGAAATCGTAACGATGTATTTCCCCCCGTGACATCATATTAAGAGATCGTTAACATACTTTTTCGCGGTCGCAAAACGAAAAGTGAAAGTGTGTTACCTTTGTTCGAAGGAACGATAAAAAACAGGTGACTATAAGTAAAATCCTACCCAGGTTTTATGGAGCTTTAGTTGTACTGTTGTTGTAATATTTACTGATTGATAATAGATAATTCATCGCAAGTTTGATCGAGAACACGGAAGGCTATCTGGAATTCACATAAAGCGTACGAATGGCAACCGGACGACAAAAAATCGGCCATGAAGTCCGACACAAACACTAGTTCGACGTACAACTTCGCCACGTCGACAGGCGACATTTTCAAGAGAATTAGGACGAGAAGAGGCAACAGGTCTTCGGCTGTGACGGCAACCTTAGAACGATCAACTTGCTCTTCGTCTTCACCCCTCATCCGCAGTTCCTCCACCTTGGTGGCAATGAAACGCAAAGCTGTGGTCAAACACTGCATTTTCTTGAGGGGACTGGAATTGGTAAAGATGTTTTTGATCGATGCTAGTGCTGGTCCGAAATGGATGTCAAACGAATCACTTTCTGTAGGTTTGCGTACCGAACCGTTTGCATGTTTTTCGGAAAGCGCAGGACTGTTCAATTCTTGCGACTTTCCGTTCGTGTACTCATCGTCTTTCAAGTACGAAAGAACTCCTGAATTGAATCTAGGACGGACTTTATCGACGCTTTCCTCGACGTCTTGCTTCAACAGTTTCGCATTGTGATTCATCAACTCAGTGCTGGTAACCTCAATTCGATCGAGGTCACTATTCAGTGAGCGAGATAAAACCTTTCCACTACTTTGCTTCAGCCCGTCTGTTATTCTCTTCATATTCTCTTCGTTGGTCCGAGTACGGAGAAACGAATCACCTTCGTTGTCGGTGCAATAATCTTCAGAATCACAGTCGGAATCCTCGTCGTCGCCGTACTCCTTCGGTGATGCCGACAACCCTTCCTCGTCGTCAGTTGACTCGTACCCTTCTTCACCATCATGTTCTTTCTTTTCGGGTTCAAATAACTCCAACCACCATTCGTCTCTCATTTGAAGTCCTAGTTTACAAATGCGAACATCTTTTAGCATCGTGATGCGTTTCTCGATCGTCTGCATTTGTTTACCGTTCACAACACGATAGACTAGCGTCAGTTCTCTTCCTACACGATTGTAAAAACATTTCTCGTAGCACAACCGAATCTTTCGCATGAACATTGCATTATCCGATCGAAAATGTTCGCCCAGAAGTTGCGTTATGTACTCTAGATGTGCATGGATGTAGTTTTTTTGGTCTTCCAGGTATGCGGCATTTAGACCCAAATCCTGTTGACTTATCACATAGAATCCATCAAAGCTGGACATAAACTTCGATGAACCGGTCCAGATGCTTTCGACCGTCCGCAATACTTTCCGATACTTGACATCCAACTTTTGCGTAAAATCGGTGAAGGCCAGGCCAACAGGATGCTCACGGTTATGAATGATTGCAGAGATGCGCTGGCTAAGCGTCTGCCATTCCGGATGGGGTTTTTCTGTATCCATGACTACAAATGAAAATAAAACTGATACTCGATACCGTGAAAGAGAACACTGTCACGGTACCGAGAGTATCGAACTGTGCAAATATTTTGTTATAAGGAACATTTAACAAAAAACACCAATCACTTCAACGAAACATGTTTTGGACCAAAAAATGTAAATTCAATATAGATAAAAGCAAGAACGCAACATAATCTTTCTTTAAAAAGATCTTTAGAACGTTTATCGTTTACCATTGGTGTTTCCTTGTCAAGATAGTACCTTATACGAGCAATACTAGCGGCGATTTTTAACTAGTTTTTACAACTTTAAAACACAACTTTAAAACACGACTTCGCCGCCATGTTGTTTTGGTTAACCTTCGTGTAATTAAACTTGTACCCATACCCACAAATTTCCCACAAATTTGTTCTGTCATACTTGGACATACTTTTTGACTGATTTTAATTGCATCTATTCTGCTCGCCCAGAAAATAAAATCATAGAAAATAAAGACATGTGCTCAGAATACGTTCACTTTTCTCAAATGGTTCCACTTATCGAAAGTTTCATTAATCGAGGGTTCCTTTTATCCGACTGAAATAACAGGGATTTGATTACGCAAATCCAAGGAACCAGAAAAGTCGGTTCCTCATAATGAAAGTTCAACTTAAAGGGGGTTCCACTTATCGAGCGCATACTGTATATCTTCAACCAAATTTAATTTCAAGGTGAGCAGCTGCTAGGAAAATAAAACATTATTTGAACAGGCTTTAATCTTGGTGTGAATGGGGTATAATCTAAAAAACACATCCGCGAAATTCCAGGCGAAAGTTGGATTTGCCAAGATGAAAAACAAAAACAAAAAAAAATAAAAGAAAAAGCAAATAGCATAAGCATGAACTTAAAACATCAAGATGTATGAAATCTTTTCCCCTTGAGTCCATTTTCAATTTAAAAAAAATCCAGTAACCTTAAGTACATTGATAATTAAGAACCTTCGAAGAAATAAATCTGAAAAAGAAGCGATGCGCGGTACGTACTGTCGGTTGGTCGATGCCCATCCACTGTCATCTCTTCTCCGCTAGTCACGTGACCTTCAACCAAATCCATCAACACCGATTCGATACATTCTCGTACACTTACGGCTCGAATCTACAAGAAATTATGCGCAATAAAAAATCACCCCGAGTTTCTTTAGCAGGTACGGGTCAGAAAATTGTTGCTGTTGTTGTTGTAGTCACTGTTGTTTTTATAAGAAATGCGTAAGAACTGATTGTTTAATCGCCTCGACAATATCAAAACAAGGAAAGCTTGACAAGCATTTGTTGTAACTGCTAGCAATTACAACTTTCGGTTTCGCTAATTCATCCTTCGTTATTCTTTGAGAAATACATGGCGTTTCATTAACATTTTAAAAATATATTTCACTCGGTTCCAGATTCCTCGATATTGCCACCCATTTTTCCAGGCTAGACAATTTTGAAAGGCTAGTGACAATTTAAAGAATTACCTTTTTAGCGATAGTGTTTCGTGAAATTTTTTTCTCGTCCTGAACTCGCCTGTGTAATTTGACATACTGATGGCAGATTTCACTTAATTCGACTTTGACGTCGTCACTCCGTGCAGAGGCCAACAACGCTTTCGCAACTAATTCTTTGCCCATGAGTAAATTCTCGAAACTTTTGAAAACAGCGTCCCTGTGTCTTCTGGCATCAGCAAGATCGTGGGACAATCTTGTACTTGACGCGCCGATCGATATCATTTGCTTTAGATGATCCACCTGTTCTTGGGCTTTGTCAACCTAGATATGAGTTGTATAAAAGACAGTTTATGAAGAATCCACCAGAAAATCATATTTGTTGACAAACATCAGTTTTCCTTCACCAAGTTACCTATAACAACGACCAACAACTTCAAACTTCAAATATCATCTCAAAAATCATGTTTCCAGCAAATCCAAGACTGTTCAGTGTAGGAAAAAACATAAAACACATCCTTGGGTGGATTACTCATAAAACAAAAATCATGTTTCCAGCAAATCCAAGACTGTTCAGTGTAGGAAAAAAAAGCTTTTAGGAGCTGTCATAATTCATTGTTTTATTTTTTTCATCTCTTCATTGGATTCAAGAACCAAAACAAATAACAAACCTCTCCTCTTAAAATAGGTTCTGATTTTTTGAAATCATAGTTTAGTACATCTAGCAGTTCTTTATTAACCAACTGGTTTTCTATCAGATTTTCTAGTATGGGCAGGAGCTCAACTTCCCGAAGGTTTCTCATTTGGGCAAGGTAATGTTCAGCCAGTCTAGAATGCATCAATGTAACATCGCCGAGTTGGGCTATGGCCTTGTTCTGTGATTTTAATGCATTGCGGACACATTCAATATCAGCAGGTCGGAGTGTGATTTTGGATAATATGTAGCAATGTAGCATGCGGAATAAACTATGTTCATACTCAACTACACGTTCTTGTCGCTTATCCTGAATACAAAAAAATATCAATGATAAAGTGTTTATTTATTTATTTATTTATTCGGTATTGTTTTATGTGGCTAGCCTCGCTCAGTTGCTATTGCATCTGCTTTCCAGGAGGGGCCACGGCTTAGGTTGGAGGCTCCGAAGTATTTGACACTCTCATGAGTGACACAAACCCAATCAAGGGCCTGTGCTCTTCTGGATGACCTCCTGCAACACCCGATATATCATCTACCCAATTTCCCTCACATGGCATGGGTCAACCCGGCGCTATGGTTCATTCACTCACCCATGATGAATCGCCACCAAGGGGAATTGAACCCCGATCTCCCGCATGAAATACAAGAGTGATAACTACTATACTATGGTGTGTTAAAAAGGATTGCTTGTCATGAAAAATGATCAACAGTTACATTGAGCATGTTATTCAGTCAAGGTCAAAACTTCCACAAAATAAAAGGCTACTATGTGATTATAAAGGAATTTCCTCCAAAAGTTTGACTTTACCTAATGCCCTTTTGGATGCTTGTACAGTACATTGATGTGTGAATAACAGATTCTTTATAACACAAATAACAAACAATGGCTGAATGGGCAGAGGCTGACACAGGTCACATTTCATAGCAGTAATGGCTAATCGGTGCCAAGATATCGCCTTTCAAATTCAAAAAGGGTAAAAAGGAAGAAATCTAGAAACAGATATGCAATGATGAATCTTGCTGATTTGTTGCTCTCTGCCATATCAAGTTTTTGGTTAAGCATGTTCGTCAATCGAACATGTCACTTTTGGGCAAATACCATTGGAACCAATAGGGATAACTGACATTCTATGGGGTCTATGATATTGGCAGTGGGTTAACAAAATCCTTTGAGTCCAAAGTGTTTTGGGGACAACGTTGATTGTAGTGAAGTGATCCTTTATATACATTTTTATCAGTTTTTGTAGTTCTACAGCATGAATACACTTTCCAGTTGCCTTTCCCTGATTTAACTTTACGTTGCCTTAGTAGTTATTTTGTTATTATGGTTATTTGGGGAATTAAAACCTGTAAAAAACATTCATGTGGGATAAGTATAGATATAATATATACTATATTAAAAGGGGACCACCTATCTTAAATAAAATGCTGTTTCCAGTTTAGAATAAAATAACAGTGAAATTGGAATAACCATGAAGTGCATTTGCCTTAAAATATGACAAGAGAACAATTATATACTCCAGTAAAAATCCCACACTTACATCATTAGGTTCGGCTAGCGGATTATTTTCTATCAAAATATGTGCAATGTTGAATAACTCATCAATATCATCGTCAAAATCATAGCATGAATCACCACCATACATTGAATATGCACATGGAACACCATCTATTATTAGAAACGTGCAGAAAATTTATTTACAACTAGAGCAATAGAATACCTTTTTGTCAGAGATTATAGGAAAAATTCTATGTTCACCAAGGCTAATAAGGAGTATAGTACAATGAATAAGAGTGAGAGCACAACAAAAATTGATAGAAAATTACTTAAATTCTCATTCAGATCATTCAGAAATTAATTGAAACACATAAACAAACAATAAACCATCATTTTACTAATAGCTGGATAAAACAGGTCAATCAGGTCTAGAAATGAACTGCAAATATAGATGAGTTTCCAAATGCTGTATTGGTTTACAAAGATAGCTAAGTGTTTCCTTTCCATCTGGGGTATGATATTGTGTTATACTGAATTTCAAAAGAATATTTAGTCACCCCTACCATTGTCTTTGACTCCATTCGTCCAGTAAACAATTCTTTTCATACAATCAATACTGATTGATTCCAAAACCATGACTTTAAACCAAATGGCTGGCTCAATGCTTTCTGTAACATTGTCTGTGTCATCAGTTGACAAACCAGCAACTCGAGGTGAATGTCCTTCCACCAATTGGACGATCAACCAACGTTGCTTCTCGCCATTTTTCAAATACAAATGCATTTTATGGCTGGCTATATATTCACCCATGACAATTCTCTTTCAAGCCCAACCAAAAAAACGCAAAAAAGTTTTTTAATTGGCATTACTTTCGATATCCCTGTTGCAGTATCCATAAAGTAAACAAAGTGTCTGATGAGAAGAAAAATGTTCGAACATGAAAATCGGGAAATCAAAACGGGTTTGACACTAACTAAAGGTTATTTTACATTGGCTCTGATACTAAAGCATGTTTTACATTGCAACAGAAGAGAAAACTTTATTAAAGAAAGTGTTACACACTATACATGTTTTAATTATACTGGTGAAATTTTGGGATAATTAATTTTGTTTGAGCTGTTCTGACTGAAAAAAAAACAACATTTGAATGCCATTTTATTTTGATCGAGATTATAATTCGATGTGATAAGTGCGAAAATGACTCATGAGATGATACACACATTAAGTAAGTAAGTAACGGGAGTTTTTAGTCCTTGGGCTTCCATCCGTAACGGTTGGTTCTTCCGTGCGCCGACTTGCAACTATTAGTTGACTTACCGCCACAGAGATACGTATAGCATTGCTCTAACTTGCCCATCGGAGTGGTGTATTGAGATACGACATGACTGGACTCGAACACGGGTCGCAGCGGTCGCACTCAAAGGTACTAACCACTACAAAGTAAGTAAGTAAGTACAATTGTACATAATTGTACATAATTGGACATAATTGGTATTTTGTCTTAAAATTGTCTTAAAATTGTCGTATTTTGTCTTACTTTAAAATTCAAAATAGCTTTTTTGTATGCAGGGAGAACGATCAACTCATCTATAAAATCGCTAATCAGTGAATAATTTCAAGTAACTTGGATTGATTGCTTGATGCGAAGGTTTTAAGGTTAGCAAGATCGACCAAACCGGACCAAACATATTACAATATGAGCAAGATGCTAAACAGAATTTGAGAGATCACATAACAACATAGCCACATAAAAATGTTATAAAGACTGGTAACATTTTCCCTGCGCTTTGTATCATCTGAGACTTTCTCTGAGAAAGTTCTCTTTATTTTTAGTAGACAAGGGGAACACAACGCAATTCTACGCCAAGAAGAAGTGTCCATTAAGGAATTTTTTATAAGGAATAAATGTTTATAAATCAAGCATTTATAAACAGTGAAAAAGATGTTATTTCGCAAAAATCCCAAATAACTTCGGTTAATTCATACACACTTCATTCGAACCATAGAAATTTTGTATTTCTATGTTCGAACAAAAGATGTATGTCCCTTGCGTGTTCGAATTAATAGATGTGTACTGTATGTCATTACTGCGAATCAACTCTTGACGTAACATGGTTATTTCCCGACATACACCACCGATTTTAATTTTTGAATGACTTAAGCGAGTTTCCTACAAAACAAAGTTTCTAAAAGACGAATATCATTACCAACCTTCTCTTCCTAATACTCTTATGCTATTTGATAAAGAAAACAGTTTCGTGCCCAGGTTACGACAAAAGATTGCTATCACCTCTTAACTTTGCACGAATGGTTTTTTATATAAATATTATTGTATCTTAATTAAATCTCATTTGCATCATATATCTTTCATCAAAATATATTGGTGATATATTTTCGAGAGAAAAGGTGTTTCACCGAATGGAAACACAGCGATTTAACTTGATGGTAGGAACTAAAACATGAGTTAGTAGTCTTTTTCTAACATATAAGTTTTTTCTGTCGCATTAACTCTAATCACATTAGCCTTTTTTTCTTTGTTTATATTGTAGGTACTTTTAACGAATGCAAAAATGGCGTTGTCCAATGTGCACAAAATGCAAGTTGTTTCGATTTACCGTTGGGTTACTATTGTCAGTGTAATGACGGTTTTGAAGGTGACGGATACAAGAGCTGTGATCCAAAACCATTTGGTAAAAATAAATTTTTGAGACTGAAATTTCTTTTTATACACCTCTTATACATCAAATTTAAACGAATTCGTCTTATAGCAAATCGTTTAGAGAAAACCTGTACGGGGGAAGAATATATTGATTTACAGGAGGCCTAAAAATAAACACACAAAAGAGGTGCAACGCAAGCTTGATCTTCTTGATGAGGGGTATTAGGAAATTTACTGCAGATGTTGAACTAATTAAAGTAGATTTCCACTGAACACTTCGCCCTCTGTCATTTGCGAACTTGCTTTGGTTTGAGTGACGTTATTTTGATTTTTTTTTCTCGATTGCCGAAGGAATATTTCAACACCTCGACAAAATCTTCTCTCTCAGATATTTTCCAGTTAACGGCTTCATTTCATGTAACCATATTTATCTTGAGTCGGAAAGTATTTTAAAACTTTTGACTCTTTAAGTAAAACTTAAAGAATTTCCGTATAAAACTATTAATTACAAAATACAATCCACTGGTCATTTCAGTAGCATTATTGACGGCAGCCGAAATGTTAAATGTCACAGATGACGCATTCATTCATTTGCCGGTTTTTTATTTATTTATTTATTTATTTATTTATTGTTCTAGAGCATCTAACAGTCACGCTTGTGGTGGTAATCGTCATGTTTTTTGTCCTACTCGCCATTCTTGTCTACTTCTTGTTGCGACAAAAATTGGAAGAAGAATCAATGTGAGTATAGCAAATTGTTTCAAACTTGTTTCTAACCTACAAACCCTATAAGCCCATTGCGTTCCTTAATATCACGTTTATTATGACGTTCTTGAATGCTCACATTCTCTTGCACAAATTCCGACCATTCCACGCTTAAAACCACAAATGAATCTGAGAAAGGCTGGCCACAAAACTGTTAAGCTCTAATGGTTTTGTTGTGGAAATGTCACTCACCGCGTTATCAATCTCGTTCTCAGGGCTTTTCCTTAATTTCCTTCTTGACAAAAACCTGCCATCCAGGTAACAATGTTAAAAAAAATCAATAAAACTATCTTACTGTGTATGACTGAATAACAAACACGACAGATACGTTGTAATTATTGCCTTCGTAAATTCTTGTTGAATTCGTAATGTTTAGACCTGACAATCCATACGACATAAAATGGAACAAAGCACTGGGTGCGATGAGAGAGGCTAGCCTACGAAAGTACGAAAACGTCATCATACCAGTGCAGGAAAGAAAAATAAGTTTGGATTCTGTCGATTTAACTAAGCGGTGCGATACTTACGTCACTGCCGACGAAATTGTCGCACAAAAACAGCGGTTGAAGAGTTGTGACAACGATAGCCCTCATCGAGTGATTGTCCACGACGACGACGACGGTGTTTCCAATGATGAAGGGAAAAAGAACGACTTTGTCGTAGATGGGATCGACAACCCAGCTTTCGAAGAAAGAGCGATTGATATTCCAATCAAGGATGTTCAGCTTACGTCATTTAAACCACCGGCTTATACTGCGCCCAAAAATGAAGACCAGAACGCAATAGAAATGACGTCATTAACGCCACAAAGAGCGTATTCGTCTAGAGATTCGTTTAAACAAATCGAAAAAAGTCCGAAAGTATCTCCAAAAACATATTATCCTAGCGAGAAAAGGTCTTATGAGTCAAACGTAGCGTGAATTCAACACATTTTCAACTAAAGGCCGTTCTACACTATAGCAATCTAAAACTGACCAGTATAAAAACTCAAAATCTAAATAACTCATCATTTTCTGTAGAAAGATTGATCGTATTATATACATCCAACAACTTCGTGCCTCAACCTCTAGCCCACGGTCTCTTGCCTGAGTTCCATTGAAGATGCCGCCGTGTGTATATCAAAAGGCAAGAGGCCCTGGGTTCGAGAAACCTCGAACGAAGACCAATAGGCCCTGATGCTTTCGCCACTAAAATTGAAAATTGAACATTATTTGATACCTCTTTTCAGCAATCAACCATATTTTCACAACCAGATGAAATGTTCAAAACAGGTCGGGCTTTTTTTTGAATAATATAACGTTTTAAACATGTATCTTGAGGATCATAAAATTTTATGATCTTCCTTATGATGTAAAAGAACTGGTAATGACTGCAGAGGTCGAAAGTGACGTTAATTCCTGAAAAGATCTTTCAGGAAACCGGCGATTTAAAGCGAGCTAGCGGTTGTGCATTTTATTAGTAAAACAAGAAGCCGCTTGGCTTGAAGACTTCAGGACGTAACACAACGATGCATATTTAGTCTCAAAAATACAACGTTGCCGAATTGCCAAATTATGTTCAAATCTAATAAAATGACTGGAAAATAGCAACTTCTAATTGTGCTTTGTAGAAATTTTTATGAATATTGCAGAACTTTCTAAGTTTGATCCAAATTTGGGGAACGAATGACCCATTTCTGGTCAAATCTGACAAAATGACCGACAAATTCGAAATCAGCACCTTTCAAATGTGATCTGTGCAAAATGTTTTGAAATTTGAAGAACTTTCGAAATTTGGTCCAAATTTGGCCTAAATTGGCCAATTTTAGTCAAACCTGGCAATATCATTGTCAAATTCGAAACAAGATTCGCAAAAATGCGACTATATATTTCCCCAAAGTTGCAAAACTTTTATCAATTATTGTGTGTACATAGAAGACCATAAGAAAAGTGGTATAACTACCATCAACGCAAATAAAAATGCTGTCCATACTAATCAGGGTAGAATTCAATTTAATACCACAAAGGAAGTTATTTCGAACTTATTATGAAATGAAGATATTCATGGTCATGTGACATGGTTTCTCTTATAATTTTTGCTGAGGAGTTAAAAAAGTTATGAGTTATGAGAAGTTATTATGGACAAAGCTAAAAATTGGAAGACCTAAATGCAACTAATATTTCCCCTTAAACAACTGAATATCAACAACTGCATCAATATGTATAAGGTAAATTCATCATAATAAACGTATGATCTTCATTGCTGCAGAAGCTTGACATCCTTTTACACAGTAATATCATGGCAAACAATGTAATTCGACAGAACACAGCTTTTCGTAACTCGTATTAAACTATTTTACAACATCATACAATGAAATTTGTTTACAAGTTTACAAAAGAAGAAAAGAAAATTGTCAAACCTAATTTTAATACTACAGTCTAAGTATTAAAAATACTTTGGGGTAGACAGCAAATAACTATCAAAAACAATCAAAATTTGTACTGTGTAGCATTTCAAATTAGGACAAGAGTTTTTTTCCAAAAAGAGATGGTCTTAAAAGTGACAATTTATAAAATTAAATTCAAGTATTCAGAATAAACATCTCAGTCACAAAAATATGTGGACACTCATTATTTACTATGTGATAAAAATGACTTTCGTAAATCTCAAATGAAAACAACAAACAGATTTTGGTAGTGAAAATACACATCCATAACCAAATCACTACGAAGCTAAAAAAAGAATTTTGAGTTCTGGTTTGATTTAATTTACAGATTCTTATGTTGGATTGTGTTTTGATTTATGTTTGTTGTTTGTGTAAGGAAAGTTGACAGTATAAATATTATATATATATACTTTTTACAAAATAAAATATCATAATACAGTATCAAAACAGTATGCGTGATCATGGAATTAATCCATAGTATCCAGCCTATCCAGGCCAGAGAAGCACATTCAACCAGGTTCTTTCAAGTTATTATCTGTCTCAATCCTGTGTATAAAAATATTGTACGTAATTTGTTTTCTGGAACATCTTATTGCATATACGACATCACGTTTTTACTTGCTGTTTTTGTAATGTACTCTTTGAATTAACATAATTGGTTGAACTACTTGTTCTCCACGTATAAAAGGTTTCCCTTGTGGTGGCTGTACATCATGTGCGTGCTGTGTCAGTTCAGTTTGGCTATACATTCTGTATATATACATTATCCTGTCAAATCAGGATGTAAAATAAAAATAAATCTTCAGCCTGTATTGATAATGAATTTTCGTCTTTGCACTGAAATCACAGCTTCAATGTTTTGCTGTTCCAAACATTTAACTACCAACCAATCATCCATACATAGCATTATTGTTATCAACAAAAAACAAAACAATTTTTTTCTGTATTTTACACGTTCATTAAAAAGTTTTTACAAAACATTTCATAACAACACTGAACTAAAACGATTATTTCCATCATTTAACAACCTTTTATCTTTTGAATCATTTTAAAAGCTGGCAGGAAAAGCAAAGTCTTCTACTGACAATCTGCACTGACTGAAAAAAAATGGCGCACTACTTCACTGTAGACTAGCCTCTATTGTTATCTACTTTGGCGGCTAGGTGAAAATTCAATACTGAACCGCGGCTATAAAAGTGAACGAAAAGAAGGAGAAGAAGGAAATGCCGGTTTTAACATATATTTCGCCCTACGGGGAAATATATAATTAGCACCTTTCAAATGTGATCCGTGCAAATTTTTGTGACAATTGAAGAATTTTCGAAATTTGGTCCAAATTTGGCCTAAATTGCCAAATTTTAGTCAAACCTGACAAAATCATTGTTAAATTTGAAATCAGCACCTTTCAATTGTGATCCGTGCAAAGTTTCATGGAAATTGAAGAACTTTCGAAATTTGGTCCAAATTTGGCCTAAATTGCCCGATTTTAGTCAAACCTGGCGCAATATCATTGTCAAAGTCGAAATCAGCACCTAAATGTGGTCCGTGTAAATTTTTGTTAAAATTGAAGAATTTTCGAAATTTGGTCCAAATTTGGCCTAAATTGCCCCATTTTAGTCAAATCTGACCAAATCATTGTCAAATTTGAAATCAGCACCTTTCGGTTGTGATCCGTGCAAAATTTCATGGAAATTGAAGAACTTTCTAAATTTGGTCCAAATTTGGCCTAAACTGGCCAATTTTTAGTCAAACCTGGCAAAATCATTGTCAAATTCGAAATCAGCACCTTTTAAATGTGGTCCGTGTAAATTTTTGTTAAAATTGAAGAATTTTCGAAATTTGGTCCAAATTTGGCCTAAATTGCCCCATTTTAGTCAAATCTGACCAAATCATTGTCAAATTTGAAATCAGCACCTTTCGGTTGTGATCCGTGCAAAATTTCATGGAAATTGAAGAACTTTCTAAATTTGGTCCAAATTTGGCCTAAATTGCCCAATTTTAGTCAAATCTGACAAAATCATTGTCAAATTTGAAATCAGTACCTTTCAATTGTGATCCGTGCAAAATTTCATGGAAATTAAAGAACTTTCGAAATTTGGTCCAAATTTGGCCTAAATTGACCAATTTTAGTCAAACCTGGCAATATCATTGTCAAATTCGAAATCAACACCTTTTTAAGTTGTGCTCTGTGCAAATTTTCATGAAAATTGGTCAACTGGAAGTCCTAATTTGACCAAATTTGCGAATTCGGCAACGATGTCATGTAAACGCTGCACGAAAACGTTCATAAGTAGCAGTAGTAGGAGGAGGAGGAGAAACCACGGGTATTTTAAATACTTTACTCCACCACGGGTGTCCTTAAAGTCAATAAAATGATTCAGACTGATTGATTTCTTGTCTCGTTTTTGGTTTTCAAACCAACCATCCATTCTAATCCAACCTCACTCCCAGGGCCTCTTGCCTTTTCTTGCCGTCAACCGTATATCAAAAAGCAAGAAGTCCTGGGAACGAGGTTATGATCGACCCGCTTCACATAAGAAAAACTTAACAAGTTTGTACCTTGAGTCAAATGTTTCGCACAACATCATCATAGCCTCGATATCCCAGTTCAAAATAACAAAGATATCACCCCAATTCAAAGTTGATACATCAGTCAAGGAAATGAACTATATTGTTTAGGAGTTATCGAGAAAAAACATACAATCATTTTGTAAACAATGTACATTGCTTCATAGAATCACGAAACTGCTTGCGTAAGGACTTTTTTGTTTGTTTTGGTTAAGACAAACACGTGATCTTAAAAATGATGTTTATGTTATTGCTCAATACATGCTTATGTCAACAATTTTTTTCATAGAAATACGAGAGAAATCATTGAAAAATCAGAAATAAAAGATTACCATAGCCATAAGTGAATATTTACTGTTGAGATATGGGAGCTTCCGGTTCTTCGGTAATGGTTGGGACAGAGGTGATAACAGGAAGCAAGTAAGTATAGAACTGTCAAAAAAAAAAAAAAAAAAATTATTTTCAACCAAAACATTTTGTGTGAATATGTTTGTTTGGCGAGAATCATTTTCTCGCTTAACCCAGACTGAAATATTAGTGTTTTGACCGTAACAACTACGAATAGGTCTTGTTAGCCCAAACCAATATGTAGTGCTTATTAGTGAAAATAACGAGTTTGCAGAAAAACTCCAATGCTGTGTGCCTTTGTTGTCACATGCCTTTTTAACTAAATTCAAAGTATCGATCGGTCAAGTTACACGAAAACACTTAATTACCACGAGTTTACCACAAAAATTAAAATTAAAAACAAAGATATAATAATGGTTCATCGTCCAAACCAGACTTATCATCTAATAATGATGACAACAAGATCATTATTTTGCACACTTATTTCCACTAAATATTGTTCATGTGAAGTTTCTAATGACTTTCTGAAGATTTTTTCATAGGTAACTCCATCAAATTGTATAAAAATCCCAACCATAATCCAAACATAATTTGCGTGAATTCTCAATCCTGCTGTATGTTTGAAGCAAAAACATTTGTTTTAAATTGATAAATTCCGTTTTTAGAATAACATTCCTTCAAGCAATAACGTCAGGAAATGTGGATAGTGTAAAAAAGGCTTTAACTAAAGATATTGACATCAATAAGCGGTATCAGCTTGGACAAACAGCTTTATACCATGCAGCATTCAAAGGCTTTGCTGACGTTGCAGAATATCTTTTACAAAGGGGAGCACAAATGACAGTTGCAAGTAATGCAGGCACGCTTCCAGTACATGTTGCAGCTTGGAAGGGACATATCGAAGTTCTACGAATTTTGATAAAACACAATGCTGAGGTAAATGTACATAATAAGAAAAATATGTCGCCAATCTTTCTGGCAGTTGGTCAATCACACTTGGATGTAGCAGACATGCTTTTGAAATATGGGGCAGATTTAAATGAAAGACCACAGGGGTTTACCTTGCTCCACAACGCAGCAAGAACTGGTAATCTTCCTGTTGTGGAATATTTAATTTCACGTGGTGCTCTGATAAATATGGCTGATAGTAAACACGGTAACCAATCAATTCATCTTGCTTCGTATCGAGGCCATTACAAAATTGTGTCTTATCTCATCGAGCATGGCGTTAACCCTTCTTGCACTGGTCATTTGAAGTTGACACCTCTCCACCATGCCACTCTTGGAAATCATTTGAGTTGCGCGCAAATTTTGACCGATGCTGGCGCAGATATGAACGCCGGTGAAGAGAAGCTAAATATGACGCCTTTACACTACGCCGCATATAAAGGACATTGCGATATTTTGGTTCACCTGCTTAATAACGGCGCAAACATTTCGGCTGTTGACGACAACGGGTTGACGCCGTTACATTTCGCGGTTACGTCAGACAAAATCGATTGTGCAAAAATCCTTTTGCAGTATGGTGCTGATAAATATCAGAAGACGAAGAAAGGATCGACTGTTATTAAATTAGTGAAGGAAAATTCTAATGATATGAAAGCACTTCTTAGCGATGGCGTGTCATCTACGCCCACAACTAGTAATATTCAGCCCTCTGCGCCTCCTCTTATTCAAGATACAAGTTTAGAGCCTTATGACACAGATGTAAACCAGCTGGAAATACGCTTAAACATAAAAGTTGATGAACTGAAGGAATGCCAACTGAAATGTACAGCTCTTCAAGGAGAAATTGATAAGATACAAAAGCAACTCGACGCTTTGAAATCTACACCAATGGAATCTGAGTACGACGCAAGTTTAGAATGCCCTATATGTTTTGAAGTTCCAAAACCTCCGCTAAAAGTGTTTCAATGTACTGAGGGACATATATTCTGCCAGGAGTGCTCCGAACGCGGTATAACACATTGCCCGGAATGCAGAATAGCTCTCGATAAACCATACATTCGAAATCGACGTTTGGAAGAAATTATCAAAAACATCAAGTGAAGAAATCTACAGACCTACCTAAAACTGATGAAACTGTATCCGATAAATAGCCTTGTTAAGACAATAGTGATACTCACACATAAAATGTCGCATTCCATTAAGTATTCGTGATTTGTGTACATAATGCGAGGGTTTCATATTGTATGTATGTCTGGAAAATATTATCTATCCTATGTAACTAACCGAATAATCCGCATAATTTAGCTCGTTAAAGCGTTCCCATGACGACCATTATATTGGTTTCTTGTTTCAACAGTGTCACAAGAAAAGTGGCTAAGTCGCTGTCACTTCGACCGTCGAGTAGACAAACCCTAATTCAAGTTAACATATGGTCAACTATTATAAATTCTCGTAAACTGGGATTGTCAAAGGGAACGAAAAGAAATTGAGCAGGTGACGAAGCCACAAATATTTCCTACAAGAAATACACTGATTCGTGGTCAAACTCAAGAACCAGTTTTCCCTGGGAATCTTACTAAACTATAGTGTATCACAATATTCCCTATGAAACGTACAAAAGATACCTGAGCACGAAATACAACGATCAGGAAGTTTGATGAATGAATTCTATTTTCGTTTGATCGGAATAACTTTACAGGTTTTAAAAAATTCTGATAACGGAGATAAAAAGCACAGTTGGACTGCGTTGGTGGTAAAAAAAAAAATCTCAATAAAAAGGAGTTAAAAAAATATATTTTGTTTAAATTACCCAGAAAATATAGGTACTAAATAATCGTTCAAAATTTTAAATAGAAAAAATAACATTGATCTGATTTTTATAAGAGTAGGACAAAAAATTCAACGGTGTTGCCCTTCGCAACAAAATAATAAACTTATCCTAATGTTTCCTCCTCGTTCAGAACATCACACATATATGTATTTCCACAGTAAATCAGTTAACCTCTGATCACATTCGTCTACGAAGTGTAGTATAGAAAGGTTTCTCAAGCATCAAAAAAGCTGTAATCAACTTAACTGTCCAACTTCCATGTATTCTCCACCTGCAGCAACACCCGGCGTTTCAGCGTCAGGGGATGCAGGCGCTACAACATCATACACTCCATCAGCTCCGCTATTGGATTCTTCTTTCTCTACAAATAGACACAGTGGAAAATGTCATATAAGATGTCATATAAAGATGGTCTTCCTACTTTGTATCTACACAAGCACAAACCTTTAGTTTTTGGTTCTCCTTCAGATGGCGTCTCAATAATGTTGTTGTCGGCTTTCTCTGGTACGTCACTCTCCTCTGGCGACGGCTTTTCAACAAGTTTATTTTGCTGACCAGAACCATCACTGCACTCTGGTTCTTGTGTAGTTGAAGGACTTCCGCCATTCGATGTCTTGCTGTTGTCCGCTTTCTTTTCCACGTTTCCGGAACTGTTTTCATGTTCTGCTTCTTTCTCTTTCTCTTTTTCCTCTTCTAATATAGCTAATTCAACAGAAGAACATATCAGAAACATAAAACATTCTCTTGCAAATAGCTCCAGGCTATATGATATTCTTACCAATGCCATCGGCTACCGACTTTTGTTTTTCTAACTTTCGTTTGAGCTCATTGGTCGGACCTGTTTTGTCGTCAAGAGAATCTGCCGACTTTACACTACTCGTTTTCTTCAGTTTGAAACGAGCGAACTCGGGAACGACTGCCTCACCACCGGCGTCTTCGTTTTCTGCACGACCTTGTTTCAATGTAGTCTTAAAAATATAACCACTACCATAACAATCAAACACAGCTGTGAAAAAGATTCCTTGAAAGGTTCTATACTTCACTTGAACTGAAGTCTGATCACATGATCGTGAAATAATCAGTATAGACCTTTTCGTAAGCTAGATCATCACATTCATCGCTTTTTATTTGTAAACAACACAAACGTCATTAATATTCAGATTGAAAACGAAGTGATGGATACCGTGACGTAGGGTAATATGGGGCAAGATGGGTCGGCGGGGTAAGTCGGATCATTAAGTCATGAAGTGTAGATAGAGTGTAGATAGAGCCTTAGAAACCGATGTTTTTAACATAACAACCGTCACTACTTGCCTACCATTTTGTTCCGATAAAAATATCGATTTCTAAGGCTCTATATCTACACTTCAAGTTATAATGACCTGACTTACCCCGCCAACCCATCTTGCGCCTTATTACCCTAATTTAGAAAACAGGTCTATTGAAATTTGTCACGAGATCGAAGTAAGTCTTCTATTGAAAAGATCAACGAACCAAGGAACAATACAATGTATTCTTGAACCTCTGATATAACGAACAAAACTCCTCTGTATTTCAACCTTTCTTCTCAAGCTTCGCGAAAGCTCGCAGTAGCTTTACACAAGGAACTTTCCACAAAGTATGATCGAGAGAACTGCTTCTGCAAAAATCAAATAAAATAAACGAAATATCGTTTTACCAGCAGTCCAGCTAGCTCTCCAATCGCTCCATCTTCTTTCTTGTCTACTGTCTCCTGTTTTCCATTCTGCAATAGGACAAGAAAAAGGAACCATTAGGAAAACACCGACACAATAATGCCAACACGTATAGAGAAATATTCCATACTTCGATGGGCCGGAGTTTGACACCCATCTTGATTCTCTGAATCATGTCGGCCATGGCAGTTACTATAGGATCATCTGAAAGCAGAAGCAAAAACAAACGGGATTTCTAAAAGTCTTCAAAAAAAATATGCGACAAGGTGTTGATCCAAATTCGGAGCATGAGAACGATGAGGAAAAATGTCAATCCCTTACCCTCTTGCAGAGGAACACCTCCGCCAATCTTTTTTTTCTTTCCGATTTTGTTGATAAATTTGCTAAAACGAAACCAAAGAGATATATTCACTGATTCAAAAAATACAAGAAATGGTATCAGTAAAACCACATGGTCTCATGACACTAACCGTATAACTGGCGCCGCAATAGGCGGCGGCGGTGGCGGTGGTGGTGGAGGTAAATTCGATAAAGAACGTGAGGAATCAATTTCTCTCTCAGCCAGCGCTAACCTCGTGTATAAATTACGCGCTGAAAACCGAATATGATACAAGTAGCAGTAATATCAAATAAATTTTGAAATTCAATAAATTCCATGAATCCATTGATTGGAAGGTCATTTCACGGATCAAATGATGATGTTGGGTTTCGAGACAACCTTGGGTTTGCAAAACTGTAACCCTTCAAATGATTTTCGGTGCTTTTTGTAAGGCCCTTAACCGAGATTGATAATCCTATATAGATTTTCAATTTCATTTTTTAACGTTTTAATAGGCTTGTGAGATTTCTTACATTCTTTCTCCGCATTAGATACTCTCTCCTCAGCTTCTTGTAACTGCTTCTGTGCTAACTCCAAATTGTCCATTACAAGACTCAATTTCTCTTCCATTTCTTTTAAAAAAAGAAGAATTGCAAGCTAGCATCAAATTGACATTTTTACACCGTAGTGTTGTTGAAGAAAATACTATTCTTAATTGAAATACCTTTCATGTTTTCGTCATTCTGTGTACAACTTTCAAGCTGTTCTTCCAAGTCCTTTATCTGCAACCAAAGGAAGAAGAGTTGATGGTAAGGGTGAAAGTTAAAAACAATGTAAAAGGAAGACACAGTGTTCCATTGCTGTTCCTTTGATGTGAAATCAGTCTCGACTGAAACCAAAGGAAATCTAATACGATATAACAGTGAATATAAAAAGTTCACCATCTACTCACATTCCTGGCCCCGTTCCTAATCTTGATAATTATCAAATGAGGTACATTAAAAATAACCTCTCAGAAATATCAGCAATCACAACTTGAAAATGAAAGAAAGACACTCATTATATTCATAGAGGAATGAATTGAAAAAAAAAATTACCCGATCTGCACTTTCTTTCCTCTCCTTTTCAGCTTTCGCATTGATAGCTTCAATTTCTTCCATAAACTTTTTTAACTGTGTTTCTTCCTCTACATTGATGATACGACTCTTCCTTTCGTCGAGTTCATTCTTAACAACCAGCTATAAAACACAAATCAACAATAACAATAGACCAAGTAAGAAAGTGAAAAATAAAACACAAATCAACAATAACAATAGACCAAGTAAGAAAGTGAAAAATAAAACACAAATCAACAATAACAATAGACCAAGTAAGAAAGTGAAAAATAAAACACAAATCAACAATAACAATAGACCAAGTAAGAAAGTGAAAAATAAAACACAAATCAACAATAACAATAGACCAAGTAAGAAAGTGAAAAATAAAACACAAATCAACAATAACAATAGACCAAGTAAGAAAGTGAAAAATAAAACACAAATCAACAATAACAATAGACCAAGTAAGAAAGTGAAAAATAAAGCACAAATCAACAATAACAATAGACCAAGTAAGAAGGTGAAAAATAAAGCACAAATTGGGGCAGGTAGGATAAATGTTTCTGCAAACTTGTCCACAAAATGTAATTCAAAAGGCAACAAAATTACAACCTGCATTCAAAACTAACATGAAAAATGGTGTTTTTTTTATGGCCAACTTCTTAAAAAATCATGTGTACATTCAAACTTCAGTATTTCAAATTTCTCATTTTACCTCTGTAGCCACATCCTCTGCTTTTTTCCTGCATGAAGATTCAATTTCAAATTTCTTCTTCAAGTCCTGAAACTCATTGATGGCCAATACAGACACTATAACATCAGAGAAGTCATCTCAGCAAACAGTGACAAAACCACAGGAGATGGTAACAACAAGGTCAAAATCAGATAGTTTTTATTCAGATTATTTGGGTTACAAGCTCCCAATATTGACTTCATTGTGACAATAGCTTTCGCAAGCAGAGATTTGAAAGACTAAAGCTAAACCCACCCAAAGTTTTACTAAATTGTATAATCAAAGAGGTGAAATCCCTCTTGATTATCATATCTGGCTGGTGTCATCTTAACTTAAATGAAATATCTCACCTCTGTTCAGTTGTTTAATCTGTTGAACTCCGGTGTTAAGACGCTTCATTGTGGTTTGGTGTGCAGATTTTTCTTGCTTCAGCTAGGAAACAGATAAAATATTCATAGTTGCAAGTGGGTTCCCTCTGATCTATGAACTTATCTTTTATTCTTAATAACACAACTCTTACTTCTTCCTTTACAATATTCAATTCATTCTTTGTTTTTCTCAATTCTTCATTAACAGCATCTTTCAAAGCACGAAGAACTAAAATAAAAGTAAAACTTAATGAAATAAAAATTCTGAACACATGAAGTAATTATTACGTTTTAATATATGTTTTCAAGTAATCTACCTTCTAGTTCTCCTTTGGTACCACCTGGACTGCTAGCACTCTATAAAACAAGCAAAAAAAGAAAAATCCACTTGCCTATCAATATACCATAATCAGTGGTTACCAATTTATTCCAAAGAAGACGATTATAATAGTAATAGAGCAACCATAACACAGACTAGGGATTCTTACAATGATTGTTGTATTCGGTGCAAAATTATTCTGTTTACGAATTTCTTGATTCTCCTCTGTCAGCTATAATAATAATAAATAACCTTAAAAATAGACGAATTGTAATTTTTGAACAATTTTTACTTCTACCTTCTTTAATTGTTGTTCTAGCCCTTCCCGAAATTTGTTTTCTTCTGTATATTGCTTATGTAAAGATTCATATTCAGCAACTGCTAGCAGTGAGACTAAAAAATTAACATAAATTAGTTGAATCCTTACTGGTTATATGAAATGTTTTAACAACCAATGAAACACAAAACAAACAGTACTGTCAGACTATTTTCTTAAAATAAACCTTCCTCACATCTTTTGTTGCATGAGGAAGCACTTTCAGTTGCATTTGGTAGGCAACAATAATATTTGATGAGAGTTTTTCCTTTTAGCACATTTTTTCATAGCGATGATAGATCATCAAAAACACGAGGAAGAATACTTTTGTTTAATATTGCTCTTTTGGTCACACTTATAGAAAATAAAACATAAATCATTATCAACAAACCTTGTTTCAACTGCTTGAACTGTGCATCTACTTTCTTTCTTTTTGATTCTTCCTTTTTAAACTAAAACATTAAAACAAAGAGATAATTTGTTACTTTTCAAATCAGGCATTGTGTTGGTTCACAACACTTACAACATTTATATAGTCAAACAATTTGACAGATAAAAAATACAAAACAAAATCAAGATTTACCTTTTCAAAATATTCTTTGTATTTTGATTTGACATCTTCAAATTCCAAAATAGCTACAAATAAATACAATTCACTATTTTAAAATTCTGCCAATGTTGATTTACAATTCATTGGATTAAATTTCCTGACAGCATTTACTAGGAGGATATTACATTACAAGATGTTAGGTACTACAGAAAGATCCAAAGAATGATGCTAATGATACACAGTGCCAAAAAGAAAGTTGATTTAAAACATTACTGTTGATGCTCATTAAAGTTTCTCAACTTTGCAGTAATAACTATTGTTATACCTCAAGTAACTGCTTCAATCATTCAGATTAGCTGTGAATGTCCTATATATGTTTGTACCAAAGTCGATTTAATCCAATAGTAGCCATTTACTTTTGTTCCATCATAAATGTCATGAAAATGTTACTAGTTTCATTTAAGTTTAGGAAAGTGAAACATTGCTAACAATTATCAAATTTGTCACAGTTTCTTTTTCTGATTTTTTAAAAATTGGGTGCAAACTAATCTGATTTATGTAAAAGATGAGGATCTGCTCAAATAGATCAAATGTTTATAATATGTTTTAGGTACTATCAAAATTATAATTTTGTGATTAATTATTTAGTAGTTTCAGTTATTATGTTATAGTAATCTGTCTTATTATAATAATCAGCATTGTGCATCTCACTTTTAATTTAGAGAGTGATATATTTAGTTGTAATTTATGGTCAACGTTGCGCATAAAACCACATAGAGGCAAGAGCATTTTTTACAATTATTATATAGTAGCACATGGCGTGATGTCAGTTTTTTTATGATCACGGGACAATCATTGCATTGCATCCCCAATCGAGCGCAACACTTTTGGGAAATATCTCGAGAACCAATGGGGATAACTGACGTTTTTTGGGGTTGGCGATGCAGACAATGGGGTGACAAAGGTTTTAGGCCTAAATATTTTTGGGTGGTGCGGCTATGACGTCATCAAAGTCTTTGATTGGCGATATCTCTCTAACGGCTGATCATAACAAAACAATCCCATACACTCTTTTTATCAGCTTTTTAACTCTACAACATGAGCACATTTTCCGTTTTCAATTCCCAAATTGAAATTTTCGTCACAGGGTTTGCACATGGGAAAGGCGAATTTGACACACCCTTTTCGAAGTTAAACTCAGTAAAATTTTTGCCCAGTTTACTAGTATGTACATACTAATTCATGTTGAGCGTCACACTTTCATTTATAGAGAGTGATATTTAATAATTAAAATTTTCGTCATGGGGTAGGCACAGGGGAAAGGCAGAGATGTTGTTTTCGAAGTTAAACTCACTAAATATTTTTACCCATGTTACTAGTATTATTGTATACTACTACAAGGACTGTGGAGTGAATTAATTAATTAGGATACTATTCTGCTCTGATTTACTTTCATGGCATCTGCTAAGCTCAAAAGGGAAAAAGAGTGTTCACAAAATAAATGACATACGATTTCGTTATAGAACAAACATTTATATACAAAAAAGAACACATGATTTCATTATGAAACAAATGATATAGGACTTTGTTATGGAAAAAATGTCTTTTGTTCAGACCTCAAAAAAGCGATTTTAACAACAGTTCCTTTCTACCATTCGATTTCCTTAGGTACATAAAGCCTGTAAGACTTGACTTTTACAATTAATCAAACATATCATTTTTTAAGAGATTTCATGAATTCCAATGATAAAACTTGTATTAATGAGGCATAAAAAGCTTCTTTAAGTAAAAAAGGGGTTATGATTATAATTAAAGCCATTCGAGACAATCAAAATTCACAGAATTTTCTTGACCTTAATTAGTTAGCCCCCTCAGACAAAATTCCATTCTGTGGTCCCTGTATTATGTAAATGACATTGCAAAATAATTAAAGATTGTATGATGGGTTCAGTGGATATCGAATATTCAAAAGGCCAGGCGAAATTGGCAGTCAGTTTGTCTTTAATTCTCTCTTGAATAACACTGATTACCCTTGGCTGAAAACGTGCCTTAACCTCATATAAAAACAAATTATTAGCAAGTTGTCTACTACATGTGATTTGGGTAATCATGACACATAAAACATGGTGGAAAGCGCACAACAAAACACTTCTAACCGTTCAATCGCAAAATGACTCATCGTGTCGTTTCAAAACACTTAGAAATGAACTCTAAAAATTTATTACAAATAAGATACAATAACAATCTAATAAACGTTTGAATTACACAAACCTCTCGCTAAAAGATGCTTTAAAACGTCAATATCATCCTCCATTTTTATCGTGAATGTAAAAATTTTATTGACATAATAATACTGATTATTGACAAAAGAAAGAAGTTTACAAAAAAATTATCGTCAGTGTTTATTGATGGATGACTGATTGATACCGTAATTTTCGTTGGCAACCATTTGTATTTAAATTGTAGTGCTGTGACATGGTTTCTGTTTCGCTTTCGAAATATGTAACGATGTATGGTTAATTAAAATTAAAGTTAATTTTTATTATAAGTTATTTGTAGTTCTTTCGCTTTTTTGATATAATCTAAAATCTATTGTTGTTTCAACATGTGAATTCAAGTCTGATTTGATAGTCTTTTCATTTTGCTCAACAGACTTCGCGCATACGAATTTTGGATGTTTGTAAAAACCATGTTAGCGAAAACAAAAGTGAAAGTTGCGCAGACTGCATGAGTGCTTGAGTTACAACGCTATATTGTTTTCACAGGAGTCTCATCCTTTTCTCCTGGAATGTTTCGTGAATTGGTGGTATTGTAACGATGATTAATTCTATCGTTTGGCTCTGAAAAAACGTCAACTATAGCAGAACACAATGAGTGAGTAATACTCTCTTTATTGTTTTTTGACCTGACATAATTACTTTCGACTTGTTTTGACGCAGTGCATTATGATGTTCTATATTCATTTACGTAAAAACATAGAACACAGGATAAAATTTTCTTTTATTGGGGACATTTTCCTTCCAGAAAATTTGGGCAAGAGAATTGAGGCTAAATGGGCACCTCGACCAACAAAGCCCTGTTCGGGAAGATAACTATGCGAACTAAGGATATGGATTATAATGATAAAACGTCTTTGATAAAGTATAGTTCGATTTTTGATACCGATCTAATCTTACTACTGATCTACAAAGGAGTAGTAAAAAAACAAAAAAACAAACTTGTAAACAACGCCTACAACAAATTCCAACTTTGTTCCCAGGACTCCTTCATTTTTGACGACTAAATCACAAATAAATAAAAAAAATAAAAAGGTCCAATGTGAAATCTAAGCAATGTCAATGTTACATAACCGGCCATTATATATATGTCTACACAAGAAATAATACGGCTGGAGTTTCTGTTTATAAGTTTTTTAATATTTGGATAATTCACAATATCATTGAATAAAGAAACAAAATTTGCTATCAATAGGTGTTTGTAATTCTTAATCCACAATTCGGGCAAGTAACAGCTCGTGACACACGACAGTGCACTTAGTCTAAGCAAGTGATTTTTCCAATTTCATATCTTTCATACAGATAGTAACACGTAAAAGTTTTGGTTTAGAGCAAATAAAAAGTTGAAAATATTAAGTAAACATTCATTATATATGTTGTTATGCCCCACTTTGTAATTTTTGCTCCACTTTGTAATTTCTGCTCCACTTTCTAATTATCTTCCCCCACTTTGTAATTTTTAGCTGCCCCATTTTGTAATTACTACCTGCCCCACTTTGTAATTTCCTGTCCTTTTTACTTCCTATATAATATGTATTTTACCAAAACTTTATTTGCAAGAATTATCAAAACTGGGTAATTTGGGCCAAATTTGGACTAATTTTTGAAAGTTCTCCAAATTTCACAAAAACTTGCATAAAGAACAATTGGAAGGTGCTGATTTCGAATTTGGAAGTGATTTTTCGTGACTGCAATCATCAATTTCATACTAGTCTAAGCGTCTTTGACAATTTATGGGTAGTTGTACCATGATACATTTCCATGTAGAGGTTGTCATGGAAACATAAGGATATCTAAATGAGGCGTAAAAAAGCTAAGCAATACTTTCAGCAGAGACCCAATGGGCACGCGAACGTTGGTTCAACGTTGAACCAACGTCACACCAATCGTCGGAACAACGTTGAATTATGATTGAATTTGAAAGGTGAGACAACGTTATTTCACAGACTAAGTTACAACGTTAAAGTACCAACGTTGATTCAACGTTTTATATTCAACGTTGTGTTAATGTTGATGAGCAGACGTTGATGCAACGTCACTTCCCAACGTCGGAACCAACGTTGGATTATGATTGAATTTGAAAGGTGAGACAACGTTATTTCACAGACTAAGTTACAACGTTAAAATACCAACGTTGATTCAACGTTTTATATTCAACGTTGTGTTAATGTTGATGAGCAGACGTTGATGCAACGTCACTTCCCAACGTCGGAACCAACGTTGGATTATGATTGAATTTGAAAGGTGAGACAACGTTATTTCACCGCGGCAGTTTCAACGTTGACATACTGATGTTGATTCAACGTTTGATGTGTAACCTTGACTTAATATTGGTTTAAAACATGATTTCGATCAGCTTGAAAGAGAACTTCATTTTACATTAGAGACAAAACATAACAGCAAATTCCGTTTTAGCATGTTTCTTAACAAATATATAATAAATATATACAATGACTTTCATACACGTTTTCTTTTTTCATAAGAAACCTGATCACTTGCTTTAGGGCTGGAGTTCTCAGCTTCAAAGGTTCTTATTAAGTTCCTTGCTTTTTAACTGTGTTTTTTCATTTGGCGTGACACGTTTCTATTATTATCATCACACAAGAATTTAGTACATTTCAGAAAAAGAAAATTGTTGCTGTTTTTTCATTCTTCAGCCTAGTAACTTCCTGAGCAATTCATTATTTTTAAGCCATTTTCAGCCTCAGGTTCCTTATAAACGCGTTCCTTACAAAACAAAAAAACATAAAACATTAACATATATATACATGTGTATATAAACTGAAAATAATTTTAAAAATCAAGATCAAAAAACCGAGGAACCGAATATAAGTGACGATCGTTGTTGAGGCATTTCTAGATAAACTTCAGACCTTTTGATTCATTAAAAAGAATTATTTACTACACACACAAAACTCTCTTACTTCACATATGAAGGACATGGTTTTTACATGCAATATTTGCAAGAGAACGTTTGAAAGCCTCAGGGGACATAACATACATTATGTCTCTTGTAAACGCAAAGATCGCAATTACAACACACGTTTAAATCGCTCAAGTATCACACTTGAAGATGTGACGGAGATGGAAACCAATACTATGTCATCTTAAGCATACCCAATGGGCACGCGACGTTATTTCAACGTTGAATTTTGGTTGAATTATGGTCGGTCGGTCGACAACCTATAATCAACCTTGGTTCAACGTTGTAAAAATTACGTTGATTCGACAAACGTTTTTTCAACGTTGGTTCAACGTTGTTTTGGCAACGTTAGATGAACGGAATAATTACCAACGCTTAATCAACGTTGAAATTGCAACGTTGATGTAACGTTTGAAAACCAACGTTGAAACAACATTGTATCTTTTAACGTTATTTCAACGGATGCAAATACAACGTTGAACCAACGTTGTGGAAATGACGTTTCATCAACGTTGTTATGTTCACCGTTGAAACAATGTCTGAAAACTAACATTGATACAACATTTGCAAATCAACGTTGAACCAACATTGGATCGATAACGTTATTTCAACGGAAGAAATTTCAACGTTGAACCAACGTTTGAAAAGTGAGGTTGATGCAGCGTTTGTAAATCAACATTGATACAACATTGGATCAATAACGTTATTTCAACGGATGTAAATACAACGTTGAAGCAACGTTGCGGAAATGACGTTTCATCAACGTTGTTATGTTCACCGTTGAAACAACGTCTGAAAACTAACATTGATACAACATTTGCAAATCAACGTTGAACCAACATTGGATCGATAACGTTATTTCAACGGAAGAAATTTCAACGTTGAACCAACGTTTGAAAAGTGAGGTTGATGCAGCGTTTGTAAATCAACGTTGATACAACATTGGATCAATAACGTTATTTCATCAGATGGAAATACAACGTTGAATCAACGTTTTAAGAATTATGTCACATCAGTGCTGTCAATGTCTTAAACTCTGTTTAAGTAGAACAGAAGTTAAACTAAACGAATGTGTGGAAGAAAGGTGAATGGTCTCATTTGATTTAGTTTTTACGAAGAGTATTGTTAAGTGTGTTGAATATTAACTATGTCCGAGTTACTAGTCCGTTAGTTGTCATTTTTACTTAAAGTGCCTTGTTCGGGCTTTTCAAAGAACACCTTTATACTAGTAAAAAATTCTCGAAAGCTCACAAGGTTTTGACAGTCCACTTTTAAGTTTTCCTAGCCGGCCCACACACAGAATTAAATGATTAAACCCTTATCTTTACTATGCTTAAGATGACATAGTATTGGTTTCCATCTCCGTCACATCTTCAAGTGTGATACTTGAGCGATTTAAACGTGTGTTGTAATTGCGATCTTTGCGTTTACAAGAGACATAATGTATGTTATGTCCCCTGAGGCTTTCAAACGTTCTCTTGCAAATATTGCATGTAAAAACCATGTCCTTCATATGTGAAGTAAGAGAGTTTTGTGTGTGTAGTAAATAATTCTTTTTAATGAATCAAAAGGTCTGAAGTTTATCTAGAAATGCCTCAACAACGATCGTCACTTATATTCGGTTCCTCGGTTTTTTGATCTTGATTTTTAAAATTATTTTCAGTTTATATACACATGTATATATATGTTAATGTTTTATGTTTTTTTGTTTTGTAAGGAACGCGTTTATAAGGAACCTGAGGCTGAAAATGGCTTAAAAATAATGAATTGCTCAGGAAGTTACTAGGCTGAAGAATGAAAAAACAGCAACAATTTTCTTTTTCTGAAATGTACTAAATTCTTGTGTGATGATAATAATAGAAACGTGTCACGCCAAATGAAAAAACACAGTTAAAAAGCAAGGAACTTAATAAGAACCTTTGAAGCTGAGAACTCCAGCCCTAAAGCAAGTGATCAGGTTTCTTATGAAAAAAGAAAACGTGTATGAAAGTCATTGTATATATTTATTATATATTTGTTAAGAAACATGCTAAAACGGAATTTGCTGTTATGTTTTGTCTCTAATGTAAAATGAAGTTCTCTTTCAAGCTGATCGAAATCATGTTTTAAACCAATATTAAGTCAAGGTTACACATCAAACGTTGAATCAACATCAGTATGTCAACGTTGAAACTGCCGCGGTGAAATAACGTTGTCTCACCTTTCAAATTCAATCATAATCCAACGTTGGTTCCGACGTTGGGAAGTGACGTTGCATCAACGTCTGCTCATCAACATTAACACAACGTTGAATATAAAACGTTGAATCAACGTTGGTATTTTAACGTTGTAACTTAGTCTGTGAAATAACGTTGTCTCACCTTTCAAATTCAATCATAATCCAACGTTGGTTCCGACGTTGGGAAGTGACGTTGCATCAACGTCTGCTCATCAACATTAACACAACGTTGAATATAAAACGTTGAATCAACGTTGGTACTTTAACGTTGTAACTTAGTCTGTGAAATAACGTTGTCTCACCTTTCAAATTCAATCATAATTCAACGTTGTTCCGACGATTGGTGTGACGTTGGTTCAACGTTGAACCAACGTTCGCGTGCCCATTGGGTAGTAAAGATAAGGGTTTAATCATTTAATTCTGTGTGTGGGCCGGCTAGGAAAACTTAAAAGTGGACTGTCAAAACCTTGTGAGCTTTCGAGAATTTTTTACTAGTATAAAGGTGTTCTTTGAAAAGCCCGAACAAGGCACTTTAAGTAAAAATGACAACTAACGGACTAGTAACTCGGACATAGTTAATATTCAACACACTTAACAATACTCTTCGTAAAAACTAAATCAAATGAGACCATTCACCTTTCTTCCACACATTCGTTTAGTTTAACTTCTGTTCTACTTAAACAGAGTTTAAGACATTGACAGCACTGATGTGACATAATTCTTAAAACGTTGATTCAACGTTGTATTTCCATCTGATGAAATAATGTTATTGATCCAATGTTGTATCAACGTTGATTTACAAACGCTGCATCAACCTCACTTTTCAAACGTTGGTTCAACGTTGAAATTTCTTCCGTTGAAATAACGTTATCGATCCAATGTTGGTTCAACGTTGATTTGCAAATGTTGTATCAATGTTAGTTTTCAGACGTTGTTTCAACGGTGAACATAACAACGTTGATGAAACGTCATTTCCGCAACGTTGCTTCAACGTTGTATTTGCATCCGTTGAAATAACGTTATTGATCCAATGTTGTATCAATGTTGATTTACAAACGCTGCATCAACCTCACTTTTCAAACGTTGGTTCAACGTTGAAATTTCTTCCGTTGAAATAACGTTATCGATCCAATGTTGGTTCAACGTTGATTTGCAAATGTTGTATCAATGTTAGTTTTCAGACATTGTTTCAACGGTGAACATAACAACGTTGATGAAACGTCATTTCCACAACGTTGGTTCAACGTTGTATTTGCATCCGTTGAAATAACGTTAAAAGATACAATGTTGTTTCAACGTTGGTTTTCAAACGTTACATCAACGTTGCAATTTCAACGTTGATTAAGTGTTGGTAATTATTCCGTTCATCTAACGTTGCCAAAACAACGTTGAACCAACGTTGAAAAAACGTTTGTCGAATCAACGTAATTTTTACAACGTTGAACCAAGGTTGATTATAGGTTGTCGACCGACCGACCATAATTCAACCAAAATTCAACGTTGAAATAACGTCGCGTGCCCATTGGGGACAGATGAAGGATGTTTTTATAGTTATACCTTCTATATAGCGTTATAATTTATGATTTGCTAATGTTCTTGAAGAAAAAAAGTTTAAAAATCAACAATATGAAGCTTTATCCTTGTGCAGTGCATACACGCACAGTTTACATTCTTTCTACGTTAACATTCTACCTGTTTAATGTATACTTTGCAAAATGTTAAGACCGACCACTCATTCAAGGAGAAAAAGTTTGCAAGAAGATTTACTTTGTAAGTAAATAAAGCCAACAGTTATAGATTGACGACAATAAGTGAGATAATTGCGTTTTTTCTTCCGCGCATACGTTAGAGGATTTCAAAAACATTACAGTCACCTTCAGCATATTCGTTTTACCTTGCATATTAATGAATCCGAAAGATATAGATTGACAATTAGCGAGATAATTGCGTTTTCCTTACTGCACATGCGCTAAAGAATACCAAAATGTTACCATCGCCTTGTAAACTAATGAAGCCGACAAACTGATAATTAGTGAGTCAATTAGGTTTTTTCCTACTCAATGAGCATGCGCAAGAAAATGGAATATTCTATAAAGATAGTCATCTCCCGTACACCAGGAAAAAAACAGGTAAAATAGGATCACAAATTACAAAGTGGGGCAAAATAATTACAAAGTGGGGCATAACATATGTGTTATTTTTTGTCGTTCTACGCACATAATTTGTTTTTTACAAGAAAAAACTTATAATTTTTAGGGCCAACTTCCAATAACGAAGATAAAAAGAAAGGCTGGACTGCATTCGAAGTTAAGAAAACAACAACTGAAAGATAAATGAAAAATTACCGAGAAAACATAGACACTAATTTATTCGACCTGCTATTTCTATATAACTGTGAGATCTGGACTTTGACAACTACTAAAGCAGAAAATACGATTGACACATTCCAGCGAAGACTCTTAAGAACTTTCGTCGTAAACGTTAAATGGCCAAACACCATCAGAAACGAAGAATTATACAGAAGTACAAAAGCTGTTAAATGGAGTACAACTATCCAAAAACGACGTCTAAAATGGTTCGGAAGAGTCATCAGGGCAGATGAATCAACGCCAATGAAGAAGGCGTTCAATTACGCAAACGCCCATTACAAACGACCCCGAGGCAAACCAAAATCAACATGGTTGAGTATAATTAAGAGCGACATAATAAAACTGGGGATAAATTGGAACGAAGCGACAGAAATGGCAAACGACACCAATGCATGGGAAAGGATGATTGGAAACATCTGAAAGCAATTATTGTATGTAATATATATCTAGGTATCGGTGATGTAATTGTTATTTACGTAATATACCGTTAAATTAAAATTTAAAAAAATTCGTACTAAAATTTCGATACCAAAACTCAAATTCACTGAAATTCAAAATGCTCTATACAAACCATTTGGAGAAATTACCCAAAAAAATTAAGCGTATGCTCAATACACCTTTGAGCTTTATGATGGTTATAAAGCAACCCTAAACTCCCCCTTCTATATTGGCACTGGACCTTTTCATTACGGTATTTCATCTTGTGCCGGTGTAACCGTAAATAAGTACTCCCCGAAAAAAAGTACTCCCGCAGTACTTTTTTCCTAGGAAATAATTACTACCCCAGTACTTATTACCTAGTAAAAAAGTACTCCTGTCAGGAAAAAAGTACTACCTGTGAAGCCATTCCATTGAACATTGGAATCCAATTTGGAATTTATGCTTGTTCATTCTTGGCTAGTTGTGGTCTACTTCGTTACTACTTTTGATTGTCTAACTTTCTGACTCACTTATACCCACCATTCCTATTGTTGTTCCTTGGTATTACTGTGGCTAGTAAACCTGTATCTCCTATCCGGCATGATAGGTTACTTCGTCTTCATCCAGGGTTTCCAGTTCAATTCCGATCTTGGTTACTGTGGCCTAATGACTCGATATCGAGATAGCTGGACAATTAAAAGAGACTTCCGTGAGTCGCTATTTTGTAGGAAATTAGCGAGAAAAAACTTTCAAAATAGAAGTGGTATCCAAAGAAGGCTGATAAATCCTGTTCTGAAAAATTGCGAATTTGTTGGCGAATTTTGTGTCCAGTATGTACCAATAGGGAAACTTTTGAGAAAATGACCAAAAAACAACGTTAAACAACGTTAAAAAATTACGATGAAACAGATTACAAAAAGAACTTTATTGAAAATCTCCTTTTCAATTTGATCGGACTTGTTAGTATACTTTGCGATACTTCCTTGCGATAAGGAAGTACTTATTTCCTGAAGGAGTACTTATTAACTAGGAAATAATTACTCCCAGGAGTACTTTCTTCCTGGGAAATAGTGACTTTGGAGTAACTATTTTCCAGTAAATAAGTACTTTTTTAAGGGAGTAGTTATTTACGGTGTCACCGGAAAAAACTACTCCCTTAAAAAAGTACTCCCCAGTACTTATTTACAGGGAAATAATTACTCCTCAGTCATTATTTCCCAGGAAAAAAGTACTCTTGGGAGTAATTATTTCCTAGGAAATAAGTACTCCTTCAGGAAGGAAGTACTCCCTTATCGCAACGAAGTATCATAAAGTATACAAACAAGTCCGATCAAATTGAAAAGGAGATTTTCAATAAAGTTCTTTTTGTAATCTGTTTTATCGTAACAACAATGGGAATAATGGGTATAAGTAGCAACGAAGTAGACCACAACTAGACAAGAATGAACAAGCATAAATTCCAAATTGGATTTCAATGTTCAATGTAATGGCTTCACAGGGAGTACTTTTTTCTTGACAGGAGTACATTTTTACTAGGTAATAAGTACTGGGGGAGTAATTATTTCCTAGGAAAAAAATACTGCGGGAGTACTTTTTTCGGAGAGTACTTATTTACGGTTACACCGGCAAATCTTATCAGGAAGCGTTCAAATTCTGGGTAAAAATTAACGAGAACTCTGAAAAATACCTCAAGGAGCTGATTGAAGTTATCAAGTAAGGTCATTTTTTTAATGGATTAGTCCTGTTAACGTTATAGAAATAGTTTCCATTGTCAGAATTCTGGCTGTACCAATAACACTTCTGAACGAAGGTGCTTTTTACTTGCACTGACACACATTTTTTTGTATTTCAAGCTAACGGTATAGCTGTTTTAAGCTGTACTGAGTTTTACTACTTAACCAAGTTTCGTCACATTCCCTTTTATTATATTCAATGAACCTAAGAAGTTTGCGAGATAAGCAAGATTCTCTTAAACAACCTGCGTTTTTCACAACATTTCACATTCAGTAAAATGAAAATTTCTAGTGAGAACTATTCCCAGTAATCGATTTAGATGCCATTCTGGAGACTCTGGAAACCAAAATTTTTTTCGTGGCCCAACCATAGTGGGTGACATTTTTAGGCAAATTATTATTTTATTAGCCCCACCCCTCACTTTGAAATCCATGGCGGGGACCCTCCTTTTAAAATCAGATTAAATTTGAGTGAAAATTAATAACTACGGTGGAATCTGTCTAAAGCGGACATCTTGTTAAGGCGGACAGTGTTTTTCGGAACAGATTGATTTTAGGTCAAACTCTCATAGAAAAGTCTCTGTAAAGCGGACACATTTTTTTGCACCAAATGAACATTTCTTTGGTAAGCACTCTCTACAGGCGGATTTACACACAGCGAATTTTTCGCGCGAAGCTAATTTGTCGCTCGTGGACGATTGTTTTGGAAAAGCCCATTGTGCAATAAAACTTCGCTTCATCGAATTTTTAGCCATCCACAGAGTAGGAATGAGTTCAACTTTTTCGCTTGTCAAAAATTCGCTTGTGACAAACAGCCAATCAAAGTACACATAAATTGCTGATTCAGTAATAGCATCAAAACAAATCAAAAATGGCTGAACAAGAAAATGCACGAAAATTATGGAATTTCTGCTTTAAGATAACAACTCTTCATAAAGTGATGGTGACATGCAAAAGTATCTAAAAAAGTACTCCTGGTCATGCAAACGTAAATCTCTCACTAACAAGTGAAATTATCCTTTTTCCTTACGTTCCATGTAGATCTTTCGGTAAAAAAAAGTCGGCAAAAAGTGACTAAATTTTGGCTAGGTGACTAATATTTTTTGCCGACTATTTTTTTACCGACCAAACTTTTTTGCCGACTTTTTTTTACCGACTTAACTTTTTTGCCGATTTTTTTTCCCAAAAACTACTTGCCAAACTACCTTTTGCCGATTTTTCTTCTCTGTGTTGCCAATTCTTATAAGGTGCTTTTTTGCGGTAGTATGAAAACGTAATTGAAATCAAATTGTATGAAGAAGAACAAGTGCCGCTAGGACAAACACAAACTGAACAAGAACAAAATGAAGGTTCAAGAAGAACAAAATAACGAAAATACACAAATGAAGAGGAAAACTGTTATTGAAATTGACTAATTAACCTAATTTACCTAATCTTTCTTTTTGGTGTTGTGTATTTTATTTCTTAAAAAAACTTTCAAATTATCCAAACTTTCTTCGACATTTTTGTCTTGGAAATTGGCCGGCAAAAAGTGACTAAATTTTGTCCAAGTGACTAATTTTTTTGCCGACTAACATTTTTGCCGACTTTTTGTTTTACCGATAAGGTACGCCTTTCATTAAATGGTTTCACTAAAGCGATTTTTTCGCCGCTAATCGCGCAAAATATTTGCTGTGTGTAAATCCGCCTTATAAGGCGAAATTGAGGAACCGGCACAAGAAAGCAAGAGTCTGAATCGCGACACTGGACAAGCTAGAGCGATGTCATGTCTTTAATAGAGCACCTCCAACTGAAGAAACAGAAGCAGTCCTCGATCAAATACCGTGGCTGAAAAGGACATCGAAAAAACTCATTACATAACAGGCGGCATAACTCGCGGCAAAAGTAATTTAGTAAGTAAGTAAGTAAGTAAGTAAGTAATTTATTCTTTTTTCAATACTCACAATTTATACCTATTATATTTACAAATAGGAGACCACCCCAATTAGATAAATCTATTCGAGGAGGTGGCCACCAGAAATTCTCATAAAACAAAATAATATTGGTATGTCAGAAAATATCTAAACTATAAACCTAAGAAATAAAGAGTTAACATATACTCTGTAACTAATGATTTAGTTTGGGCATAAGAATAAGTTGATAAATCATCGATTTGAAGATTTTGCATAATAGAGTTCCAGTTGTTTATTGATTGGTTTTCAATTGAATATTCACCGAATGATACCGTTTTGAATGGGTGTTTTACCAGTGTTCCTGATGTCCTTCCACGAAGATTGACATTCAAATCCACACGGTTAAAACGAAAAATATTATAAATGCATGGAGGAAGTTTGTTATGTAAATATTGATGTACAAAAAGAATGTTCCGAAGCTTTACGAAATCGAAGAACTTAACAAGGCCAAGATTAAGAAATATAGGATTAGAGTGGGCTTGCCAATCCAGTTTGGAAATGATTCTGACAAAACGCTTTTGAAGTAAAAATATACGCCTAGTAATGTAAGTTTGACGCTGTCCCCAAATCTGGCAAGCATAGCTAATATGAGGATCGAAAATGGCATGGTATACTGAAACCAAAAGGGACTGGGTCATAAAGTGGCGAATCTTAGACAGAGCGCCATTTGCTCTTCGAAGTTTGATCGAAAGTTTTGACATGCCTAGACCAGTTAAGATTCTCATCTATGTAAATTCCAAGGTATTTGATTGAGGAACTGCGTGATAGTCTTTTCCCATTTAGCTTAATATGAATATTAAAGTCAACTTTACGATTTTGATGTTTAAATACTATGTATTCAGTCTTCGCAGCGTTAAGAGAAATCATATTGGCATTCAGCCAATGAGATAGTAGTTTCAAATCAATGTTGATGTGTTTTGCCAATTGCTTGGCATCACGACTGAAATTTAAAATATTCGTATCATCAGCAAAATGGAAAATAGAAGAGAACCTAACTGCCCTATGCATGTCATTTATATAGATCAAAAAAAGCAACGGTCCAAGAACTGAACCTTGTTCTTTATAGGTTACTATATTATCCCAGTCATAGGAATGGTAATCTGCTATAAATTTATTTTCATTAAATTTAGACCAGTCACAAACTTCACGAGGGATGCTGCTGTTAATCTTCTTATTTACCTTAGAACACTTAAGCAGCACATTGTGGCATATGATCAGAAATAGCAATAGACAGATTCCCAGATAAACTATCATTATTAGTTGAGAGACCTGTACTAATAAAGATGTTGTCAATAAGAGAAGTGGAATTCTCAGTAACCCTAGTCGGTAAGTCTATGAGTGGAACACAAGGAAAAGATCCCATGAGATCTAAAAACTCACTTTCAATATTGGAAATGCCAGACTTCATAAGGTTAATATTGAAATCACCCATTAATACAAGCCCCTTGTTCTCAGGTCCCAACTTACCCAGAAGAGAAGAGAGATAAACTTCATTAAATTCCGATATAGACATACAAGGATGACGATATACACAACCCACTATGACATTCCTAGGAGACTTGGAAGAAATTTCCACGAAAATGGATTCAAGCTCACGAGTTTTATATAAGAGAGAAGTAAGATCACTTCGAACTTTGTAGCTAAGGGTGTTTGAAATATATAAGAGTGCACCACCCGCTATAGACTCGGTTGGTGTATGTTCGACAGAAAATCCAGGAATAACTTCGGAAAATACATTCTTGGTTTCAGTTATACCAATGATGGAAAACGAGGATTCGAGTGAAGCAAGACTGTGTTTCAAAGAATCACAAGATGCCCTTACGGGCAGAAAGATTTCTGCAAAATCAGCTGAAGTATGACAATGGAACACTAACAATAACATTCTTGAAACTTGAATGGTTTTGAATGATTGAATACAATACAATAAACAATAAATTGAGTATTGTTATTGAAATTTTGAAGTTATATGTTCAAACAGCTGGCCAAAGGTGTGCTACCAGTGAAAATTTTCATGAATAAATGATTTGAAATTATATGTTTATAAAGTTTATAAAAATTCTTTTAGAAATTCGAAAAGGTTGAATGATCTTTACAAGGCATGCCGAAAGTGTAATTGATACTATGTAAAACTTTATTGCATATATACATCTGAATGACATGGAACATTGTTTATTTTGGGTATACAATATTCAATTAAGTTTATAATGATCTTTTCTGATATCACAGTGATTACGTATGAAAATCACATAATATGCTTTAAACATTTGATATGCACTTCCAATCTTCTTAATTACATACAAACAGAATTCCCAATGTTGCAAATACAAAAAGTAATCAAAGATCTTGATCATTAAAAGTATATGATCTATAAATTTATACCAAAATTTACCAAAATTTTGTATTGTGTTACTAATGGTACAGTATTTTGAATTTATACACAGTTAGAACATTTCAATTTACCAGGATAATGATCAAGGCTATATTATTACAAAACAAAACGCGATTATAGAAAAAACATATCAACAAACAAATCAACAAACATAAAATAATAATAAATACATAATAGTTTATACTGACGCTCGACCCACACACAAGCCACATACAAACAGGAATAAATTCACAACAGATAACACGAGCAAACACGGGTCCACGCAGCACGTAAAAATTGAACACAACGTAATTGTTCATTAACAATCGTGATTAGGAAGATCATTCGTAAATAGGGGCATTGTCAGTATAACTTAGCTAGAAAATAAGCAATCAAAAGTGGTGCAGAGCAGACAACCACTACAGAATGTTGGAGCTGAGGAGGAAATTGTATTAAAGTATTACAACCCAAACAAGAACCAAAAAAAATCTGAAACATTTTTCCCTAATAGGAACACATACCTCTTTGACTTAAAACTTCTTAATTTACAACTTTTTAGTTAGGAAAGAATTATCACACTACAGTAGAATATTATACGTATTCCTCAGAGCTTCATAAAAGCTACAAAAACTTTATTGACACTACAAACACTTTAAACTATATTTACCATCAGACCACATACTTATTTACATCTGAATGAAAAATACTTACTTTATTTTGGAATAAAGTATACAGAATAATGAGTGTACATTGATCATTTCTGATTTCAAAGTAATTACGTAAGTAAATCATGCACATACTTCAAACACTAAAGATTGCTATCAATCTTCCTAATTACGAATGGACTAATTGCAAACAAAAAAGTAAACAAAAATTTTGATCATGAAAAATACAAAACTGAAAGTTGAATGTTTTTTACAGGATGTGAAGTGTTTCGAATTGTATATCAAAATTAGGAAGGTTGTCCATAATTAGAGACATTGATAACCTAAAAACTACTGATCACCGACAAAAAAAACAATACTGCATTTCAAAGCATTATACAAGCACATAATAAGCTTAACATAGCTAGAGTGAAACATTAAAGATATAAAAAGTGATGCTGAGTAGGCAGACAGTTGGAGCTGATATGGAACTTAAGCTGAGCTGTACGCATCCAGGGCTTAAAAAACATTACAGCCCACATTTGAAACAAACAATGATCTTTTTTTAGAAAAAATCTCAGACATTAATCTCAAAAACAAAACATACCTTTTCATTCTGTTTATAAAATGAAACGAAAAATCACCATTGAATCATAATAATATAATATAAGATAATAATAAATTACTGCTACAAATTTTATTCTTCATCTTCAGTTTTGGAAATGTGCATCTTCTTTAATTATACTGACTAAAGCTGCTTTGGTATCCTTTTGGTGTTTCTTCGACTGAAATGCGTGACTTAGGCTTCGTGTAAACATTCGCACGAGATTTCCAAAAACCGCTAGGTTTGGACAGTAAGAAGAAGAACAAGATGCCCTTGCAGGCATAAGGATTTCTGCAAAATCAGCTGAAGTATGAAAAAAGAAAGACTATGACATTCTTGAAATTTAAGAAAAGTTTAATCCGCAATATCTATTTATTAAATTTCTGATCATGTACTCCCCAAAAATCTGGAAAAAACATAATTGTCACTATGCAAAACTTTATCTGAATGACATGTTCTTTATTTTGTTGGTACGAAATGATATTAAGGATTCAGTGATCAATTCAGATAAGACAATGAGTATGCACGTAAGTCATTGTATATAAATGTTATGAATTTAATATGTCTTGTCTAATTCAGAAGGAGAAAAAGGAAAGCATAGATTTTAATGATACAAAATACATCTATATACATACAAAATCAACATACATAACTGAAAACAGAAATTTGTGCTTTAATTTGAGTAACAATATGTCATTGCCATCTTTTTAATTTAAAAGCATGCATTACCAGAACTAAATTTCATGAAAAGATTATAGAAATTTATTCAGAAACTTAAAAAACAATAAATTTTTAATTACGTATACACGCCAGGGCATCATGAAAGCATAACTGACACAATACGAACCTTACATTAACTTCTAATAAACTTAATGAACAAAATAACATCAAATTCATATGCTTTCAGATATCACAGTGATTACGTATGTACGGTCAATCTAATTACGAAAAGACTTCCCAAACACAAAAAGTAAACAAAGATTAGGATTATGAAAAATATGACCTAAACTTAGCTACCAAAATTAGCAAACATAACTGAAAACAGAAATTTGCGTTAAAAGATGTCCAGTATTTAGAATTTACAGACAATCAAGGTAAGTTTCAATTTGCTATCGTAAATAGTAAGTCCCCATTCCTAATTCAGGACATTGATAATACAGCCAAGAACTATACAAGTATATAATAGGCTAAAATAGCTAGAGAAACATCAAACATAAAATGAGATGCACAGCCACAGACAGAGGGTAACAAGACATTCCTTGTATGTTGTTGGAGCTGAAGAGGAAACTGAGCTGAGCTGTATGTATCCAGAGCTTAAAAAGCACTACAGCCGACACATGAAACAAACAGTATTTTGCATCTAGAAAAAGGCTTAAAATAATCGCAGACATTTTGCAAAACATAAAAGCTGCACACACTGTTTTCACAAAACATTGAGAACTTGCTTTTAGAAAAGAATGAACGTAGTAGAATCATTGCAAGATAATTATAAATTTCTACCCTTTACTTTCGGTTTTGGAAGTGCAAATCTTCTTACTTTTGGAAATTTAAGGTTTCTTCGGTCACGCTGTGGTATACCATTATGCGAACGGCGTGCAAATAAAGTCGAAAAATACCCGGATGATCACATGGCGGAAATAATCAAGCCAATAAACTAAGCGCTATTAAAGTTTATTAGCACCCTTTCGTAATAATGGCGCTTTATGCACCAATGAAGATTGAGACGGCGGAAAAAATCGCTAGGTTTGGACAGTAAGATGAAAAAACAAGATGCCCTACCGGGCAGAAGGATTTCTGCAAGCTTTGCTGCTGAAAATGCCACAAAAATGCAACACTAGCACACTAGTCCTGCAAAACTAAGACAGTCACATCATTCAGCTCGAGAAGCATCAGCATTAAATAAACAAAAATATTGATGTGACTGACAATGTTCGTCAAGAAAGTCAGCCTACCATAACATAAAAAAGGGGCTTTTCTTTATGCTATCGCGGAGATCATTTATGAAGATCTGTTTTTTTGTACGAATAAGCTGAATGATTGTTACTGGATATTTGCCACCCACGTACTCCAAAAAAGTGCATCGACACAATACGAAACTTTAATTTAACCACATTAAATATAACGAATCCTATAAAAAGATTGTGTATACTGGCGGTAACCAACATATCGTTTGGGCAGCACAAACTAATATATAAAGTTTCTATATATTGATCTCCTCAGAGAATGAAAAATATCACAATAATAATTACTTAGAAATTAAAGCTCATATCTAATCTAAAAGTTAAAAAAAATACAACATACGTAGGGAGAAAAGAGATAAGCTGATATAACCAGAATACATCCAAAAATTGCTACTAAATATAGTATAAATAGCTGTATAAAGTGCATATGTTGGTGATGTTGGGGAGGAGCTGAAAGGAAGCTAAGCTGAGCTTTAAATATCCAAAAGCTTCTAAAAATTGACTTCAAACATGCATACACATACAAAATACACGAAGGTCTTTCATATTTAAAAAGGCTTGGAGCAAAAATAAAACAAGAAATACCTTTTCTTCCACACAGTATTGGCACTGTTTTCATATTGTAAACTTCAAGAAAACTTCTTTCAAAAAAACAGAATAACCACACTGTAATTTAATTTTGTGAACATGATAAGTTCCCAACAGTAATGCAATTCTTTATATAAAATTATAAGCTGTATTAACTTCTTTTAAAGCCATATTTCCATCAAAGAAACTTTTAGCAAACTACACACGTTCTATCGCTGCCATTTTTAAAACGTTTTGTGGACGATCACATGGCATGGCGAAAATCAGCCAATAAACTATCGCTATTTAAGTGGAGGTGGCTAAATTAGCACCCTTTCGTAGAAATCGGGCATTATGCACCAATGACAATTAAGACGGCTTTTTTATGAACCAATAAAATTTAAGAAACAAAAATGCGTAGGTTTGGACAGTAAGATGAAAATACAGGAGAAAGACGATCGTAAAGTATTTCTTGCTTACGCAGAAATCCAAAAAACTAAGAAAAACAAAGACGATCGTAAAGGCTTTCTTGCTTACGCAGAAATCCAAAAAGAACAGAGCCGGTTTTAAGGTATTTCTTGCTTACGCAGAAATCCAAAAATGCAAACTTAAGCTAGCAATGTTAACATGGAAAAAAGAAAGATCAGAATTAAAAGATTTCGATAACATAACAAACTCATCCGTATCATAATACTTACAGTTTATGTTAGGAAAACCATTTAAACAACCTTGAAGTTCTTTTGAAGGAACACCTGGAACACTGATTACCTCTCTGAAAGGAAATAACATAGAATCACAAGTCACACAATGCCAATCCCTACTCAGTTTATCAACATCGTGACAATTTAAAAAATTACATTTCGCATGCGACCAACACTGACAAATGTTACAAAAAAATCTAGACTTAATTGATTCTCTCACCTTTTTCGACATACAGAACACAAATTGCTATCTGACATTGAAAGAACAATTAAGTTCTTTAGAGTAGATTAATTAGAGTAGATTAATTACAGAAGAGAGAGTGAATTCGATACTTACATTATTCACATATACAAAGGCGGTAAAAGTAAAAAAAAAAATAATAAATAAATAAAATAAAAAACCTTCGTAACAAATTATCTTGACTTTTTCTCAAACACGCGATCGGGAAAAAGAACTTTTAAATCATCGAGGTTCGGAATTCCCGAGTTACAAAACCGAGTTACAAAACTGAGTTACGCATTATGACGTCACAAACCGAGTTACTAACTCGGAAATTTTATTTTGTTTTATTTTTTCCGAGTTACTAACTCGGAAATTTTATTTTGTTTTATTTTTTCCGAGTTACTAACTCGGGAATTTTATTTTGTTTTATTTTTTCCGAGTTACTAACTTGGGAATTTTATTTTGTTTTATTTTTTCCGAGTTACTAACTCGGGAATTTTATTTTGTTTTATTTTTCCCGAGTTACTAACTCGGAAATTTTATTCTTTAAAAATATTCCCGAGTTAATAACTCGGAAAATTTTATCTGCTATACGTTTTTAATTTTTAGTTTGCTTTATGTTTTTTGAGTTAGTGTCTAAAAACTAAATCGCAAAATGACTTGAAATTAAAGTGAAATTAAAAGAGAATTTCGGACCAAATTTTCAAACAATTCATTATGAGCCTAAATTTTCCATAAAAAAATTTGACTATGCTGGTTACGAATTTGCTATTTGTGCCTGAGGTGCACTTAATTTTCAAAGTGCTTCAGCTTCAAATTCGCACTTGTATTGACTATGTGTATGTGCATAACTACAAATGGGGACCTATATCACCGACGTGATATATCATCACATTATATGTTATCACAAAATTGATAAATAAAAAGTATTTTAGCACTGGAACTTAAACCACAAGGAAGGATAACACTATAAGTTCACCAAATGATGCATACACTATAACGTATTAAGAGTTATTAGTGGGTAGAGATCTAATCTAATAGTGGCACAAAATAGTTTGGGTGAAATAAAGCAAGAAGAACAATGTTACTTTGATTTTGAAAACTTGTTTTTCGCATAGTTTACATGGTTTCTCTGTGCATGCAATCATTTAAAAAGCACACTCCATAACAAATTGTTCTCATGGTCTATTTGTATCTGAACGGGTTTTTAATTTCGAACTGCTATTGCTATAACACTGGAATGACTGCGCGACATAAACAAACATTTTTCCTAAAATGCACATTTTCACGAACGTCGAAGCACCTTTATAGTTTGCTCCTTTTTTGACTAAAAAAATTGCCAAAAAGCTGAACGATAACATCATTTCCACCATCAATCAAATCTAACGAAAAGCTAATAAAAGCTAAATATTACTGTTATTGAGTTACTCCAATAACAATTAACTAAAAAAATACGCAACAGTGGATACATCATTTAGTGAACTTGCAATGTTTCATTTCATTTTGTGATTTAGTTTTTAGACACTAACTCGAAAAACATAAAGCAAACTAAAAATTAAAAACGCATAGCAAATAAAATTTTCCGAGTTATTAACTCGGGAATATTTTATAAGAATAAAATTTCCAAGTTAGTAACTCGGAAAAAATAAAACAAAATAAAATTCCCGAGTTAGTAACTCGGAAAAAATAAAACAAAATAAAATTTCCGAGTTAGTAACTCGGAAAAAATAAAACAAAATAAAATTCCCGAGTTAGTAACTCGGAAAAAATAAAACAAAATAAAATTTCCAAGTTAGTAACTCGGAAAAAATGAAACAAAATAAAATTTCCGAGTTAGTAACTCGGAAAAAATAAAACAAAATAAAATTTCCGAGTTAGTAACTCGGAAAAAATAAAACAAAATAAAATTTCCGAGTTAGTAACTCGGTTTGTGACGTCATAATGCGTAACTCGGTTTTGTAACTCGGTTTTGTAACTCGGGAATTCCGAACCTCTAAATCATCAATATGTTGGATGGTACGAGAGTTTTCGAGGGCTTGGATCTTCAATTTTACGATGCCATTGTTGGTCCAAAAGGAAGTGATTTTCTTTTCTTTCCATAAATCTCGACAAAAGAACCATAAATCACGGTAAGCTGGACACAGACATTCGTTAATATAAATCCTTGTATCAGAGGGAATTTGCAAGGAGTTCGGATCAACTTCATTTAGATGTTTTTTCTTTGAAAATATTTTTAACACGTCTTTCCTCTTAGAAAATTTGACAATGGTCGTTCCTTTCTTACCGATGCGATGGCAAGCTTCGATGTTCCCTTTCTCTACGTTGACGTCAATTTTATCGAGGATTTGAAGCACTTTATCTTCAAGGTCATCGTCAGTAACAGAAGTGGGAATGTTGTTAAACTCTAAGCATTCTCTCCTGGAATATTGTTCCTGCTGCGATATACGCTTCTCCATTTCCACGATGCGGGAAGAGAGAAGAGTTGATGTGTTTTTGGAGATTTCAAGTTCACTTTTGATGACTTCCAGTTCAGCATTCAGTTGTTTGTTGGTCTCCTTCAAGCCATTATTCTCTGCTTCTAGTTCTTGTACCTTTTTGATGAGCTGTTCTTTATTTAAATTCTTGTAAGACATTATGATATAACTTAGAAAATATAAGAGATGTGAATTCTTCTCTACTCTGACAACGCCTACTGAGACATCCGCACCGGACGAGATCTGCGCGCGAATGGAAAACAGGCGGCCGCCAGTTGTAAAGCGCGGCCCCTAGTTATAACTGGCGGCCCCTTGTTTCAGCACCAGTTAGGTAATTCTGGTCTGCAAAATTATCTTCATTTTAACTTTGAGTGCCCTCGCTGTTGTTGTTGAAGGTCTTGGTCTTACAAATCGCTTTAATTATGATGACATATGTTTCCAAAGCTTGGATCCAGAAAAATATCTGCCATATCACAGCTGCACACTGCTAAAATTGTTTAAACCAATTTTGAATTCTGTGGACCTGAAATTTCTTTACAAAAATATTATTTCTCCCATTATAACAGGCACTATAGACGGGCACTCAAAATGAAGATAATTCTCCAGACCAGAATTACCTAACTGGTGCTGAAAAAACTCATTACGTAACAGGCGGCATAACTCGCGGCAAAACAGGCGGCCGCCAGTTATAACAGGCGGCCGCGTGTTATTATAGACGGGCAGTCAACATGAAGATAATTTTGCAGACCAGAATTACCTAACTGGTGCTGAAACAAGGGGCCGCCAGTTATAACTAGGGGCCGCGCTTTACAACTGGCGGCCGCGAGTTATAACAGGCGGCCGCCTGTTTTGCCGCGAGTTATGCCGCCTGTTATGTAATGAGTTTTTTCGATGTCCTTTTCAGCCACGGTAATCAAATAATATTTTAGTCAGAGCTTGTAAACGTTTGTTTTTTCATTCTTTTAAAGGAAACTTAAAGCATGCTCAAAAATCAAGTCTCAAATCAATATTTATGGTAAAAACGGCATTAAAAACACTTCTTGGTCAAAATCCAGTTCAAAATTAAATTTTCGGCATATTTTGTATAAGTCGAACATCTTTTCAAAGCGGACAATATTTTTTGGAACCAATGGTGTCTGCTTCAGACAGATTCCACTGTATTATCAAATCATACGACGATAGTCTTTCTGCAGTGTGCATCGCTAATGTTTGTTTATAATAATAGTTTCATAGCTTTTAATTGGTTGTATATTATTTAGTACCACATTTAACCATTTAATGGTATATTGATTTTCAAGAATTATTTGTTTGTGTTTTGTATACATCTGGAATTGTTATGAGGATATTGATTACTTCTTAGCGAACTTAACAAGAACGCAGTATAACGAAGCAAAATTACATTTTCAGGCTTTTGTTCTTTAATATTTAACTGGAATATTAAGTCACCAACCCTTCTAGCAACGGGATCCAAATACATTAGGGTATGAACCTCAATAGTTTTTTTTGAATAATTGTTCTACAGGCCCTATCAGGCTGCTTGTTGACTTGTCGGTTGTTCCCAAGTCAATCAACATGTGGTACATTTTCCTTGAATGTACGACAGGTGGTTGCATATGGTCTTTGTTTAGTAACCCCTCTATCATCTAGGTTGCCATCATATCTTGAATGTATGATTCGTGAGACCCACACCCAGTTCTAAAGCATGTGATGTTGGAATCAAACAAGACGGCCTGTGATCTTAATCGGGCAATGTAGTGCGTGATCGGCTCACCCTCTTCTTGTTTTATCTGCTGAAAATTCTGCCGATGGACTTGCGTAGCCACCGGACGGCCACTCATTATGGGTGATCTAGCAGCTGTTGCTCAGTACATGTTTTTAACCTTTCAGCACCGAATAGATTACCAATCTCTCGCGAACATGCTGCTCTCAATTCATTTCGAATGGCAACTATTTGTGTCAGCCCTGTCATAGCCTTGTATCGCTCCCAGTTATCCAGAAATAGTGCCCATTCTGATTCATTCATCTCTCCACCTATAGCTGGCCTTTCGGTTAACGTTGCTCCGCCCGCTATAGCGGTAGCGTCGGTAGTTGTGCCGCCCTCGGTGGTTACGGTGGGGTGCCCAAGTTTGTACACAAGGTTACCGACTTGTATCGGATGCCCTTGACGGCGGGTCCTGGTCATTTTTGATAAACAAGATGGCAGTAGGCAACGAGGTGAGTAGAATGCAAACAATGAATGCTTGGTCTTTCGTAGACGACATGATCAGTTATAAGTTTGCTCTTACCATGCACTTGTGAGACTTTATGATCCTACTTGCAGCGCCATGTATGTGATGGACGAGTGGTGAAAAGAGACAAGAGACAAGCTTTAAGTAATGTCTTCTTCATAAATAAGATAAGAGAGTCTGCTCTTATACGCAGACCAAAAAGAACTAACTCGCCTTAAGTCGGCTGTCGTCTAAATGGCCACAGAGTCCGTATTATTACCATAAACTAAAACATGCACAAAATTTATTTCCGTTGAGACCTTTTGTTGTAATTTTGTTATTTAGAGATTGGATCAAAATTAGAGATCACGTGGACGTGTATGATGATTAATTGGTGTGCATCAACAGTAATACTCGATAAACTGAACAATCAAGGTAAACCACAACACTGTCGATAGACACATAAAAACTGATAAGAAAATGCAAAACAAGAAAAAGTTGGTCACAATACTCATTTGAAAATTATACCAATATTAAATGCTTCAAAAAATTAAAAATAACGGAATTGTCCAGCTTCCGTGTATTTGTATTGATCACTTGTAATGTCCCTACTAGGCGTTTCAGCACCAGGGCGTGCAAGCCCCACAACATCATAGACTCCACTGGATCTATCAATGGATTCTTCTTTCTCTACAAATAGACACAGTGGACCAATATATATTGAAGGAGAACTAAAGTCGGAAGCTTTTTATGTACTACTTTCAGTGCAGTTTGTACAGCCTTTAAGTTAGTTTTTAAATCACAAGTAATTATAGCATAGCATAGAAGAACAACGAACGAAACTGTTATACTCAATGGTACAATGGATTACGTAAATCCAACAAGTAATTGTAGCATTTCATGTAATTGTAGATCACACAATACCTCGAGGTATTGTGGTCATAAATTAACGTTGTGTTGCCATAGAAAATACCTTAAAATGGCAATATCTTAGGAACAATTTAAGAACTGACTTTCATCATTTTAAAGCTAAAGTACGGTGTCTTGACATCAATATAGTTGTCTAATTTCTATTTCCTTTCTCTTCCATTTCAACAATCTAACATATCAGAGATATAAGACTTTCAATTGCACATAGTTCCAGTATGTTATTCTTACCATGACAAACTGTTGCCAACGCGTGCTCTTGCAGTTTTCGTTTGAGCTCGCCGAGAAGATTTTCTGCAACGTTAACACCGCTCGTCAAATTGACACGAACACGTTCCGGATCTTGGTTTTCTTGTCTTTCCTGTCTCAATGCAGCCTAAAATGAATCAAAAATTAAACACAGATTCCTTGAACGGCGCCTACTGCCAATCTTTACTTGGACTACCCGATTGCAAACTTAATTACATCATCCCGAAAAGAAGTTACTGAATTACTTTGAGGATATGTTACTTTTCATCGAAAAGAGCAAAAACCAATGGACAATAGCATGTATTTCCGGTATAATGAAACTCTGATACAACGAATCAACCTCCTCCCAATTCCCTGGTTTAATCCTCATAAAAAGTCTCCATGAAAAAATCTCTTGATAATGTGAAGTAGATTTTGTTTCAGCAGCTTTACATAAGGAACTTTCCGCACAGTATGATCTAGAGAACTGTTTCCAAAAAATCCAAATAAAAACGAAATATTTTTGTTACCAGCACTCCAACCAACTTTCCAACCGATCCTTCTTTGCCCACTGAAAACAGACAAGTGATATAGGTAGCACCAATATCACACAGAAAAATCAATAAATTATCCATATGCATTGAAAGTATAAATATTTTTCGTCAAAGAATGAATGTTCTTGGAAATAGAAAAGGAGAAACATCTTCTAAAATTGACAAAGTAGTGTTGTTGAACATAAAAAGTACCTTTATACCTTTTATGTTTTGGTCATTTTGTGTAAAACGTTCAAGCTGTTCTTCCAAGTCCTTCATCTGCAAAAAGAGAAGAAGGGATGATGGCAAAAAAACATTGTTGCAAATCATTTTCGAACTTCGGATAGATGCATGATATGAGATCTCAAAAAGGTGCAGAAAGCGGCGTAAATAAAATTACAACGGATATATTAAAATATGCACTGGGCAAAGTTGGTGACCGGGGGTCGCAAAAGCCATCAAGTGATTAGGAACGGTAACTTGAAGATTTTCATTCCTTGTTTAAATATGTTTTAACTTGTTTTGTATAATAAACTAGATTGCACAGTATATTAATTTAACACAACAGTTATATGAGAACATCTCCACAACGTTGAAATGATATCTGCTCATAAAGTCTACGCGAAGTTTCATTGCTTGCATCTTTAAGTCATTTATAACGCCATTTCGTCTAAACGTATTACATCTATAACAACTTATCATTGCTTTACATCGTAACAATGCCGAAAAGGAGCGTTGTTACACCAACGTTATTAGAAATACGTCTAAATGCATTATGTTCTCAACTTGACCACAACGCTAAATCAACGTTATCTCTAACGTCATTACAACGTGTCCACTAGGATATCGTCATACTCTGCAATGGCGCAATGGTTGAAAGTTATTAGAAGCTTTGTAAAATGTTTGGAAAACCTCATGTTGTGTACTTCTAACTTTTAACGTTTCAGATTTTTGTTTTGAAGTTACCTTTTTTACCCCATCTTCTGCTCTCTTGCAATACGAGCTTTCGATTCCAAATTTTTTTTTCATTCCCTGAAGCTCGTTGATGGCGAGTATGTACACTAAAACAGCGAAAAACCATACCAAAAAACCTCGAAAAGACACAATACTATAAAACAAAAATTGTTAGTCTATTTATGAGATCAGAGATTTTATCTGATGATACAGATGGATTGAAAGGTCTAAAAGATCGAAAACAACTTCCTTAAATATGGTGTTTTAAGCTTGAGCAGTTTCAACCTCGAACCCAGGGTCTCTTGCCTTTTCGATATACGGATAGCGGCTTTGATATAATCATGTGTGACAACTACGACCGCATTTGAATGACTTCAGCTGCCACACTGTAGAATCGTTTTAAAAAATCTCAAGAGCTGATTGCATCAACTAATCATGAACGATATATCTCACCTTTGTTCAGTTCATGGATCTGTTGAACTCCAGTTTTAAAACGATTCATTGTGGTTTCGTGTGCAGATTTTTCTTGCTTCAACTGGAAAAAGAACAAATATTCATACACGTTTTTTTTATAAGCATTGTGTTTTTTTGAGTGAGGCTCAATATGCTTAGCTAAGCCTCGTAATTGAGTCTCAAATATGCTTAAAGATCTTAAAGATCTAGCATATTACAGTTATCTATTGCTCTTCTCTTGGTCCATAAGTTTTGAAAGCACCGTGCCCATCGTCCTCTTCAAGGTTCACTATATGCTTAGCATATGCTTAATTTTTGGGCAATTCTGAGCGTTCATATGCTTATAGGCTTTATGCTCATATAAAAAAACAAAAACGTGCAGCTGTTAAATGAAGGCTCTCGTCTATGAACTTATTGTTTCCTCTTAATAACACAACTCTTACTTCTTCCTTTACAATATTCAATTCATTCTTTGTTTTTCTCAATTCTTCAGTAACAGCATCTTTCATAGTACGAAGAGCTAAAATAAAAATGATAAAAAATAAAAATTCTGAACATTTGAAGTAATAATATTTCAATATTCACGTTTTCAGCTTATTTACCTTCTAGTTCTTCTTTGGTACCAGCTGTACCGCTAGCACTCTATAAAACAAACAAACAAATTGATAGCAACAACAAAAGGAATATCACATCACCAACCCGCTTAATAATGACTAGCTGTTGTCAAAACTGTAGCTGTGTCTCTTCATTCTACTGAAGTCTACATTCATTGGCTGATATTGTGTTCTTCTATAAGTCTACCGAGTGAGTAAAATAAGTACCGGTGCTTCACAAAAAATATCTTTTGATTGGATAACTATGAAAGATAGTTTTTTTTATTTCTGATTAGAGGAATCTTTTAGGTATTATTTTGGTGCATCACTTTTCTAATTTGACAACAGTCGTATGGGTAGAAGAAGGTACGTTAGGCCAATGGTTATTCAATTGTCTAATGACCTCTATAGCATTATTCACCCTAGCAAACTGGATGCATACCCAAACTCTTTGTTGCAGCGTGAGTCGCGGCATAAAGTTTTAAGAAAATGTTGAAGAAAGTTTGAACATTTTACTTACTTTAGCTATTTGGATTAAGAACAAAAAGCCGCTTGGCTTGAAGACTTCAGGACGTAACACAACGATGCATATCTAGTCTCAAAAATACAACATTGCCGAATTGCCAAATTATGATCAAATCTAACAAAAATGATTGGCAAATTCAAACTCAACAACTTCTAATTGTGCGTTGTACAAATTTTTATTTTTATACAAATTTGGCCCGAATGACCCATTTCTGGTCAAATCTGACAAAATGACTGTCAAATTCGAAATCAGCACGTTTCAAATGTGATCTGTGCAAAATTTGTGAAATTTAAAGAACTTTCTAAATTTGGTCCAAATTTGGCCCAAATTGTCCATTTTTACACTAATCTGACAAAATGACTGTCAAACTTGAAATCAGCACCTATCAAATGTAATACATGCAAAATTTCATGAAAATTGAAGAATTTTGGAAACATGGTCCAAATTTGGCCTAAATTGCCCAAGTGTAGTCAAACCTGGCAACATCATTGTCAAATTTGAAATCAGCACTTTTCAATTGTGATCCGTGCAAAATTTCATGAAAATTCAAGAACTTTCGAAATTTGGTCCAAATTTGGCCTAAATTGCCAAATTTTAGCCAAACCTGGCAAAATCATTGTCAAATTCGAAATCAGCACCTTTCAATTGTGCTTTGTGCAAATTTTCATGAAAATTGAAGAACTTTCGAAATTTGGTCCAAATTTTGGCCTAAATTGCCCCATTTTAGTCAAACCTGGCAAAATCATTGTCAAATTTAAAATCAGCACCTTTCAATTGTGCTCTGTGTAAATTTTCATGAAAATTGGTCAACTGGAAGTCCGAATTTGACCAAATTTGCGAATTCGGCAACGATGTCATGTAAACGCTGCACGAAAACGCTCATAACTTGGAGTAGTAGTAGGGGGAGGAGGAGGAGAAACCACGGGTATTTTAAATACAGTAGAACCTCTAATAGCGGCCACTTTGGGGGACCCAGCTTAGTGGCCGTTGCATTAGAGGTGACCGATGTATGGAGGTTTTATATGAATGTACCTTTTTATCCAAAAGGCTGGTCGGGAGAGATAGGAGGGGCATAAAGAATGATTCATGATCAAAATAAACACAAGTAAATATACGTATCTTATCAGTACAATCTACAATCATGTTACAACTTTTTACTGAAATAAACTGTTACTTTTTTATGAAACATTATTCAGCCTAAGTGCTTCAAGTCCTTGTGTGACAAGATTCAAAGTACTTACTAAGTCAGCATCACCTAATGTTTTGAAGTTGTTCAAATCATCTACAATAGATGAAGCTGCTTGACTTGACTTTATTTTTGTAAATAATTATTATAAATAAGATATTTTTCTTTTCATTTGCTTGCATCAAGATTTTTTTTGACCGTTAATAGAGGTAAAATTAGACATTGGGACAATAGAAAGTGGCCGTTTGACCGTTGATTGGAGGTGACCGATGTATGGAGGTTTTTTTTATAAGAGTTTGACAATAAATCGGCAGGGACTTTCTTTTCTGGCCGCTTATCAGGAGGTGACCGATGTATGGAGGTGACCGTTAATAGAGGTTCCACTGTACTTTACTCCACCACGGGTGTCCTAAAGTCAAAAATGACTTTCAGCACCTTTAAGTGTGTAAGTGTTCTATTCCCATACGGTTTACAATAAAAACATAAATCTTGTTTCGAGACGTTTTGCTCGGATTTTTTGTCCATTTTTCGAAGATTTTTATAAGGATCGCTTCCAGTTTTTTTTCCATAACCTTTTTCTACTCAACCAAATTAGAAGAATGATACACCAAAATATACTTAATAGATTCTTCTAATTTTATAATTAATCAATCTAATTGCCCCCGCAGCGAGCGTAAGCGAGCGAGGAGGCATAGTAGTTTCACGAGATAGATTTTGTTCATCATCATCTTCCAACTTTTCGTGTTGCTGTAACACGGTGGTATACAATTATTAGCTGCCTTTTTTCCCGTTTCGAAGCTTGATACTGTAATAGTTGGGAGACAGAATGTTTGAGCACAGCTTGAAATCTGAAATTGTGCCAACCATGCATTTTATTTTTGTATATATGATGTTCTAGCTCTAATTCTTGGTTATTTTTATTTTGAATCAAAGCTTGAAACGCTTGAAATGATTTCTAGTGGATTTTTCGCTTTAATTTTTTTTTCTCGAAAAAGTTTGTTTTTTTTTCTTTTCGCTCTTACATTACATAATTTCTTTAACAAATCTTATTTTGATTATAAAATATGTATCCATGGTTATAGTCACACATTTCTTTTGTTTGTAGAAATACTTTCTGATATTACTTGTTAAGCCTTATTTACACTTTTTAAAAGGTATATTAGCATTAGTGTGACTTAGGCCTAAGAGATAACAAAAAGTAACAAAGTTCTATGCAGATTTTCAGTTGCGTAAGTAGATCTATTTGGTTTGCATATTCCAAGTTAGTGTAGCCACCGCTACACTATGCCACATGGTTACACTACTCATTAAATAATTCGTTGTATTGTAAAACTTAAATATTTACACTTAAATATGTGATCTTCGGCATGCTCTTTCTTCACTGCATACAGACACTTTGATCACGATTGTATTTGAAATATTGTGTATCCATACATAAAAGACTGGCTTTGTCTAAAAGTATGCCACTTATCAGGCCCAAAATCAACCAAAAACATTTTTACAAAAATCCTTAAATTACATAATGTTTGGCGGAAAGTTTTCTTTTTAATGTATAGCTTGTTGTGTGTATAAATTGCAAAGCTTGAGCGCGGGGGCATTTTTAGCTAAAGATACATGTTAGTGATATTATTTTGTGAAACAACGGTACTTTTTTTTTACTCACTCGGTATACTTTTTAAATTAAATTATTCCAGTTGGAAAATGGGACAACAAAAAACGCCATCTTCAAAGAAAGGAGAAGAGGATTATAAAAAACTAGAGCACACGAACTAAAGATTCTTACAGTGATGGTTATATTTGGCGTAAGATTTTGTTTACGAATTTCTTGATTTTCTTCTACCACCTTCGTATATTGCTTATGTAAAACTTCATATTCAGCAACTGCTAGCAATGAAGCTGAAAAAATTAACACATACATTTTCTTAGGTCAACCTAAGCGATTATGGGATATTGAACTTTTGAAAGTTAACCGGTGAAACGAAGCAAGTAATCAGTAATGAATCAATTACAAGCAATACAACAAGAATCATTTTCTTCCCAGAAGTTCTCCTTTGTATCAACAGCATTTTGGTGAGAGTTTTTCATAAACTATCCATTTAGATGTAGATACCATGTAGCTCGCACTTTCCTCATATACAGAAATGCTACTACTCCGAAAATGATCACTGTTGTTGATAGTGATACATAAATAGAGTAAAAAAGTTATTAAAATAAACCTTGCTCCAACTTCTTGAACTGGACATCCAATTTCTTTCTTTCCGATTTTTCTTTGTTAAACTTAAATGTTAAAAAAAATGAAAATAAATCTTTCTAACCTTTCAAATTCATGCAAGGAATATGATATTATTTGCAGCATCTGAAAGGTTTCGTTTCAACACAACATCAACAAACTTTAATACTAATTTACCTTTTCAAAATAACCTTTGTACTTTGATCTGACATTTTCAAATTCCAAAATAGCTAGAAATGAGGAAAAATCACCAGTTCCAAATTCATTCAAAAATTTAACAATTATGTCCAAACAAAAATTCTAATTAAAATATATTCCACGACATGCTTGCATTGATGTAACGAATGTTCATATATTCCATTTGCAGTCTGGTCTTATTAATATGTCATAAATACCGTATTTCCTCTAATAAACGCCGCGGCGTTTATCACAAATTCCATTTTTTAGATGCGGCGTTTAATAGAGGCGTTCATTAGAGGGCGGCGTTTATTACAAAATGAAAATCCTTAAGAAGGTTACAAAAGGTTGTGTGAGAATGTTTTCACAAAAGGTATGTTCATAAAAATGTCAAATAAGATTAAAATCACTGTCGCCGTTATCTTCTATGAGATAAAGACTGTTATAGCAATTTATTACATATCAAAATATTCATGCAAACATGGAAGAATCTGTTGGTAGAAAACAAATAAAACTATTAGCTATTAAACCAATTCTTGTTTAGCCTGTTTTCTAATACTTTAGGGGCAGAAACTTTCGCGGGCATTAACTTTCACGTGTAAAAAAAACCCGCGAAATATTTGACAAAAACTTTCGCGTTTGGCGATTTTTAGAACAAATTTCGCGGAAAAAAATTACACGAATTCAAAATAAGGTTCGTATTCGCGTGAAAAAACTTTCGCGAATGGGCAAAATCCAACAAAAAAAATTTAATCGTTAAATCACATCTAAGGTCTTTACTGTAATCAAAAATGTATAAAATATACAAGTTTAGGCTCGCAGCTCCAAAAAAGAAAAAAACACCAAGTGTTATTGTAGTTGACGACGGTTAAAGTAGAAATAAATCATTACTTTTGAAAATTGCCCCGTTTTTATGATTTTATAAAGGTGAAAAAACTTTCGCGTTTTGATGAATTAGAATTTCCAAAGGCATAGACTTTCGCGAAAATGACCGAAAAACGCGAAAAACGCAAAAGTTAATGCCCGCGAAGGTTTCTGCTCCTAAAGTAAATGCCGCTTTTAAAGATGCTGCGTTTATTGGAAGGCGGCGTTTATTAGAGGGCGGCGTTTACTAAAAATTTTCGGTTATAAGTGCGGCGTTTATCGGAGGACAGAGTTTATTAGAGGAAATACGGTATATGTCAATTACTTTTCTTAAGTTATAATGATCTACATGGAAAGTGAAATATGGTAGAATAAACAAACCATATCACAAGAAAGTGATTATGGTCAAATTCATTTAAATGTTATCTTTTTGGTTAAAATTATGTGAAGCTTTTTTATGCTAAGATAAAAAAAGCTTCTACATAACAATTTCGATTAATAAAATATTTCTATGTATAGAATAAGTGGAGAATTGTGTTTCCAGTTATTTGAGTTAAATAAAACGAAATGTATCATATTATACGCTTTCAAATGCAAATTGTTTAGCCTGCTTTGGCTAAAATTCGAAATAAATTAAAAGTTACAGTTCATGGTACACAGGCTGTCTTAGAAATGAGAAGAGAACATGACAGACAAAGAAGTGCTTGAGAAGAAGAAAAAGTGAAAAAAAGTGAATTTTTCATTTCCTGCATAGCTGTCTTTTGAAATTTTTCAGCTGAAATTATTTTCACCTTTGTTTTTGATCAGAGGATTGTTATAACTTCTTCTATTTTACCTGTGGATTTACATGCTGAATAAAATAGTGGACTTTTTAGATAAGACGCATCTTAAAGGAGTGAAGGGGAAAGGAGGAATGATTGTTCTTCTTAGAGAGGTTTTCCCAGGTAGTACTATAGGATTCCTGATGGGGAACAGCAAAGTGTCCAGCTTATAAGATGTCATTCTTAAGGTTTAACAGTACACAAATGTTTTCCAAACAGTAGGCTGGTTTATCTCCTTTTTATATTGGTCTCAGGTTGTGCAAAAACAACACTAACAACAAACAAAACAAGCAAAACAAACAACAAGAAAACGAACAAGCTGATAGTCAATCTGCAAAAACAACAACAGTGTAATTTAAAAAAAGTTTTAAAAAAGCGAAAAAAGTTTTATGGCTGACACAATCACAGAATAAGACCTAAAAAAGAGACACACAAACCTCTTGCTGCTAGATGCTTTAACACTTCAATATCATCTTCCATTTTTATAATTTATAATAATTTTATTGAAAATATATATATATATAATACCGATTATTGACAATAGAAAAAAAGTTATTAAAATTTATCGCCAATGTTTACGATGGATGAGATATTGATACTGTAACTTTCATTTACAGACATTTAGTTTTCGATTGTTGTGCACTGACATGGTTTCTGTTTACTCTTTTTGAAAAAATTACTTATTTCTGGTACTTTCACATTTTTAATATACACCCAAAGTATATTATCTTTTCATCGTGGTTCAATATATGAATCTGATTCTGATTTTAAAGTCTTCTAGCTATTTCTAGCAAAGGATATCGTATTTCACAAACAGGAGTTTCGGATTTCTGTAATAACCATGTTAACAAAAGCAAAAGTGAAAGTTGAACAGAAATGATGATCTCGTTTCGACTATCATTTTCACATAGTTCCTACTAAAATTTCTTTTCGCGGAAAAAGCAAAACTAATTTGCATAAAATATATCATTGTTACAACGTCTTGATCATAATGATGAAGAAAACTTTTCCAATTATCATGTTTGACTTCTACGTCATTATTGTTATCGTGGTAAACCCGGGGTGAAATCTTCTCAATCTTATCATGATAAAAGCAACTGTCACATTTCCAACAATCTAAGTGAGGTAATAGGGACCAGGATTTTGCTTGAGCAGATATGTTGCTAAGAGGGCTAGCAATTGCATCCGTCCTACTTCGTAAGCCTAATTGCCACCAACGTGATAAATGATAAGAGACCCTGTATTCGAGATTGTTGCAACAAAAGAAAGCAAACAGTTTATGTCCGCTAAGCTTACTAGCTTATAATGATTTAAAAGCCTTTTTGTTTGGTCCTCTTTCTGTCTCGAACTTTTGCGCCGGAGTTGATGGAAACCTCCATATCTCCTTATCCAACTTAATAATAATAATAATGGCTTATTTCGGGCATATCCATATACAGTATACATGCATAAAACTACTGACATTAAAATATACTATTCTAGTCAGTAAAAGTCAGTAAAAGTTTCAAGATTATAAAAAAGTTAAGAACGGTTAAAGCTGTCAAATCCAAAACAAACATCCCAAAACAAACATCCCAAAACAAACATCCCATAATGAATTGTGGTGGTGAATAATAGTCCCTGATACAGTAAATAGAGGGTGATTCACCCAAAGTTTCAAATTGAATCAAGACGAAATTATGGACCCTGAAGAGACTGTTGATCAGGAAAAGATTCATGCACATATCCAGTTGAGAAAAGACTTTGTGGGTTTTGATGGCATAAGAGTTTGTCACAGCAAACTCGAAGAAATAATACTGTTAGCAACCTCGTACCGAGGGTTTCTTACCTTTTCGATATGCAAGAAACCCTGGGTACGAGGTTTTACTGTTAGTAGAAAATTCAGATTTCGATATTACGGCAATAACAGAGACCCACTTGACGGACGGTATTACCGATGAAGAAGTCACAATTAAAAACTATAAAATTCTTCGAAAGGACAGAGACGGCGCTACTCCTTGGGGAGGCGTTGCAATCTACTACAAAGATCACCTGAAAGCAATGGAATATGACCTTTCAAGTAATAACATTGAATCTGTGTGGTTGAATGTAAATCTCAAAGGACAAACTACGCTTTTTGGTTACGTATACAGACCCCCAGATCAAAAGAACTTTCTGAAAAATTTCAAATCATTGCTTGACAGAATTGGACACCGAACAAACATCGTCATCCTAGGTGATTTCAACATTGACTTCTCTGCGAACATTCAAACGGATGCAAACAAGAAGATCATTCATGACTACAAGCTACTTCTATCAAGTAATAACCTCATCAATGTAATAAAGGACTTTACCAGAGAGACACCAAAATCTCACACATTGATCGATCACATCTTGACATCTGATAAATCAAAACTGTTGCATTCAAATGTATACGATCCATCAATATCAGATCACCATTTGATATTTGCAGTACTCTCTTTTAAACGTACTAGATACCCACCAACTTACATAATGACAAAGAACTACGAAAGTGTGGACCTTGAAAAACTTCAATTAGACATGATTCAGATTCCCTGGTCAATAATATCAATATTTGATGACATTGATGATGCAAACCGGTGCTGGAAAAGTCTGTATAATGAAGTCTTGAATTCTCATGTTAAAGTGAGAAAAGTCAAGATTAGATCCCATTCACAACCATGGATGAATGGTATGTTGAGAAAAAAACTTAACCACCGCTATAATTAAGCTCAAAAAACACCAAAAGGTTCTGTGGCATGGAAAGAGTACAAACAAGCAAGAAACCAATGTACAAGATTAATACGAGAAACAAAAAATCGCTACTGGAGGGACAAATTCGCAAACTCTAATTCTAGCAAGGAATTTTGGTCATTAGAAAGTTTTTTCGTGGAAATCATAGGGCAAAAATTGGTCCAATTAAAGACAGCAATGGGAACATGGTAACTGATGACAATCAAAAAGCAAGCGTTTTAAATAACTACTTTGCAAATATTGGCAAAAACATGGCAAACTTGCATAACTCGACTGTTGATAACACCTTAATCTACAGAGTCACGCCAATCTGTTCAGAGATTCAAATTGACACCAACAACCTTGAGAAACAGTTTTCAAAATTATGCAAGCCGGGAAAATCATCAGGACTTGACAATATATGTGCCAAAGACCTTCACATGATCGGAAAACCAGTGTTAGAGGGTCTGAGATATCTGTTCCAAATAAGCATTGACACTCTGAAAATACCAACAACATGGAAAAAAGTGCGAGTTTCTTGCATCTACAAAAACAAAGGTGCAAAAAGTGAATGTGAGAACTCCCGACCAGTCTCACTTTTAAGCATACCAAGTAAATTAATGGAAAGCATCATCTGCAAGACCCTTGACGATCATTTCGAACAACATGCTCTCCTCTATAACCGCCAGTGGGGTTTCAGAAAAAACCATTCCATAGAAATTGCACTTTTGTAGATGACACAAACGTGGGGCAAATACCTTGATGCGAATATGTTTGTTAGTATATTCTTCTTAGACTCCGAAAGGCTTTTGACAGTCTAGATCACAAGATCATTCTGAAAAAACGTTCTGCTAGTGGAGTTTCAGGCAACTTGTATGAATGGATTACAAATTACCTATCGAACCGCCAGCCAGCAAGTCACCCTAGTAAATGGAAAAGTTTCATCAGAGGAGAAAGTAGAGTGTGGGACCCCACAGGGACCATTACTTGGTCCAAGGATGTATTCATTGTCTGCTAACGATATAGAGCCCAAATCTAATCTAAGAGGCTTCCCGCAACGGACGCTTTTTTTTGACGTCTGTGTTTATCCTCTACTTTTTTTATGTAATTTCGTTTATATAACGCTTATATTAGAGTTATTTGCTTCAATTTTCAATCAAGACTGGGGCAGGAGTTAATTGGACCCTTGTTAAGATTGATTTTGAATACGAAATTGAAATAAGTACTAGAAGAACACTCCAGAGTATACCTAACGCTAAAGAAGACGAAGAAACAAGAAGCGTACAAGAAACAAGAAATAAAGAGATCAAAATGCTCCAACAGCTGCTTGTGACCTTCTTCATAATCACGTTTGTGCAAGCAAGCAAACCAACTTTAAAGCATTCTTCCGCCTCCTGCTACAAATATAAAGGTACGACAAAATTCCTGCGTCCCAAAACAGCAAAACGTCCTGTTAATTACAATCCAAACTCCGTCGCTATGTTCAACGTTATACTACAATGCAACGATGTCGAAACAAATCCTGGGCCAACGATTACAGTGAAAACAAAATGTAGTGAATGTTGTAAAACAATCCGTTCAAATGCCAGACGCTTGACGTGCAGCCAATGCCAATCGCAAATCCACCCTGCCTGCCTTAAATACCAAGTTTCGACCCTTTCACCCTGGATTTGTACTACTTGTTGCTTGAACGCTCTGCCACAAAATGACTTGAACGATACAATACTAGTGGCAGAAAATACTCCAAATACATCAGATATGCAAACAGCCATTTTACATGCTAATCAAAAGCACACTAGCATTGCTCACTTGAATGCACGATCCCTGTGTTCATCCGCTGCTGAGTTCACTAACTTCCTTTACACATACGACTTTGACATCATAACAATTTCTGAAACCTGGTTAAAAGACAATCCCCAGATGACGAATTTAGTACAGATACCTGGGTTCAATTTTGCTTTCCGCAACAGAACGGACAAAAAAGGAGGTGGTGTTGCCGCGTACATTAAAGAAACTATTTCATACAAAATTCGTACCGATATTAACAAACTAGATGAAAGTCTCGAACACCTATGGATAGAAATATTAGGAAGAAATAAAAACTCATCGATGCTTCTTGCTGTCGCATATCAACCAAGCTCAGTAGAAGCTGAAAAGATCGCATGGCTTGAAAAGTTTGACTGTGTTCTCTCCCAAGTACACGCTAAATGGGATCAAATAATTTGCATCACTGGGGACTTTAACATTGACTTATTAGACAACTCAAAACAATCATGTATCAATTACAGAGATATTCTCCGCTCCTTTGATCTCACTCAGCACATAAAATCACCAACTCGAGAAGGTAAATCATTGATCGATCATATTACCACGAATATTCCATCCAAAGTAATGCACCAGGATATAATTCCTGCCGACGAGATTAGCGATCATGATTGCGCATACATAATTGCAAACGTAAAGAAACAAAAGTATGAGCCTCGCTACAAATTGATACGAAATATGAAAAGCTACGACCATCAAAAGTACATCTCAGCTGTTAGTAACATTCCTTTCAGTATAATTTTCGCTTTTGACGAACCTGACGACCAAGTTGAAACGCTTAATCAACTTATTACTGGCTGTATCAATGAGTTCGCACCCTTGAAACGAACTAAAATCACACGACCACCAGCACCTTGGATGGCAGATCTTAATATCTCGGAACTCCAGAAAGAAAGAAATAACCTACGATACAAAGCACACCAAACTCAAACAACTGAAGACTGGGTTGCTTTTAGGGCTGTAAGAAACAAGCTTAAATCAACTATCAAACAAGCAAAGACATCCTTCTACAAAAAAGCTCTCTCATCAAAAAGGCCAAAGGATATATGGAGAACAATCCATCGCATCTTAAATCCCAACCCAAAGAAGATCAGCGCCAATCCTGACACTTTAAACAACCACTACAGTTCACTTGCTTCGAAAATCTCGCCCGTGAATAGAAGCGATCCTCATGATACAAGCTCCCGATTTCAAGCACCAGACAAACCCTCGCATTTCCAACTGAAACACATTAGTCCAAGCGATGTAGAGGCTGCAATAAAGGAGCTCAGAAACGATTGTTCAACAGGCTTCGACCACATTCCTGTCATTTTCATCAAACCGGTCGCTGAATACATTTCTTCTCCACTTGCACATATCATAAACAATTGCATTTCCAAATCCGTCTGGCCTAGTCTCTGGAAAATAAATCGAATCTGCCCTATACCTAAAGTCGAAAACCCAACCAAGCCAGTAGATTATCGCCCCATATCTGTGCTACCAATTTTATCAAAAATTTTTGAGAAAGTTGTCCTACGCCAGGTATGTGCCTACATTGAAGAAAACATCTCTACCAATGCACACAATCAGGTTTTCGTAAAGGACACTCGACCGCTACTCTTCTCCTGAAAATGAAAGATGACATCAGGAAAGCAATGACAAAAGGAGAAATCACCATCGCAGTCTTAGCAGATTATTCAAAAGCCTTCGATACCGTCCACTATGGAATACTTTTACAAAAACTAAGCGATCTAAATTTCTCTAACTCTGTAATCCGCCTGCTACACAGTTATTTGACTGGTAGAATGCAATTCGTCCAGATCGATGATAAAATCTCGAAGTGGACGGAAGTAACGTTTGGTGTACCGCAAGGAAGTATCCTTGGACCCACTTTGTTCAACCTCTACGTCACCGATATGTCGACTAATACAACTGCAACTTGTTTACAATACGCCGACGACACGAACCTCTATCGACATTCTAAGCCAAATGACATCGCAACCTGCTCAAAACTCATCATTAACGATCTCGATAACCTATCAAATTGGTCCAACGAAAATAACCTGATTTTCAACGCTGATAAAACCAAAACCATGCTCTTCTCAACACCACAAATGAATGCCAAACACAAGTTACAAGAAAAGATTTTACCAGTGCATATTAATGGACGTCATCTAGAGCGTATCCATCACACAAAGTTACTGGGAGTAACTTTCCAAGAAGACCTTAGCTGGAAACTGCACGTTCAAAATATAATTTCATCGGGTTACAGCACATTGAAATCACTCCGATCCATCAAACGACTAACTCCTTACCAACTACGAAAAAGCTTAGCATCAATTCTAATCCTGTCAAGAATTAAATACGCAAATGCAGTTCTCTCAGATCTACCTGATTACCTAACTAATCGTTTACAGAAATTACAAAATTCCGCTGCAAGTTTCGTCAGCAACAAATACTGTCGCGTGGATGACGTTCTGAACCTATCGTGGCTTCCTGTGAAAGAAGAGATTTCCCTCAGCATTGCGAAAGCAACTTTCAAATCTCTGTACGATGAAACCTGGCCAAAGTATCTGAAAAACACTTTCAGTACTCAACAGCGATCCTTGAGAGCTTGCGAATCACGCAAATACCAGATAGAAAATCATCGGGCAGAGAAATCTTTTAACTCCGAATCGTGCAAAGTTTTTAATGATTTACCGATCAGTTGTAGGAAAAGTACAAACTTTGGTGACTTTGCAAAAACGACAAGAAGCTTCCTGTTTGACAGAGCGCTGGCACGTTGCAGCGTTTTATATTAATTTATATTGATTTTATCTAATTTGTCTTTTATATTTACGTCAACGCACTATCACAGTTCATCCACATTTCTAGATGAAGAGCCTTGTAAAAAGGATAAACTGGAAATAAACCCCTTACTTACTTACTTACTTACTTACTAGTGAATCAGACCTTTTTGCTGATGATACCACAACAACAACCCACGATAAGAGTATTGACGGTCTGATGGTGAAACTCCAAAATATGGTAAATGGAATAAGTGAATGGAGCCACAAAAATCGTTTAACCATTCACTCAACTAAGTCAGTGATAACGATTATGTCACCGAAAGGCTTCATTGGTCCTTTGCCTCAAATTTATATGGATAAACAACATCTAAAGTTTGTTACGGAAACAAAATGCCTCGGGATAACGATAGATAACAACATGACATGGCAATCACATATGTCTTCCCAAATCAAAAAACTGTCTCTTAAACTTAAAAAATTATATCAAATGAGAGGCTTACCAAGCCTGCTTAATGAAGGAATCTTACCAAGCATAACACACAGTTTGTCAATCTGGGGTAACGGTTCAAAAATGTATATGGAAAAGCTTGAAGATCTACACATAAAAGCAGCAAGATTCGCTCACCGAATGTGGAAACCGAAAATGAAGACCAGTCGCCACCTGAGGAACAACCACAGAATAGAGTTACCACGATTTCAAAAAATGTCCTACAAGAAATCTTTCGCTTACCGCTCATGTATGTTATGGAACCAGTTACCTAACCAATGTACTGATAATGAACCATTGTCCTCCTTTAAGAAAGAGTTGAGCAAAAATATGGATAAAATTGTTTTCGATCGGGTTTGTGAAAATTAAAATTTTGTTTATTACTAGAAAATGGTTCCTCAACGCTCGTGAAAGGAATGTGCCAATTAGAGGTCAAATAATTCGAGAAAAAGCTTTGGATTTTGCAAAGCAATTCAACGCGCCTGACTTTAAAGCCTCCGAAGGCTGGCTTGACCGATGGAAGAATAGACAAAATGTTGTACATCGGATGATCTCTGGAGAGGAAAAATCTTGCACTCCAGAGATGACGGCAAGCTGGAAAGAAGCACACCTTCCGACCATCTTATCACACAATGAATTGAGGGACATTTACAATGCTGATGAGTTTGGGCTGTTCTATCAGATGCTTCCAACAAATACGTATCATGTCAAAGGTGAAAGATGCGCTGTTGGAAAATTCAACAAAGTTCGATTAACAGGACTTGCAGCAGGGAATGCTCTTGGCGAATAATTACCTGTTTGTAATTGGAAAATCGGTTACACCACGTTGTTTCAAAGGAATCAAAAGCCTTCCTTGCCAATACAAAGCGCAGAAAATGGCTTGGATGGATTCAGAAATCTTTATATACCGAGTATGTAAGGAAGCTTGAAGCTAAATTCGACAGCGAGGGCCGAAAGGTCGTCCTGATAATTGATAATTGTCCAGCCCATCCGGAAATCACTGATCTTAAAGCAGTAGAAATGGTTTTTCTACCACCAAACACTACGTCTAAGACCCAACCCATGGATCAAGGTGTGATCAGAGTCTTGAAGGCATTTTACAGATCCAATGTTGTGAAGCGTCAGATTAAGTTTATTGACGCTGGTAAAGAGACTCCCAAAATTAACATTCTTGAAGGGATGCAAATTTTGGAAAAATCTTGGGATGCTGTTTCCAAAGACACCGTAAAAAAAATTGTTTTAAGAAAGCAGGTATCTCAAAAGACACACAGGTTTCCAGTCTCAATGATGGTCCATGATCCATTTCAATCACTTTCTGAGAGAATATCAGCGAGTTGAAAAAAGGCGATGCTGATGGTAACATCTTGGATGCAAACGATTTTGTTGACATTGACTTCGAAGTCTCTACTAGTCCATCTAATGAATTGACCGACGATGAAATTGTGGAAAGTATCCTTCACGAAGGTAAAAATCAGGATTAGGTGAACGTCGATGATGACGAAGTTGAAGCCCATGACATCTCCCCTAGAAAGCCAAAGTTGTCGGAGTTGGAAGAAGCCTTAGAGTTGATGGAAATATTGTCTTTTTTGATGCGAATGGCGTTGAAATCAGGAAACAGTTAAACAACACGCACCTGTCAAAAACACTACATTGAGAGCAAAAAGCAAAGTAATATTGAACAATTTTTTAAGTGATAAACTCCTCATTTATAACTTTGCATTTAACTCTTAACATTTGCTTGAAATCATTTAAAAATATTTTTTTGATATTTTTTTGATATTTTTTTGTGTTTATTACGCTCAGCTTAACCACAATTTCTCAATTTCTTGATAAAACCCCACCCCGAACACTTTAACTTGAAAATTTGGCGGAAAAAAGTGTTTTTTTTTTTCAGTTGTTCGAACTCCCGATTATTCGAAGTAAATTTCTATCCCCCTTGGAACTTCGTATATTGTATTACAATGGCTCTTCGTCCCATAACAATTTTAAAATTCTAAAATTCACATTCACTATACAAAATAACAATATAAAGTTTTAATTTGATAGTAAAAAAGTATATCCACCAAAATAACCACATCAGAAAGATAAACAACGGTTAAGCAATGGAACCACAAAGAAATAAAAGATATATGATATGATATATATAAGATATATGGTATGATATATTAATATATGACGCACCAGGAGATTCTGATACACAATGATTATAATAATTATAAAGAACCATTGTAAAATATGAATACGCCCTGAAATAAAGCATTATTATTAACCGTTTATACTTTAGCCTAAATTTTCAATACCAATCTAATCAGCTTCCCTTTTTTTTGAGGTGCTTTTCATTAGACAAAATATTTAGTAAACGACCTTAACATAAGACACATGTTCCAATGATACAGTTGACTCTCGTGAAGATGTGCTATCTTGAACTCCGCGTAACTTCGAACAAAAGCATTTGTTCCGTCAGCATTTGCACCCCTTTTAACGCGGTCCATTGAGAGTTTGGGGACTCGACTGTATAAAATTCATTGTTGAGATGCACGATTGATTAAGAAAGCATAAGGAATGCCAAGACTGCACAAAAGCAGTTGTTCTTTCCAAAATCAGATTAAGATTTATGTGAACAGGTGTCGTTGTTAAGTCAAAGCTGTAAGGTAAAAGATGAAATCTGAAAGTACCATAACGACGATTACAAGAAATAATACGGATGAAGTTACTGTTGACAAGTTTCTTTCATATTTGGATAATTCACAATATCATACAACAAATAAATAAAATTTCTCATTCGTAATTCTTAAGTTCGGGTAAGCATTGATTTCTCAGCATTAGCTTCTCATAACACGACAGCATGACAACACTGAACTATTCACCGGATCAACAGGACGCTTTCATGAAAGAAAAAAACAAAAGTTATGTTTGAAGATGTATATATTACTAACTTTACAAAGCCATGAATCTCGTTACTTTCGGGACTGATTGGTGAGACAAGCACATGGACCCAAAACTTTAATCGATAATGTTTGGAATTGGTTCAAAGCTCAAAAAAGGAAAACAGAATACCCAAATTAAATCGTCCTTGATCATTTTTAACATTTTTTTTTTTTTGCACACACACAGGTCCTGTCTACATTTGTTTGGTCTTGGAAAGGAGATTTGACACACTATACAAGAAAGCATTAAAATTCATGCACACAGAAAATAATAATTGACTTACTCAGTGACCAATGTCAGTGTTGTTTCCACAAAAAGGCAAACCACAATAACTAATCTATGGCTTCAACGAGACAGAGCCTTTTTTCTGGAAACAGGACGGTGGCAACAAAGTTTTCTGAAAACAAGAAAATGTCCGAATTTGCACAGCAAAACAAAACTTAAAAAAAAAAGCGTTGAAAGAAATGAGATGATGAAATGAAACAAAATTGGTTTACATTGCATGTACTATGTTGGGTATTGGAACTAGCTTCTTCATCGTCTGTAATCGCTAAAGCTTTAGCAGAGTCTGTAGACCACCGCAAGTCGGTTTTCAACATGGTAACAGGTATATGTGTATCTTCTCGAGGTTGATACTCATAGATGGGAGAACAGATTCTCAGCGTACTTTCTCCCCGAAACCTCCGCAAATCGAATGATTCCCGTAAATACTCCGGCAACCGAGGTGAGGGACGTTCCCTCACTGTGGGAATTTGTACATCGAATGGTTTGTAACTGAACGAATGAATGGACAATAACATAAAAACGGAATCGATATCATTATCGATTCCGTTTTATGGCGGGAAAAATATCGAATTTTTAATAAAATATCGAGTTTCATCGTAAAAAACGATCTGTGAACGAACAACAGTCGGCCGAAGAGGCAAAAAGTATCATTGACTAGAATATTCCTACCACAACACGTGAGCAGAGTCAATATTGTGAAACAATGCTCACACTAATAAAAGACCTTATGAAACATTTACTCACCAATCAGGAGTGATATTTCTGGTAGGTCACAAGAGAATCTCGGACGTTGAGTGTAGACAGACATAGATCATCATCATCACTATCAAAATCATCTTAGGCACATATTTGTTATGACCTGTTTTAAATTGTCGTGAATATAGAACTATAATCGCTACCTGTTTGAATGTAATGTAGTAATTTGTTTGTTGCTGCGAATGGTAGACTCTGAGAACATCGGGGTTTGTTGAATTGTTGCTTGCTCTGTAAAACCTATCAAAAAAATATTTCAATCACGTCAAGTCAGCTAATTACTGTAGTTATTGAAGAGGAACCAACAAAAATCATTTTCTTTTAAAACAAAAAATATTTAGGTGCATGCTTCCGTCTTGTTACGTTTCAACACACCCCAAAATAAAAATCCCTACCGATATTTATGAGAGGGGCGAGTCCACGCTGCTCTATCGCTTTTCGTGTCTTACGTAACCAACGTAACGCATACAAACGGACACGAGCTTGCAACGTCATAGAATTCTACGAGAATAAAATAACAACGTGGAGCAGTGGCATAGGGGGGTAAAGCGTAGAACCCACGTTCGGATTGGCATGGGTTCGAATCCACGCCGAGGACATCAGTGGTGAGATGTGCTCTCACCGTTAATTTCCATAATCGTATACTACAGTCAGTGTGATAAGAATAGCCAATTGTTAAGAATTGACACTTGAATATACAAAATAGGAAACTCCCATCAACCTAGTTACCAGCCACAAACAGCGCCTAAAAGACATGTCTCAGTGCCACCCACCTTAATATTCTCTTGACAAGCTATCTGACGCCTTCTTTCCATTACACCAGCAGAATACTGAATAAACGAAATAAGTAGTTGAATATAGTCAATGAATAAACAAATACGATAAAAGAAGATAAACATTGTGAAACGGAAAAACATTTGGAAACCTGTATCCACTTCATTACACCTGTTTCCACTAACATTTCTGTTCGAAAGCGTAAAGCCTGTTTGTACAGCAGTTTTTTCTGACGTTTTTCTGCCGCATACTTTCGCATGCCGATCAACACCTATATAGAAAATTTGAATTATTACAGCTGTTAAAAGTAGCGCTGGTGATCTTGTGGTGGAGTACCGCAAGAGAGCTGGCTGCAGCGCATGACCAATGGTACTTTTTCAAATAAAAGGATTGTCGAATGCTTTAATGGTTCTACTAGAAAAAACGACGTTATCCTCAGATCTGCGTCCACAGTGGGCAAAACTGTCATAAAAATAACTGCAACGAGAAGCTTTTTCAACGAAATCATGTGTATATTTCTATAGAAATGTTCACTGGGTCTGCATTACAAGCTACTATACATATCAATTTAAAAACCTTTTTTTGTAATCTGTAACTCCACCACCATATTGACACGTTCGATATGTGCTTCTCTGCACAGCGGCTATTATACTAAAGGGACATGGAACGAGAGTTCAAGAATGCTGATTGGATGGTTTGAAAAGTTGTCAACGTTTTCATACAACACTTCATGCAAACAACGAACAAACTTCGAGATTTTTTTTGTTATGTCAAGACCAACACTCTATTCATACAATCAACACTACCTTAGCTCTCCATACTTGAAAAAATCTTTTTTCAGTGTTCAGTCTATAGAACCCGATACATTGTGATCTCATGATCTAGAAAGAAAAACGATTGCTCCGATAGATGCAACGGTCTGGCTTACAATAAGGGAATAAAGCAAATGACACGACGAAATTCAACTGGGCACGCCTTATTATAGCGAGTGGAAAAGTGTACTTGGGAAGTTAAATGCATTGCAATGCTTAGATCCTAAAGAGAAGATCTCCAAATTTACCAAAGAAAACAGATTTCCTTGAAAATCATTGGTAGTTGAAGGGTACTGAACGATGACTCAGCAAATTTTTTAATAAATATATATTGAACAGGAAAGTTTTCAACCTTGCTCTTGTATGAATGGAACACGAATATTCTCCAGTGATGTAACATTTTCTTGCCTGTAATCCTCCAATAATGTTGTAAGGCGATGACAGAGTTATTTCTCTCATGCCTCAAGACGTCGGAAAGCAGCCTCCATTTCAAGAAAAAAGCTCTTTGTAAACCTAAGAATAAACAAACAAACAAACATTACGAAGCTTTCTTCACTTTTAATCAACGTTTAATCAACAGTCAACAGAAAACAACAAACAAAATATGCGTGGTGAGAGCAATGACTAGAAAGAGATGTTAAGAAAAGCAATGTTAAAAATAACCTTTTTGGATTTTCAACTGTGCTCTAACAATACTTTCATCTTCAAGATATCTCGATTGAGTTCTCTTAGCAGCGTAAACACGACACCGTGCGAATGCCTGGTGAATAACAGAGAGTCAATTAATTTTTACTTTCAAAGTAAAACGTGTCAAGAAAAATACGCCTGAACAGAAAATTTACCATCCCAATCATAAGAAGAAACATACATTTTGCAACAGCCAACGTTGATGATGGTTTATGGACATCTCCTGTTTTCTCTTATCCATTTTTGAGGTTTCAACGAACAGTTTCCATCGAGACAAAACCCAGCTAACAAGTAGAGAGAAGTAATAGCAATTCTTGGCCAACAATAATAACAACAACAATAACAACAACAAACAAACAAACCTGCATAACACCTGACCTTTTTGTTTGTAACGATGTTCACAAATTGAATTGATTTCTTTTGCATTGATTGTGAATGCCTTCGATTGAAATAAAATAGAACATTCAAATAAATTATCACCCCATCGCCATGTATAAATGAACAATCGGTAGTCACCTTCCAAGAAATGATGGCAGTCTTTGAAATCTTATGTGTGTAGAACTCAACACTCATGGCTTCTTTAGCTCTTCGTGTTTTCTTTAAACACCAGTACTAAAGTCCAAATTTTACCATTAAAAATCCAATAAGACCTTGCAGACCATCACCGAAATTATGTCTTGAAGAATGTTTTGTCAAGCAAATAACAGCAAATAACAGCACACATTATCTTTTACAAAAAGCTATATTCGTACAGACATACCTGCTTTAGTACAGACCAATGTCGTCTTTTTAATGATTCTATACGAAATTCCGTTGACTTTTCCCATTTCAGTTTCCTGTGAAATTAGTAAAATTTCTCATCAAAAATTTGGAACTTTCAAATGGCATTGCTATTTATTGATGTTATCTAGTCTAAGATCATGAAAAATGCAAAATCAAAATGCGAGTCAACGTCATTGTTTTTTTGAAGCTTAATATCTAAGTACAGTCGACTCTCGATAACTCGAACTCTCACGGGACCTTGAAAAAAGTTCGACCTATCGAGAGTTCGAGTTTTCGAGATGTTAGGTAATATAGTCGGTATCTCCAGTTCCGGCGTTTTTGACTCCCTCCGGGTATTTTTCGCTGTCTCCATGTATTACCGAAAGTGCAAAAATCGCAGGGTGTACTGGGTAGACAAGGTGTTAGGTTAAATCAAGAAGAAAATGAAAATGACACAGAGGAATTTGGAGCAATTTTCTTACTTATCATTTCTTACGAAAAAAATCAGTCATACAACTTTGTTTGACTTGACTTGTTAAACCCTTCAATCTTTAATTTCTTTGCAAATTCCAAGGGCTTTTTCTTAAAGAATGGTGCCATCAATTGGAACTTGTTGACTCATCAAACCCACAAACCATTTAAAAACAGCTTTATCTAACTGATCGTAGTCTCCGCAACGTGAGCTTTTTCGTGATGAAGACATGCCTTTCTTTTCCAGCGAAGCTGTTAATTTCTTTTTATTTTTGAGCCATGTTGAAAGGGTGTTTTTTTTAACACCGTACTTTGCTGCAACGTCCTTGTTTTTCACACCTTTTTCCAAGTCTTTTAGGGCTTTACATTTAATCCCTATGGATTTATTGTCTAGCTTTCGTGGTTTTACATGCGCCATTTTAAATTATCTTTGTGATATGTTTTTCATGCGTTTCTTCTGTGTTTTTCGAAAACATTCGAAATTCAAACGTTCGAATTACAACGTCTTTTCGAATTTTTTTAAAAATATTTGAGAAAAGTTCGAGTTATCGAGAGGAATTCAGCGTAGGGACCGAAAAAAAAGTTCGACCTATCGAGATGTTCGAGTTTTCGAGTGTTCGAGTTTTCGAGATTTTTTTTGCCTCAAAAGGGCTTGTAAACTCAAGGGACCTTAAAAAAAGTTCGACCTACCGAGTTGTTCGAGTTTTCGAGTGTTCGAGTTATTGAGAGTCAACTGTAATCCTTAAAATGCTCTTATGCATCCATGTGTGTATGTGGTGCATCTCTATCTGTAAAAGGGGAGTGCGTCCCTATCTGTACGAGAAAGATATATGTCCTTATCTGTACGAGAAAGATATAATGTCCCTGTCTGCATTAAAGGAATGTGTGATAGGAGGAAATATTACTAGGTTTTCTTAACATTACTCTTTATTACTGCTGCTTTGAGAATTGTAAAGAAAAAGTATCATCTGTATGTTGTTATTTCTTCTTCCAGGCAGTGAACACCCTCACAAGGCAAGGATTTTAATAATTAGGTGACCTCTAGACTAGATGTGGTTAGAAGAGAAAAATATCCAACTGACAGTGAGACTGCTTCTCTACTTTTAAGGATCCATTTCTGGAAATATGATCGAGACAAACGATTATTGAAACAAGTCACAGCAGTAACCTAAAAAAAAGTGAAAAAATGTCGAAAGAGATTTGATCATCAAAAAAAGAAAATCTTTGCAAGTTCATAGAAGGCAAGGCTGTTATCTGCGAAGGAGTGCATTTCTATAGAAATACACGCACAATTTTAATAAAAATGCTCTTATTCGCAGTGACTGTTTGACGATTTTGCCGACTGGGTAGATGGATCAAAGAAATTTATCTTTTAAATTACCAAAAATTGCTTTGAAATATCAAAGATTATTCTGCAGACATATCTCATTAAGCTAGGTTGGTATCTTGTGGAATGTGATCGACCAACTAAATACCGGTCTGCATTTTCACACTTTTCCAAATTACTCAACAACAAATATCTTACTTCAAGCTTGGATATGAATTGAAGGATTTCCATCTGATGTCTCCAAGTTCCAAAAGCAGTCCGCAAAGTAACTTGTGTGTGATGTGTTATGGCCTGTAGAAAAAAAACATTAACAAAAGAACGTTTATGTTTAAAGAAAACAAAGCTTGAGGCTGGTTACAAACCTGTTGCTGCAGATCTTTTTCCAATGAGGCAATTTTGAAAAATTTCAGCCAAGTGAAGTAAGACTTGGATAACAAAAGTTCTCTAAAAATAGGAAAAGAACAGAAATGCTTGTAAACAAACATAGTCTTTTGAAAATTGTTTCACCACTATCAAAAATATTGACCATAGAAATAATGCCATTGTAAGCTGGACAGACCAGACAAAAAAAATTCTTAAAAACAAGATAGCAGACAGTATTTCTTAAGATATCAGATTTCTATTCTCAACAAATACGCTCAAGGAACTTTGGAAAATGTTCCTTGAATACCAGAGTAAAATATCCAGCCAATGTTTTCACCACCAACTGGCAAAGCACAACTTTATTACTGATTGTGAGAAAAAGATCTCCGAAACATATGAATATTCTCTTATCCGACAGAATGATAAATTAGCACTGATGAAATTGAAATATCACCAAGTCTTCCATCAACTTCTTATAAAACATAAAAGGGTTTCTAAACTATTTTGCAATCTGCCTTACCTGTTGAACTCTAAAGCTACTGTTTGCATTTGATTAACAACCTTCTCCATTTCACAAAACTTTACCCAGGCTGTGAAACATCTGAAACAGCAATGATAATTGACTGAGGCCATTGAGACTGAGACCAAGGAATGTCAATACACGGGTTGCAAAATAAAACGTTCCGTAAATTATATATATAGAATTTACCGAATGCATTTTTTTCGAGTAAAAATCAAAGTGAAATCGGTGCCAGAAACAACTATGAGTATAAGCGGACCTTTGGCTCTTGAAACTGAGCATTCCATCAAGTATTTTAAGTTATTCAGCAAACAAGGATTAAATCAATACCTTATCTTGAGAAAGAAATCAACAAGTGGGTCGTTCGAAACAGGATTATCAAACAAGATTCGCAAAAATGCCACTGTATATATTTCCCCAAAGTTGCGAAATTTTATTAATTATTATGTGTACATTGACAGAAAGTGATATAAAATTGATATAAAGTGACTCGAAGTTACTATGGACATTCAAAAATAAAAAGTTAAGAATTAAAAGACCTAAATGCAACTAATATTTCCTCTAACACAACTGAATATCAATAACCACATCAATGTGCAAAGCAATTGCATCATAATAAAAACATATGATCTATATTCATGCAGAAGACAAGTTAAAGGATAGGCTTTTAAACCATAAAATCACAGGAAACAATGTAATTCAAGAGAACACTTGCTTTTTGTCTTGGATAAAATAATTATACATTATGCAATCAAATTTGTATACCAGGTTTACAAAAGAAAATTGTCAAACCTAATTTTAATACTAATATATTAGTATTAAAAATACTTTGGAGTAGACAACAATCAAAGGAATCAAAATATCTACTAACAAGTGATATATATATATAACATTTCAAAATAGGACAGAAAACTTATTTTCAAAAAAGGTAATAATTTTTAAAAATTAAATTCAAATATTCAGAACAAGATGTCTCTATTCAAAAAAAATATGTTCATACTCAATATTTATTAAAAAAAGAATAAGTTTCATTTTTGATTTTCAACTCAATATTTTGTACTGCATCTGCAGAACATTATCAAAAACTTTAGGCCCTGAAGAATATCTTCAATATTTATTATGTGATAAAAATAACCTTCGTGGAAAAAAATAACAGAATTCGGTAGTGAAAATACACATCTTTATCTAAATCACTACAAAACTGAAAGTAGAAGTTCGTGTTCTGGCTTTGGATTGTGTTTTGATTTATGTTCCATGTTTGTAAAATTGACAGTATTACTGTATTAAATTTTTACAAAATATATCATTATATATACAGTTATATCAAAACAGTATACACGATCATGGAATTAATCCATATTATGTTTCTGTTCCTTGAGTAAATGACTATATATCCAGGGAAGCACACAATCCTGCCTGTGTTTTAAAATTTTACACGTATATAATTTGTACTCTGAACATCTTATTGCATATAATACGACATCACGTTTTTACTTCTAGTTTTTGTAATGTACTCTTTGAAAGGTTTCCTTTATGGCTGTACTACATCATGTGCTTTCAGTTCTCAATTGTATATTGGGCTATATCAATAAAAATAAATCTTCAGCTTGGCTATTAATAATAAATTTTCGTCTTTGCATTGAAATCACAGCTTCAATGTTTTGCTGCATTTAATCACCAATCATCATAACAACCAGTAACAACATTGTTATCAACAAAAACAAAACATCATTGATATCAATTTTCTTCTGTATTTTGCACGTTCATTCAAAAGTTTTACAAAACTTTTTAAGACAACACCGAACTAAGGATTTATTTCCATCATTTAATGTTTTTCATATTGAATCATTTATGTTCCAAGTCTGTAAGAACCATTACTAAGTACATCCTTTCACCACACAAATGATAAGTCATTTTGATTTTACATTGAAAGTTTACTCGAAATTTTTGTGCTAAATTCACATGGAGTTGTTTCTATGGAGACGCGCTTATTTTGAAACCTGTGTATTTGAACAAAGTAGAAATTTGCGACAAAACTAAGAAGTTGGAAAACAAGCTTTTTTCATGTTTAGGATTAATGTTACTACCTTGGCAGGATTCTTTGATTGTGGTGAAGTGATGCCAGTTGATACAGTCTAGCTTTCTGCTTACGTTTCTTTACAAATCGAGTCCAACAAAACAAGGACCGAGTAAGTGCTCTGGATCTGTGACAACAAAATTTTCAGACAGGAATTTGATAGTAATCTTATGATGTCATCATTGGAGAAAATAATAAAAATTACTTGTATAGAAATAAACTGAAGTCTTCAAGGAGTAGTAGGGGCAGGGGTAGGATATTCATCAACATGATAATGCCACAAGAATGTAAATGGGTTTTTAAACAATTCGAACATTTTGTTACCAACTTGAAATGAAATTGATTATATAATTTCATTGTATTTAAACAACATCCAAAGCTAAGTATAGATGATAGAAGATATTCCACATCATGGACATTAGAACACTTGCTGGTTGTCTGGAAGTGTAATTTTTATGTAGGATTATAAAATGATCGTGCACTCACTTTGACCATATGACAGAAAACAACCATTACAGATTGTTAATAAATTGTCATGTGGTCAAAGTAGGTGCACAACAAGAATAGCCTTGAACAAAAACTTGAATAATACATGTACAAAAGGTAGTTATAAGACTTTTCAAAGAGTTTTCTGGTTCTCATGAATCTGCTATCACCTCAAACATAACACAGGCCAACAAAGAATTTGCCCCAGATACATAATAGAGTCTTTTAAAAGTAGTTTTTTCACGCTGATTTCAAAAATGAAGTCCATAACTAACTCCTACCATTTTTTTGATATTGTTTTTCAGTTTTTTTAAATTTTAGCAAAATCCACGAATTTTAGGAAACGAATATCATACGTTTTGCTTAATATTTGAATTAAATACCACTTGAGACTTTTTAATTGGACACTTCTAACAGTTTATATTGGTAAAACCTTTCTTATGCTCTCTTCACTTTGCTTATTAGGATTTTTTTTAAAAAAAAGTTTTCTAATTTTTCATTTCTGAAGTTCATTTATCACATTTTTAGTTCCTGTCATTCTGTTTTTATTCTGGCTTTATCACTGTCTGAGTCTAGATTACAGAACGTCTATAACCATTGTACTTTCTTGGTCTGAGCAATGAAAAACTGAAAGCTGGTATTTTTGGTGGACCACAGAGTAGAAAATTACTTAAAGATACACATTTGGTTAATTCAAAGAACAGTGTAGAAGCAGCAGCCTAGAATGCATTCAAATTCCTTGGAAATGTGTAAGACATCAATTACGTACAAATGATTCACAGTTTAATTCAAAGTTTCCATGCACTTGGTTGTAACATGAGTACGAAGGTACATATTCCCTTAAGCCATCAGACAAATTTCCAGAAAATTTAGGTGACGTGAGTGATGAGCAAGGAGAAAGATTTCATCAAGATATTAAAACAATGGAAGATGATATCAAGGATGGTTGGACAAAGTTATGATGGCAGATTTTTGTTGGTCATTAAAACAGGACTGTAGCCCATGCTCATCACAGAAGAAAGTCAAACAAGAGAAAATTTATACTTCATACTGTGCTGTTTCAACAATGCTATTGATTTTTAATGATATTGTTTTAATATATGAATAAAGTTATGATACTACTCTCCAAAGAATCAAACGTTTTATATTGGAAATCCACCTTTTTTCCTCCAATTTTTACGCCAAAATAAGGTATTTTAGATATAGGCCATGTTTCTCTACAAAAAATATCCTGACGTGACAGACAAAAATGGATGTGACTTTCGAAATCAGCGCATCAAAATTGTTTAAAAATAGTCCAAGCCTTATCTGGGGCAAAAAAAAATTTTTTTTCTGTAACCCTGTGTAATCAAAACAAAATTCATTTACCTGTAATACTGGTAAGCAATTCTTGATAACGGGTATTGTTTCAGATCTTCATGATGCTCACACTGCTTCATCCATATAGAGAAACAACGAGAACACATCTATAAAGGAGATCAAGTTTTTACTTAAAAGCATCATCATAATTGGATCTCCATTTTCAATAAACTGGAATGTAGAACGTAACTCCCACCCACATATTGATTGACAACCATGGCGAAAGGTAGCTCCCACCCAACCATGGCAAAAGGTAGCTCCCACCCACATGGCAGTTAAGAATGTTCATTAAATTTGTGTGATATTGATTCAAAACCACGGCAACATAAAAAATTATTGAACAAGCTTTTCAAACTTTGAATTTATGCAAATCAAATCTGTAACAGCATAGTATGTATACCTTATCATTGCGAAACTTGTTCGCCATTTCCTGAAGTCCATTCTTTCGTTTACATTCATTTGCATACCTCTCTAACCGAATCAAGCAGTTCTTCTATAAATCAGACAATTGCAGAATATTACAGTTTTCGAAAATAACAGCCTTGCCTTGTAAACTTGTATATAAGGACTCTTTTTAAAATTTGTAATTTACCTAACTTGACAATGTAAGCCTGTTCTTACGAAAATCTTTGTATATTTTTAATAAATTGTAACAATAAATTGTTTTTAATATAATAATTATAGTTTTCGATTTCAACTTTGCTGTGATTATACCCATAGTCAGAGGTATCATACAACTTTCATTTCATCGTTTCGGTATGGTTTCGAAATACCTTTTGTTGGATTCAATATTGGTTTTTGAAGCTTACACAGGAACTACAAAGGTATCAACAATCTCAAAAAGGACCTAAATATTATGGCAAATGTGGCACAAATGTAAGAAAAATGTTAGACTTATGATGGAACACACTGTCCTTTTTTGAACATTCATTCGTACCTTCAGATTAGCTTGGTATGTCAATGTTGCATCTTCTAACATCTGCCTATAATAGATTTTCGTCTCCCTATCTTGAAATGAAAAGTTAAGAAAGAAACATAGTTAACATATCTGATGATACTAGAAATGAAATCAGTTCTTATCACAGCATGGTTTTGTAAACCTTAATTAAATTCACCATGTCGCCATGAAATCTTATTTAGATAATGCTAAGTTATTTGAAAATGATACATTTCAAAAGTTGGTTGAAGTATCTTCGCTTGATACACCTTTTCCCATGATCAACCAAATATTCCTCTGTTTCTCGTACATGAACCTGCATCCCATAGGAGGTTCTCCATTTCTTGAAAAAGACACGTAATTGTGTTTTCAAGAACGTATCGTCAGCAAATGCTAAAAAACAATTTAACACTTTATTCATTCTAGTGTTCAAAGACGTTTCATCATAGTTTTATTGGACCAATTTCTGATGAAGACTTTGAGGGGAATTTTTTGTGTTTTAAAAGTTCTCTACCAATTTTCATTAGTCAAGTTCTAAGATACCACTATATATATTGCATGCACTTTATTTTTTTCACTGGCATTACATTAGGGCAACAAGATGAAAATAAATTCAAAAAGCCACTGCAAATTTGGTTTATTATCTAACACAATTCCTGCAACGACACTCATAATTCATTTCATACAAAGTTTCATATTCCTTCTCTTTTGTACATGTGGACATTCATGTCATAATGGCGACCTGTGTTATGAATACCTTTATGTGCTATGCAAATAAACCAATCATTTTCAATTAAGTGTTTATCTCTGCACATGGTTATACTCACTTGAATTGTTATTACAGATAATTTTTAGAGCATTTAGTTTCACACCTTTGACCTGTTTCTTCTCCTTGCAAACTCTAATAAATTGCTTCCATCTAAGAACAGCTTTTTCTGCTATCTTTTGGTTATGAAATGCTTCAGAATACCCCATCTTTTTCTGCAAATCACAATTGTCGAGGTATCTATTTCTCCATAGAAAGAATATCTGAAAGAAAAGGTAACATCCTATAAAACGTAAGTTTGGGTAACAAATAATATAATGGAAAATGTTTATGCCAGTCAAATACAAATGAACATAAATTGAATGAATGAAAACGTTCTCAAAGGAACTTTGAATTGTTATTTAGTCCAGTAGTGCCAAAAAGGACTTCAAAACTTTTCTGGAAAGATGTAACTTGATTGTTGGCATTTATTGAGTTCACAAAAAAGAAATTCATAACAAACCTTGGCCGTAACAGATGTTGCCCAGTGGTTCAAAGCGATGTAATTCATATTTTTTAATGAGCATTCATTGTTGAATCTGTGAAGCCATATTGTCCAAACCTTTCTGAACAAGAACACAAGAAAATTGTTGCTTACTGTTGTTCGTATGCTTAAAACCAAATATAAAAGCACCACCCTTGTTCATATATGGTTTGACAAAGCTGTATTAACATGTTTATCAAGCAATGAAACATTTTTCTTTGCTCTATGAAACAATTTTAACACATAAAAAGACACCTGATAACATTTGTATTGTACTGCAGAGCAGAAACTTGATCCATTTTCTTTTGTTTTTTCTGAATCTTAACAAAAACGGTCCAAGAACACCAACACTTTTTCATGAATGTTTTCCTTCCTAAAATGGAAACAAAGAAGAAATTCCCTTAAACTGTCAATGTATTGCTTGTACTCAATAACTCACCATGTTCTATTGCTAACTGACTTTGTTTCTTATTGCGCTTTGAGATATCCACAAAGGTGACCCAGTGTTTAAAGTAATACTGCCATATACGAAATCTAAGCAACCATAAAGACAGAATTGTTTTAAAATCATGGGAAAATTACAAAGATTCTATATTGTTTTTCTTTAGAGAAAATGTACCTGTCGTGATATTCTGCTCGAATCCACAACTTCCATTCTTTACGACTGTTTTTCTGAAATGTTTTTAAGACAGCTAAACATTGAGATTTCACTCTTTTCTCGTAGTATTCTCTATGATGTAAAATAGAAGATGCTTTACATTTACATATATACAAACATCTAGCAAAAATAAAGACACTGCAACAAAGAGTATTGTCATTGAAATGGTGTGTATATTTCATTAGAATTGCACTCCTTTGCATGGTTCTTCAACAAATTTGCCCATTGAGTTCTGAATTACATCTAAATCAAACCTTGTATAAAAGAAATTTGTATAAAAAAGTTAATGACTTACACACTTTTTTTATATAAGAACCAGTAAAATCTGACTGTTCTTTTTTTTTAGCCTTTTTCAGCCTGAATTGTTCTTATTTTGTTATTGGCTTTAAGAACATAGTTTCACATTTCAGTCAATCATTTTTTTAGAAACACCTTTGCTACAAGCTTGTTCTTGTTATGTTAATACTTCGTTCAGCGTTAACCACCCGCATTATGATTTTTTGGACAAATAATGTGCATTAAAATACATTATTTTTTACAACTTAAAGCATCTTTAAAAAACTCAACTAAAACAAAAAATAATAAATAACTATTATAGAGGAACCTCGTCACGTACATTACGATGCTTATGTAAAAGGTACCTTGCCATAAATATTGTTTTAATACATATTTCAATTTAATTATGACTCCTCAGATTTTTATGCCCTGGTTTTGTAAATCTCTCCTCCGTCGTTGCAAACGGAATTGTAAATAGATCTTCAAATCAAATTCATCCTAACAACGGTGGAGAGATTTACAAAATAGTTATTTCTTTGCATATTTTCATTTTAACGAAGTTTGTAAGATGGTTTTTTTTATGTTTTAGTGCATATATGTCTTCTTATCTCCATAGTGCTTTTCTTCATTGCTCAAATTAATGTATTTTTTTATAATTCTATTTTTATGTTCTCCTTTAAAATGAAATGTAGATCCGGTATTCCATGCAAATAAAATCTATTTTCAGAATTAGCGATGGCAATCGATACGCTCTCCATCATTGTTCAAAAATTTTGATTTTGAATTTTGATTTTGTATAAGGGGTCAGTCGCAAATCAATTTTAGGTTTAGATAACGTCATATGACGTTAGTGGGTGGGTGGGTTAATTCAAGTGACGTTAAAAAATTCATAACAGAAACATCGATTTTGAAAGTGCTATTTTTTTGCGAGAACACTCTCCACTACCGTGGTTCTTTTTGCAAGATTTCCCGATTGTGGTAATTCGGGTTATTTTCCAGTTTTATGGTCGGCTATGTTCCGAATCTATGTATATTGTTGTTGGGAGATGGTAATGTATGATGTTTTTTTAAACTAACTAGCGTTTTTACAGAAATACTCAATTACATCGATTTTTGGCCATTTTCGACATATATGACGTTATGGGTGGTGGGTGGGTGGGTAATATTCGTAACGTCATATGACGTTATTTGAACCTAAAATCGATTTGTGACTGACCCCTAAATAGCAGTTTTGATTTTTTACATGTTTTAACAACTTGACCGCCTAGACAAATGTAAATATAGCCTGAAGTGAAAAAAAGAAACAAACACACCTGATGCATTTAACGTAAATAAATAGAAAAATGGCCCGTTAATATTGTGTTATACTTCATAACATTTATGAAAAGGTCTGTTTTAAAATCCGCTTTACAGTACATTATCGAGAAAAAATGCACATGGTATGTCATTATTTCGTTTGCAAAATAATGCATAATGAATAATGCCCGCATTCCACATCGCTATTTTTCTTAAGTCTGTTACGCTGAATGAAGTACAAAATAACTATGGCCTAATTTATCCTCTTAACAATTCAAATTAATTCGCAATACATTGTGGTCGGAAAATAAATATGTATAAAAATGGTAGCCATTTGGTATTAACCCAATATGAGTGATCAAGTTTTTAAGCAGTTCACATGTTGTGCAACAATTTATTTTCACACAATTTATTGTAGGCGAGAAGTGGAAATAATATACCTCTCAACTAATCATGACAGCTTGAAAAAAAAATTGTAAGAGAATTCACATCCTGAACAGTTCTTACTTTACAGAAAATTTGGGTTAAGTTGTTTTAAATTTTTATAACAATGATTTGAGCCTTGAGTTCTTATTTAGTTCTTATTTTTTGGCCAAATCTGAGGCTCGTGTTCTTATAAAATTGTTCTTATATAATAAAAAAAAACATGTGAATCAGTAATCACCTGGCATCAGAAGGTGACAGGCGACCAAATGTTGACTCTCGCCATGCCTTGAAAGATCTTTTCAACAGAAATCTAGAAAAACAAAGAAAAAAGAAACTAGAGCCAGAAAGAGTATACAGAATTCTGCCCACTGATTAAAAAGTTTTTTGATAATCACGTAAATTGCAAAATCTTTATATCAAATTGTTGAAATGGAGTGCCATAACAAAAAGGCAATGCGGAGGTACAATATTCATGCTAGGTTATGTCGCAGCCTTTCTAATTCGCGTTGGCATTCTACAAATGCCGACGTAACTGCCGACGTATTTGGCGAAATTGTAAAGTTACGTCGGCAAAAATATTGCCGACGTAACTTTACAATTTCGCCAAATAATAATTTTGAACCAAACTGAAAAATAATTAAATAATTTCTTTGGCATCATCTTGATGTTCGCTTGTCTCAACCAATTCCGGGTTCGCGTTCCACAACTTATCTAATACTTGAGTCAGTTTTAAGTATGACTTACACGGAATGAGTATAAAGCCTGATTTACACGAGAGTACGGAAACTTGTGTCTACTCTATAGACAGACGATCTTATCGTCTGTTTAGAAATCGAATCAGGAAAAATTGACGTGGGAAAGAAAGGAAGAAACTTTGAGATTATTTCTTTGATAGATTTTCAATGGAAATTTACTTAATAGTCAGGGATTTTTCCAAGCACTTTCGGTTACTACCGTCTTTCGTAGAGAAGATTGAGTTTTACAGTCGAGGAAGCTCCGCTATTTTAGAGATTTCAATCACCACAAACAGGCCTTGTCATGAGAGGCATGCGAAAGGAGTTGGAAACTAAGATGAAAATAACATGAAAACGAGTCGTACTGGTACCACTTTCGTTTTCATCTTCTTTCGTAAGGTGAAGAAATGAATGCGTATAACAAAGGGAATTTCAAAATTACCTTAGCAACGGTGGTCGTTTTCCCTAGCAACGGGACATTTGGTGAATAATGGCCTAATTACTCTCTCAGAACATGTTTTTAAATACTACGCCATAAAGAGCTAAAAAATGTTTAATTGACAATGAATAATTGAGTTCCTAAACCCAATTCAAGATTGAGTTTCAACTACCGGTAAACAGTAGTTTTAAAGTGCTTGGAAGTCCATGGTATATTCAGACATATTCAGACATCATTTTCAAAACAGAATAAGTTAAATTTAGTGGACTATTGATTAATCTAAAAAATACCCATTCACTCTCCCAGGTCGGCACAGTTTTGCTACTTTTCGTGAATTGGAAGGATTTCAAACTGCCGACGTAAATTCTACTTTTGCCGACGTATAATAGCTTTTACGTGTTTTGCGTCGGCAATTTTTTGCCGAGGTAAACGAATCTGAATTAGAAAGGCTGTGTCGATAAGAAAAATATAAGCAGGAACAAGAAGAACACAATTAGTCTTAAAGAATTTCTTGCTCATATAGAAATCCAATAATTCCTCATCTTAAAAACTTCAACTTTCACATCTCCAAGGAAACAACCTACCACAGTGAAGAAAACTTAACATAGTCACGATAATCAACAGAATTCATACCTATTACGTGTTATTCCCGGGTTGCGATGGCTTTTGATGGCGGATGGTACAGCATTGTTCTTGTTTATCAATTTTTTCCCAACAAGTTCTATGGACATCTTTGTTTTTACGATGAAGAAGTTACATCAGGTTTTAGAATTTCAACGGGTTTTAGAATTTTTTCAAGTATATAAATAAGAGTCAGGTGGTAAATTGATCTAAATCTGAGCTGAAACGTTGGTTAAGTGTGACAAAGTTAATTTTAACACAACTTCTTCTTCTTGCTGAGAGCTGGCCATGATTTATACAGGTGGTTGCACCCCAAAATCCACACAAAAGTACAGCGCACTATATTTTGGGTTGTGTTGGTTATTTGATTCTTTTTATTATGCCTTTTAGAACTTTGGTCCAAAACTGGTTCTTCCTGGGGTATCTGATTATTTATACATATCTGCTTACTTTTTTACAGGGTATTGAAGTTGATGATATTATTTTTCACGCACCCCAAAACCCGCAATCTCTATTTTTGCTGTAACTTCATACATAATAATGCTAGAAGTGTGATTTTTTGCATGAGTTCCTTCTATTAAATTCTCTTACTTGTGATAATGTGTTTGCAAACTTAGTCTAAGCTGTATACCCCAAAGTACTACAAAACCCAATTTTAAGGATTCGGGAGAAAATTTCAAAAAAAAAAAAGTTGCTGAGGTTTTTCTCGGATAGTCTCTCAACCAAATAAGTCAATCATTTGATTGATAGGAAGCTTTACAATGGATTTATGCATATTTTAATGTTAACTTATTTTTTTAATTGCAGTAAAAATTTTTATTACGGGTACAAAAGAAAACAACCTCCCAGATCCAACCCATCAACAAAAGCAGAGGCAATTGTTGCAAGAAAGTGAACAAATAAAAAAGAAGAACAATTTTATGCAAGTGCAAAAGGCTAAACCAAAGCTTTCAAAGAAAACTACTAGGATCACACAAGTCCATGGGTCAATGAAGGCTAAGAACGTGCTCAATGTACTGAAAGACATTGAGAATAAGAAACAAGAACAAGCTAAAACAAAGCAAGCGACTGCCAGAAAGAAGGAGGATGCAAAACAGGCATTTCTCAAGTGCAAGGAGAAATTTATTTTGTGAAAAACCAACATGCGAGGCATTTGGGCTCAATCAATGTCCAGTGTGTTCCTGCAGCAGCTACAGCAGGCTCTTCGAAGAGGAAAGCACCTCCTTCAGACACAAAGAAAAAGTGGATATGATTTTAGTGATACCGAGAGCGGGTCTGAAAGTGAAACCAGCAATACAGATGATTTAAGTGTTATAGAAGTCTTAAGAGAAACCTGGAAAACATTAAGCCCTCCAATGACTGAGGAGTCCTTCTTGGGAAAATGGTACGGTGTCGTATACTGTACCAAATGCACTTGCAAGTTATTTGTTGCCAAGATTCTGTAGCGCTTCTTGGTGGATGAAAATGGCCCCGTTGAAAAGTTAGAAATCAGGTGCTTGAAGCCCAAAGTAGAGTCTGGAAGAAACACCAGCATACTTGCAAGACATATCACTGTTTGACCTGTCTGATGTGATTTATGGTCTACTGAGAGTGGTTCCCATAAAATCACAAAAGCTTGATGTTCTGGATTATGAATAAGCTGTAGAACACTTCCATGTGGTTAAAAATCTGGACAGAAAAAGTATTTTGTAGGCTCTTTTGCATTATAATCATTATTAATAGAAAACATGTTTTGGGAGAAAGATTTTTTGAAGTTGATCAGTTGTTTGCTGAATTTTTTTAATATCTTGACAAATCTCATGTTTAGGAAAAATGCACTCCAAAACCCATAGTCTAAATTTTGTTTTTTTGGGTCTGAATATCTCAGGAGAAGGTAAAGACTCAATTCCAGCAGCTGTAGTTTCAAAGATAGATTGTATTGGCTACCAGAATTCACCTTAATTGCAGCCTGAGTCTCAGTTTCCATGATTTAACACGCTCATTGCCAACTACGAGAATACTCTAGTAGCCGCTCTGTTGCTAACTGCTATCTATGAGTAAACTCGTAGAAGCGTTCCATTGAAAAATTGCCAACTACAAGTATACTTGCAGTAGAAGAAGAATTTGAAGTAAACTTGAATTTGATTGGCTTATTTAGTGAGAGAAAATTTTTTTTGGTTCTGTTCTGTAAAATATCAAGCATATTGGTAGTGTGGCACTCCGAATTCAAAGTGCTTGCAGTATGCAAAATCATTGTTTTTTGTTTAGCCCTTTTACTGACGTGTCTGAAAATGCATATTAACACTTAGGATCCTATAAGGTGTTGTAATGAGAATGCATTTGATGAAATTGTGGGTTTTGGGGTACCGCATGGTTTTGGGGGGTGCAAGCACCACCTGGTAGAAAAGAAAACCTGTAAACGTCCCTCTTACCTAACAAAATCGCTACCGTCTTCGTGCCTAATTACGGACAGCCTTCGTAATTACGGACATCGAGCAAAACATAATTCCAACCGTCTGTAAATTAAAAACGCGGCACATCCCGTACTGTCAACCAAACTGTAATAAAACAAACTTCAGAGATAATTAAATTTATTTGAACGCTAGAAAATTACCAATATGCCATTTAGAATTTATTTTTCTAAACTTTAAAGATTTAAAATAGACTGCACTCTCTTGAGAATCATGTGAATTTTTATGAGCTCCGTGTTTGGTACAATGGTAGCAGGCCATTATCATTATGATTTTCACGTCACCACGCACGGTCCATAACGTAAAGCGGGGTGACTTGAAACACCCGGGGTGACTTGAAACAGCGTCGAAAAAACGTTATTTCTCATAGTGAATGAAACTCCGAATTTTTTTCAGGTTCCATTCGGAGACTATCTAGCGCAACATTCGATAGAAAAAGTTTTTCAATCAAGGAAGTTCTTCGGAAGCTGAAGATGAAAAAAGCGCCGAAAATCAGTGCTGCTGTAAAATAGCTCGTCACGGCGATACAGCATATCGCCAAATATTATTTTTTTTATATTTGTAAAATAGAAAGGTCAAAGGGCGTAATTCCAAAATTTTATTGAAAAATGTTTAAAATTGAAAGAGATATATCCCATTAAAATGATTCGGTTTTTTTCACTCGATACACTTCGTCTATTCGATTATTGCATAAATATTCTTGTCATTTGTCATAATTATACCTCAATCTAATCATTGATGTGTGATAAGGTTCAGCCGATGGAGCGTCAATAATGGTATGCGTCATTAGGTAATTATCATAAGTTGAATTATCAGAAAGGTTTAATAACCATACTTTCAAATTTCGTTAGATGAACGTATTCTAATTCATAAATGAACCCCCGATGGAATCGTTTTACAAAATAGCATAACTGCATACTACAAAAGTGTTACAATGTTTGTTAGAAGGTTGTCCCCCCTGTTAAAAAGTATGAGCACATCATACTGTTTTAGAAGTTCCAATAAACGTAATTTTCTATCCACGGAACTGCTGGTGCTGATGGATGAAGAGGCGGGGGTTGTGAGTGAAGCATAAATAGCCTCCCCTAGAAATGAAGCTAAATGTCCTCATTGGTATAAATACACTCACACAACCATGAAAATAGTAATATTAGAATTGCAAACTGAAAACCATGTCTGCCTGCTGGAAATCGAGAATTCCTTCGGTTCAACAGAGCGTTAAGCTTTAATGGTCAGTTAACACAATTTAACAAAACAACATTTACAAGTAATTTGGAAGGCCGTGTTAAGTAGCGGTAAATTGAAATTCATCTTGCATGCTTACGATACCGTAAAGCGGGGTGACTTGAAACACCCGGGGTGACTTGAAACAGCATCAAAAAAACGTTATTTCTCATGAAATAATAAATGAAACTCCGAATTTTTTTCAGATTCCGTTCGGAGACTATCTAGTGCAACATTCGATAGAAAAATTTCATTAATCAAGGAAGTTCTTCGGAAGCTGAAGATGAACAAAGCGCCAAATCAGTACCCCTGTAAAATAGCACGTCACGGCGATACAGCATATCGGCAAATATAATTTTTTTTACATTTGTAAAATAGAAAGGTCGAAGGGAGTAATTCCAGAATGTTATCAAAAAATATTTAAAATTGACAGAAATATATGCCATTAAAATGTTTCGTTTTTTTTCACTCGATACACTTCGTCTCTTCGATTATTGCATAAATATTCTTATCAATTATGATGCAATCGAATCATTGATGTGTGATAAAGTTCAGCCGATGGAGTTTCAAAGGTGGTATAAGTCATTTGGTAATTATTATAAGTTCCATTAATAGAAAGGGTCAATAATCTAAGAATTGAACCTCAATAGACTCATTTTACTAATTACCATAACTGAATATTAATCAGAATTCTGAACAAATCGGTGCTGCAATTATATCCTCCGTTCAAGGCTATGGGCACACCATACTTATTGTGAAATTGGCGATAGACGGGCTGCATGTTGTTACTTTTACAATTTCATACTTAACCTCGTTACCAGGGCTTCTTCTTGCCTTTTTGATATATGGACGCCGTTTCATACTCCATATACATGTCATATGCAATGGCGCAATAAATTCGCGTAATCCGGATGAAATGATGAAGCGCTTGTGTAGAAAAAACAAAGACGATGGATCAATTTCTAAGTGACATCTCTATCGAAATGGTAAAGGAAGTATATCCCTAACTAAGAGAAGCACGAAAAAGAAAGTTGGATACTCTGAAACAGAAATTTTATTATATATATTCAATTTACAAGTTTTAAGTAAGTACAGTCGTGTAAACCAGCAATTTCAAATTCATCTTGCCTGCTTTCGATATTGTTTCTGAAACAATTACGTTATCACATGCTTAATGATTTTAATGGCTTCAGATAACTTATTTTTTACAATGTTTTACCATTCTGAAATTTTGAGTTTTCAAAATTTACTAACACTCTCCATCACTTAATAAAAATGAAACTGGCAATAACAAATTATTTTAATTTATGTTTTATACGAAAGTAATCGTAGATCACACGTTTTCTGTTTTGGCGCTCTATACAACAACATTTTTGTGCAAACAGCACTGTTTCAAGTCACCCACGCACGATAAATTTCAGTAGGTGTACTTTGTGAAGCAATAACTTGAGGTGGTGTGCATCAATTAGTTTGAACACTTCGTTATCTGAAAGAAAAAAGATGAATAGACCTTTTTTCAAAATTTCATAGTAATTACTTTCTTAGATTAAAAGTTATGAGCAAACCTTTTCAAAAAACGGCGAATTTTGTTTCAAGTCACCCCGTTTTACGGTATTGTTTCTGAAACAATTACGCTATCTTAAGAGAAATGCTTAATGATTTTAATGAATTCAATAATTTTATTTATAAAATCTTTTATCATTCTGAAATTTTGAATTATCAAAAGTTACTAACACTCTCCATCACTTAACAAACGTGAGCTGGTGCTAACAAATTATTTTAATTTATGTTTTATATGAAAGTAATCGTAGATCACACGTTTTCTGTTTTGGCGCTCTATAAAAGCACATTTTTGTGGAAACAGCACTGTTTCAAGTCACCCCCGCACGATAAATTTCAGTAGGTGTACTAGTCAGGGCGCTGAGACGTAAAAAAAACTGGAAACGAGAGGGACAAATTATTTTTAAGTGAAACTGGTTCGGTAGATCGTACTGATCACGAAATTCTTTACCGGACAATCTGAATTTATTTAAAGGCCATTTCCTGGACCTATATTGGTTTTGATGACGTCATCCATAGGACAAAAAATATAGTTCACCTAAAATTGTTAATATATATACCATTTGATAGAAGTTTTTGAACTGAACAAAAGTTATGAAAAGGTCATATAGAAATTATCTGTCTATGCCGAATTATACATGATAGAAAGTATTTCTATGACGTCATCGCTTATGAAGTTTGACGAATTGGAAGAACAATTCTGAATGAAATTCACGGGGTAAAGATCAACACAACACAACGTTATAAGTAAACAAAATATGTAAACTATTCAGTGTCGCTATCAAACTCATCACTGGAATAACAATCATCTTCCATCGGAAAAAAGATTCTCGCAGTTCACGCAGTTACATAACTCGGAGCACTTCAAGCCATGCGATCTGCAAACAACTGAACGTGCTTTTTAGTGCCATATTTTCCTCTATGTGCATTAAAGATGATATCTTGGCAGAGGCTATCAATAACTCGTGTCTTTTTGTTAGATACAGTTGTTCTGCTACTGACCAATATGTTTCGCATTAGCCTTTAAGGACGATGGAACGATTGTAAAAAATTCAAGTAAAGAGTTTTCAAGTAGATTCAAGTAAAGTGAAAGTTGGTGACAATAAATGTATTTCCTCGCGAATTACAGCAGCAACTTCGCACATCTTATCGTCAATGGACAATCACGACTTTTCAAATCGGTTATCTCCTTACATGGGATTTCGATAATTCGCCCTTTCTCTTCGTTTTTTTTAAATAAGAGCGATTGTCCATACTTTTGTCGCCAACAGTCCACTTCATCTTTGTGACATTGAATAATTCTATCTAGTTCGTTTATCAGGAATCATAGAAATGCCAGCCTGTTTTTGTATATTGAGAAGTTCCTCTGTATCTATAATCACGAAATTATCAATGACCTTCTCTTTCACAATTTTTGCAACAGATACAATAACTGTATCAGTAAAAGAAGAAAAACGCTTCAGTGGTCGAGTGTAATCCCAGTAGCATATCAGGGCGTTAGCCAGGAGCAAAAAAAATTCCTCGTTGAGGCAGTAATTGGGAAAAAGCAATTTGAAAAGTGCTGAAGCTATGAACTATAAAAACTTTCAAAAACTTTGTTTGAAATGTTTTCACTAATTAAAAAATACCAATACCAAGGAGGGTTTTCACTACATTGGAGCCTGGATTATAAAAAATACATGCTGGAAAACACTTCTGTATTTATTCTAAAGTTTCACTTAAGTGGAAAAGGTAAACTAATTTAACTGCAGCTATTCTTGTGTTACCAGGCCTGGTCGTAAGAGTCCACAAACGCCAAGACTTACTTACGCGTGGCAATCGCACGCCTGGCTTGTAATGACAAGTGTAATAACAAATGTTTATTTAAAAGTCAACAAAAATCTGTCCCAAATTGTTGAAAGTTTTGCTTCGGAAGTTGTTCATGTGCTACAATTAAATTTTACAATAACGGAACGAAACTTTGCTACCATTTCAGTAGTGAGGTCTCCGATCGCTTTGGAATACGGTAGTGGTTTTGAGTTAAAAATCAGTGCTCACAAATTTTCTTCGTTTCGTAGTAGAAAACAAGTCTACTCAGCGAAATCTGCTGAGGAATGAGGAAGGAACTTCGTGCGCGCAATTTTATTATATATTATTTATGTATTTTGTAGTTTTCTCTTTCTTTTTAACGTTCTTACAGAAGTATGCGCAAGGTTGCAGTTTCGAAAAAATAATCTTTTGTTTAAAAAAATGACCAGCCAGGTGGTGACGAGTTAATGGAACGGAAACGTCTTTAATTAAATTCAAAAACCATTTGAACTTCAAACCAAAACGATGGAAAGTAATACAATTTTTTTTATTTTCATGTTTTATTTTCCTCTTTAATAATTTTTGAATAAATTTTATTTACCGTCAAAGTAATCTTTATAGCTAACATTTTACGTTCCGAATCTTCGAAAATATTGTTTTGTTTTATTAATACATTCTCCGTGAAAATCTCATTATTTTTACATGACACATTTCAAATTTGATTTGATTATCATACATCATGAAGATCGTTGATCTTAACTGGAAAAATTGATCGCACATCTGTCAATAATTTACACGAGCGCACGCCATAACTGATATCGTCAATTAAGACGTGCGACGACCACGTGTCTGCTAATTATCTTACGACCAGGCGTGTGTGTTTGTACTTTCTTTTTCCTTTTTTTCGGTTTTTCTTTTCTTCTTTCTTTCTTGCTTTTTTTTCTTCTTTCTATTTTGGGAAATTTCTTTACTGGTTTCGATTGGGAAACTGCGTTTACCGCGGAAATTTTGACCATAGCTAACACCCTGCATATTCGATGATATTGGAACTCAAGAGATACAATGCTCTGCCAATCTTTCCCAGAAACATCAGTTAGCAAACTGTTATTGTCATTCCTTATTGTGAGGTAAACGTTGTAGCAGCAGTCTCGGTCACACACTTCCCTAAATCCTCATATCCACCGCCTCGTTTGGATGTTTTTAACATCACAGATACAGCAAGTAGTTACACACAAAGTATACGGACATCATCCATGCCGCATTATTCAAAGTAAGGATTTCTGAGAATAAAAGACGTTTGAACAAACCATGACCATCTCTCTTTCTCTCTTTATGCTAAAGTTGACGCTGGTTGACGGGGGGAGGGTGCTACAACTGTTGACGTCAACCTTCACAATTTTCAAAACCTTGACTTTTCTAATTAAGTATGAAAATGTTTACACTGAATGTGATCTTGATGTGGTCCGTCGTGGCGTGGGAAAGTCCTTCCGTATTTTTTTTGTTGGCTCCGTTGTTCCGTTTTTTCGCTCACGTGATGTACGAACGTAAAACAATAAGCACAGATGGAGACAACCTCGAACCCAGGGTCTCTTTGCCGCTATCCGTATATTGAAAAGGATGGAGATGCAGATGGAGATTGATCAGAGAAAAATTACACGAAGATCATTGCAAATGTTTTTACGTCTAATTAAAAATGCGTAAGAAACTAAGATACAAAAGGACCAGTGGGGTGGAGATTGTTGTTTTTTTTGGAGGGGGAGGGGGATCTCTTCTCAAACGATGACCTCAACTGAGGGGGAGGGGGCAACGCAAAGTTGACACAAGTTGACAGACGGGAGAGGGGGGGAGGGGTGGTCAAAAATCTTGAAAAAATGGTTGACGTCATTTGTGAACAATCCCTAATTAAGAATTTACATTGAGAAATGTTCAAATTAAAAGAAATGTTCTAAAGTTATATTATCAAGTAGCTTTTTAAATTTAATTTACAAGTTTACAATCGATGATAATATCGCTTCATTTTTCCTTGTTTCATTATAAACCCCCGTCTTTCAAATCGAATGTAAAATAGAAATTGACATTCTAAAGAAGCTATCACGAAAATATGGCGTCAAAGATGTGGATTTTTAAAGCATGTTTTTAATCACACATTTTCGACCTGGATAGCTTTAATGAATAAAATAATTTTGTCCGGTAAGGTTTTTCGTGTTGCTTTATAGGTGTATATCACATCTATCAAGCTTTTAATTTGTCCCCCGATTTTGCATAGTTATTTGATTTTTTTACGTCTCAGCGCCCTGACTATACTTTGTGAAGCAATAACTTGAGATGGCATGCATCAATTAGTTTGAACACTTCGTTATCTAAAAGACAAAAGATGAATGGACCTTTTTTCAAAATTTCATACTAATTACTTTCTTAGAATAAAAGTTATGAGCAAATCTTTTCAAAAAACGGCGAATTTTGTTTCAAGTCACCCCGTTTTACGGTATTCTTCAAGTGTTGCTGCTAATTGCTCTCTATTGGATTGCTCTGTTTCATAAAACATTTTATACAGTTATACATGGCGAACTTGGCAAGAATGCATGTCTATTTTCGTGACAAGAATGTTTGTTAACATTTTGATGTCCGTAATTACGAAGGCTGTCCGTAATTAGGCACGAAGACAGTATCAAAATGAAAAAGCACCATTTTTGGAGAATCTAATTGCCACCCATGTAGACACAGCGATCTAAATCCTCACATGACACTAAAGTTTTGCAACAAAACAAAACAAAACAAAAGAGACCTTTAACCACTTACCATTGTGCAGAAAAAGAAAGTGAAATTTGCCTCTTATGTATTGATGTAACAAATACACTAAAAGTGCTTCATAATTCTATGATTTAGTCTATCATTAAACGATACGATACGATACAGTGAACAGAGAAAAACACATTTCACAATCCTCTCCACTGTAAAAACAGGGAATCATTTTTATGCCAAGATTATGAGGAAAAAGAGCCTCCCATAGTCTGAAGTTTTGACCCTATTTCATGTTAGCATATATTTTTTTCATCGAGCAAGTTACGTAACCTGAAAAATCGATATGATACTCACCTTTCTATGAGGTAATACCAACGCTTCTGGTGGTGTTTAGAACAAAATCTGCTCAACAGTCTAGCCGTGTGTTAGTATAGTATACCTGTTTTTCTAGCATTTGGACGTTGTTTTTATGCGTACATTGTTTTGGCAAAAATGGAACCAGTTACAAAAGAACCAACAATTAATGTAAGGATAATGGTTGATTGCATCTGACTGGAAATGTTTAATAAGAAGTTGTAGTAGCTCGTTGCAAAATTACACACAGATCAGAGCCATTATATTTCTTTCGTAAAAGGAATTTTGTATGATCAGACAAGAGCCTTGAGAGCATCAATAGAGACAAGGGTCTGGGGTGCTCTCAGCCCCTGTGGTGGTTAAGGGAAAATTTTAGAGTAGAGATTTGAATTAACTCTAGATTGGCTAAAAATCAGATGCAGTAAGAAAGACGTATCACAGATTTTCTTTATTCATTTTCAAGCAACCCAACAAGGGAAGCATCAACTCACCTCTTAAGGACATTCTTTCTGAAAAAATGATCATAAACAGGCCTTCATGGCAAGGAAAATGCCTAGTGTGATTACCACAGACCTCACATTGATTAAAGTTTCGCCACGAGGGGGGTTATATGTTTTTTTAATAAGATATTATTTGGATTGTTTGATAACATTGCTATCATAAATAATGTTGAGATTAAAAACAAAACAAGTTAAAATATTAAGCAGAAGCTTTTCAGTTAACCGAAAGTATTTAGATTGGTCTCAGTACATTTTTAGCAATTCGGATAATTAGAACTTTTTTTTTTTAATTAGTCGCTCAATACAAGGTTTAAAACCACTAATGTGTAATGAGGTACAAGGAAGAAAGGTGACGCTGAACATTGCATTTAAAATGTTGAAGATTATAATGAGAAAGAAAAACAGACTGAAAGAATTCCAGAGAGTGGAGGAGCGAGGGATGAAACTTTGTTGGTAAAAATTTTTTGATGAGTTTGGGATGCTGACAGTGTGATCATGGCAATTAGATGAATATCTTGTGTTTCGCTTGAAAGTTTTTAAAGCAGGGATGAGAGAAGAGAGCTCAGTTGAACATTTTCCGTAAAAGTATTTATAAAAGAGGCAAAGAGACGCCACTCAAACTTTATTAAGATTTTCTTATTATGGTATTTCACAGAATAGGTACTTTCTAATTATATCAAGCCATGTGGCATATGGTATGGCATGGATCAGGAAAAAAATTATAGACTTGACTGTGTTAAAGTAGATTGTGTGATAAGTTAAGACAATGTAATAAAAGCGAAAATGATATATACATATGAAAGTTTAGTCAAGCTGATATCTAAATTACAAATTCTGAATTTTTTTGTTGGTCAAAAGTCCTTCCAAATTTTGATACTTATATTTTAACAAGGTAAGTGTGTTATACACATCAGCAACTTTTTTGTAACATTTTTGCTAGCACTGAGGATGGTTTTACCGAAAAGCTTCTGCTGATTTTAAATAAAACTTGTTATTATTTTTGTGTTTTAATTACTTTCAACTTTTTTGAGTTGATTTTCAACTTTATTTACTTACCTTTTTAGGAGCTGAGTACTACTTTCTTATAAATGACTTTCTTATGAAAATAACATGTATGTAAGACTTTTCAATGTATGCTGCCAGTGTGTTAACCAGGAATTTTCCATTTGGGCCGTTAGGCTGTTAGGCCCAAATTGGGAATTTCTGTTCCTTTGAACGGGGGGGGGGGGGGGGGGGGGGGGGGGGGGTTTGGGGGTTCGCCTATTTTGCCTATTTGACCATTTTAAGGCTATAAAATTGATTTAAAACGAACTTTTGTAAAGCAAATATCTTTCGTGAAATATGTTCTGTGAATAAAGAAATAATTTGTCATAAAGCAGCTTCTCTATGCTAGCTTCCTAGCTTCGCAAATAAAATTGCTGTCGTAATGCGCATGTTATTGTCGTCTCAAGAAAATAAATCTCATTTAAAACAAACCTCGTTTCGACTGCCATTTGTCTGCTGAGAAGGAGACAAATACCATTGGCAGGGCGTTAATCGTATCACTAGTGTTATGAAGCCATTAAATTTAACGATAGGACAATGATCATGTGCCTTATGAAGGCTTTAAATAAGGATAGAATGATGATTGGGAGTCTTAGATATGCAAAGTTAAAAATAATAAGAACAGAAGATATTATACATCAGACCAAAGCTTTAAATTGATATATAATTTGAGACGAATGATACCTTAATAACTGTTTTGATTATTGCTTACTTACGATTATATATCAATTCTCATCTTTGGATTCAATCGCTTCAGTTCCTCAACAAAATGTTCATATTCTACATCATTAAAATTGTCAGGTGCTTCTGTTGATATTCTGATTAATGAATCTAGTGATACTTGTGAAAGCTGGTTACGTAATCGAGTTTTAATGAGTTTCATCTTGGAGAACAATCTTTCCACTTGCAAAAATCCGGGCCATTCAGCCTGAAGTTTTTCATTTACATTGGTATATATATTCTTCTATATTAAGACTTTGATCTGTACATGTTTCCTCAAGATTGTGTTTTTTCTTTTGATATGTTAGAACAGGTGTTTCTTTTAATACTTTCGAACGTTGTTTCGTTGATCTAAGAACCTGCTATTTGTTCGAAAACAACAGTACAGAAATCAATTAAAATCATAACCTGATGTAAAGCATGTGGCTCCTCCTCCTCTTTTAAACAGATTTAGTGATAACATAAAATCATAGTGGACATGCAGACCGCACTAGGAGAAACGGTTATTCATCAGATATTTGCACTTCAGAAATTTTGTAAAACAATTTCGCTCGGTAAATACCACCTTGCATACACACGTTCGCACCCAAAGAGGGCGCTTTTGGGAAGATTTATCATCAAAGGTGGAGTTCTTTCGGGAAAAGCCGGACGGCATAAGTATAGCAAAGGAACAAATATGGTAGATACGCCTGTAGTGACGTTAAAAACCTAAACAGGTACTCCGATTTATGCTTCTTTCCACTCGTCGTATTTTATTCGTTGGATGTGCAAGATCTTTTAGATTGTTTCAATATTTTTAGATAAAATTACTTCAACCATTTAATCATCAAGAAAATAGATTATATTATGAAATTTTCTCTGTCTTGAATATAAAATTTCGGAAACCAGAATTGGGAAAGTCCACTGCTAGACTGAATTGGGAAGGGGCCGTTTACCGGCCCTTATAATGTCTGGTTAACACCCTGGCTGCATGTAATAAAAATGTACCGTCTATGTTCCTAATTACGGACAGCCTTCGTTATTACGGACATCAATCAAAATATAATTCCAACTGTCTGTAAATTAAAAACACGGCACATCCTGTACTGTCAACCAAACTGTAATGAAACAAACTTCATAGATAATCAAATTTATGTGAACACTAGAAAATTACCAATATGCTGTTTAGAATTTATTTTTCTAAACTTTAAAGATTTCTTTTAAAAAGATTTCTCTCTTGAGAATCATGCGTATTTTTATGTGGTCTGTGTGTACAATGGTAGCCATGTATATTTATGGATAAAAAATAATAATTTCCACCTCCGTCATGAAATATCGGACATCGTACAGCGGAACAAAGGGCTTCGACAGGTCAAAAATTTATGTTTAAAAATGAGTTGAGGAATGAAAATGATTTTGATCATGCTTTTAGAAAGTTAATTATCATAAAATAAGTCAAATAAATAAAGTTTTTTTTTAAGATTATTCATGGTCCATTATTCTTCAAGTGTTGCAGGTAATTGCTCTCTATTGCTCTGTTTTCATTTACGTGGTGAACTTGACAAGAGTGCAAGTCTATTTTCCTGACAAGAATCTTTGTTTACATTTTGATGTCCGTAATAACGAAGGCTGTTCGTTATTTGGTACATAGACAGTAATGAGGTAGAACAGAATTTAATTTAATCTTGCCAACAAAATTATGGTTAATGGCACAAATCCAAATGTTATGCGTTAAATAAATTGTGATGACAAACATATTTTAACAATCAACTTCTTAAATTATAGCAATTATGATTATTCTTAATTTATAACAACAGTTGAAAATTTTTTGAAACTTTCTTTTTGCAGGTCAAGTTGAAATAAGCTGACAGCTGTTTATAGGAAACCTGTTTGAAAACTGTTTTTGAAAGGATGAAAGGAAAAGGATGTGTGCTGTCACTGTTAATTGCCATTAACATAATACAGTCCTTGTGGTATGAACAACCAGTCATTAAGAATGGAGACTTTAATACTCAAAACATATGATTATCAAAAGATTTTCTCAAATCACTGCGGTATCATGACCAACTAAAAAGCAAAACCTACATAACTGTTGATAATTAGACAGTTGCTAAAATCCATTTGCTATGTTTGGGCAGTCTGCCTATTCACGGTCACCTATTTCAGTGACTGTGACCTGTTTCTGTCAGTTCTTTACTTTTGAATCCATCGACATTGTTAACACAGATTCGGATATCATTCCTGTGTGATTCATTCTTTTTTTCAAGTCTCTGTGAATCACTCTCAATATTGTCTCCTTTGGGAAACTAGGCATTCTTTGTTTAATTATTTGATGGTTTTAGATCTCAAATTTAGGCCCTCTTTTCCCTCAGGGTCACTTCTATCTGTAAAAATTAGATAATAGAATTAATGATGAAACAAAAATTGTTTAAAGTGAAGTTGAAAACAAAAACTAAATTTCCTAAAGTAAAAATCAATCAGAAATGAAGTGATCATTTCGCATGCCACTATCAGTGACAATAATGACTTTTCATCCTTGCCTGAACAGTACCTGAACAGTTTTTGTTAGAAAGAGTTCTTGATGAACAATGAACGATTGGCACTTCTCTTTTTTTGTTATAACCAACAAACAAAAATCTCTCCTTAGTGAAATGCCATCTTTATGATGTAATGCACAAAACGGAGACATTTTTTTGAACTTGGACAGCCAGGTTTGTTTAAACCATCAACAATGATATTTATTATTTAAGCCATATGGAAATCTCCATCTGATTAAAGAAAAATTTAAAAGGATAATGATGTTATCATTTTACTGATCTATTGCCATTGTTTTTTGTAGTGTAACAACTGTCATCATTTTAATTGCTAATATGCATGAATTAATGAGAGTCATTAATAGAAAAACAGATTTTCATTTCTTCAATAGATTCTGAAGCATATTAATGCAATGAACTAATTGTCCGGCAGCTTGCAACTTTTTCTTATTAAAGCTGACATTATTTGGTCCAATTTCTGATTGTGTTGTAGACATCTCTAGTGTGTTCAGTCTATCGTTTTAGGGAGATATGGTTGAAAATACTGAACTGACACCACCGGACAACCCAGAGAAGGAGGTATCCCCTGTGGAAAATGGTCATGCATCTCCCCAACTGAACAAGAAAAACAGACCCACACCAGAATCTGTTGCAATGGACCGTGGAGTACAAAATATTGCTCGAAAAGCACACAAAAATAACAAAGGCGACGATAAAAAACTTGGTAAAGCACAACATTTTCATAATGATCATTTTGTGGTATTGTGTTGCTTTAGGTTTTTTGTAATTTTTTGTTTTGTGTTTCAGTTGAACTATTGGTACATGTCTTCGATAGTCTTGAAACACCTGAAAAAAAGATGGAAGCGTTGGCTAGAAAATATGTCCAGCTGGTCAGTTGAATTTTTTTATATATTTTGTGTTCACTTTAATGAAGATATATCCTCTGTATTCATGGTTTATTCCACTATATAGGCAGCAGATCAAAAGTCAACTGAGCAGAGGATGGAAGAGTTTGAGTCAAAACATACCAAGGTTGAATTTACTTAAAAGTTTCTATAAATTTGAAAAATAATTTTTTTAGTTTCGTAAGAATTGGGCTAAAATGTATCAAAATTGAAAAAGATTGTAAAATGTTTGTCGTAAATTGTAAACAAAGTCTTTTTGGAGTCGGTTTAACAGAATTATGAATATTCTTCTTAATCCCTTTTGTGTTGTGCCCCACTGGTTTGTTTATTTTTTTTTTTTTTTTGAGTGATACCTTCTAAGTATACCCATTAACTTGGTTTTAGGTGAAGAGAGAGCGTGATCACTTGCAGGCAGAATATAATAAGCTAATGATAGGAAAAGGTAAACTGGAGAGCCTGTGCCGTGAGTTGCAGAAGCACAACAAGCAAATAAAAGAGGAAACACAAAGACGTGCTGAAGAAGAAGATCGGAAACGCAAGGAATTATCACAAAAATTTCAATCAACCATCAGCGACATAACTTCTCAGATGGCTGACAATCACAAACGGAATCAACAACTCAAACAGGATAATAATGAGTATGTATTGTATTGCTTTGATTGACTCAGACTCAATTCAGCACCTGTATGTTCTTAGTTTTAACTTTTAGTAATGCTAGCAATGTTTTTAAATCCTCCTGTGTGTGGTGTCATGGTCTCTGACAATTCTGTGGATCCAGAACTCTGAATTTATGAGATCTCCATCAGAATAACAATGACCTTGAATTCTAAATTCAGTTTAGCACAAAAATTGAAAGGTTTGGTTGAACAATATGAAGTGCGGGAGCAGGTCAGTAAACACTTCGTTTGATTTTAGGCCAACTCATATGAATAGGTCCAATAAAATAATTGAATAGAAATATAACATCAATAGTTCACATGATATTCAATGCAGGGTGGTTAACAGGGCAGGAAAAGGTGGAAAAAAGCTTGTTTTTGAGAAATGGGCTTGAAAAGCTGGGAAAAGGTCCCTTTTTCAAGCTAAAGGGCTGGAAAAGCTGGATTTTTAATTTTCGTGCACAATGTTTTTTTTTACTTTCAGGACAGTAATCTTCTTGAAATTTCTATTTTTGCTATATTTGCTACAAGTATCTAATTTTCGGATTTTAAACATGTTATGTCTAATACTAATTCTAATATTTCTCACAGTGAGAATGTGTGATCAAATACCTTTATTAAAGAGCTTTAAATTGACCTTTAAGCTGGCTTATGCTACTTGATAAGGGCTGGATTTATGTACCTTTGTTTGCCTTGAGGCTTGAATTAAGTACCATTTTCAACACTTCAAGGCTGGGAAATTGCCTCAAATTTGATAAAAAAGCTGGATTTTTGATTCAGAAATTTGTTAACCACCCTGCAATGTGTTGTTTTGAAATTTCATCATGGCATTACGATCAAATGACATGCTGTAATTATATGTTCCTTATAATTTTCAGCATATCGAAAAAGTGTTAAAAGCCAAACAGTTGGAGCTACAACTCTGTGAAGCAAAACTGCAACAACAGAATCTGATTGTGCAAGAGGAAATGGAGACCCATTTGAAAGAAAAACATACTGTATGTGAATAAATATGACACTAGAATGTAGATCTTATGATTTTATTCCAGATTGCTTTCTAGCATAAATTTCCCCTCCTTCTTTTTTTTTTTTTTTTTTTTTAACTTTCTCTATCTTAAGAAGCTTCAGTTCAGTTCAGTCAATGTGCCATCTCATTTCTTAGGTTTTAGAAGAATCACTTGGTTATAAGAAAAAATGTGAAGAACTTTTGAGGACAGAATCAGAGTTGAGAGCTCAGGTAGATTTTTTTTGAACAGTTCTTATCTATTTAAAAGATAAGAAAGAGACAATTAAAAAAATGGTATTCACGTGTTATCCATTTCTCGTTGATATTTCTGTGGTTTTCCTTTAAGCTGGCCTTGTATACGGAAAAATTCGAAGAATTTCAAACAACGCTAACAAAAAGCAACGAAGTCTTTGCCACTTTTAAAAAGGACATGGACACGGTAATATACCTCAATATTTGTGAAATAATACATGTCTAATGGCTCACAAAGATAGCGCGCCAAAATGTTTGGAGTCATCTTATTAGTTCAACTATTACTTTAAAAACTGTTTCGAAAGTGGTAGCTTTTGTTGGTTCCCCAAATCCAATTCGTAAATTCGTTGTCCTTTAGATGACAAAAACTATTCGTAAGTTAGAGAAGGAATCCAATATGTGGAAATCGAGATGGGAAAACACTAATCATTCCCTCTTGCAGATGGTGGAAGAGGTAAGCACGTGCGTCAAATACCCATATCCAGTGGTCTCTATTTCTATTTGAATATAATATATTCACTAACAACTGAGCCCCTACAATTTTGTTCTTTGTCCAAGTCCTTTTACCCATCGGTAATTCTCTTTATGTATGACACGTAAATTTATGTAAACAATCGGCAAGGAATGAATCTACTGCAGAAATTAATTTAAATTCCCAATTCATTATTTACCAAGATGTGTCTCCCACCAGAATCACTCTCTATCCGTCAATTCCACCTATGTTGAATATATTGTAAACCGGAAATTGTTAGTTCAATGTTGTTGTGTTCTTACGTTTTTAGCGTACACAAAATCAAACCACTATCGGTACCATGAAGGCCAAGGTTGAGAAACTTGAAAAACTGTGTAGAGCTTTACAGTCAGAGCGGAAGACTCTACGTCAACAGCTGGACAATGAAAAGGTGATTTCAACAATCAACTAACTCTGACAGTGAAAACCTAACGCCAGCAACCTTTACTTATACTTGTAAAAAATTTCCTGTTTCCTTAATAATTTTTTTGGGGATGATTTTTCTTATAGCCTGCCGACTTGACATCACCTGAACCATTATCTGACATCAGTGATCCTCAAGTAACAAGTACAACTTCATCACCACTCCCCGACGTTCTGCCTGTTGCCTCCGACCAGAAGGTCGTAGTTGACACACCAAAAGATTCTTGTAAGTCAGATTTACCGGAAGCCGATAAAGAACTGGCTAACAGTCCAATAGATATTATTGAAGCTTCGCACGAATAACTTCTATAACTTCTTAACATCAACAAGAGATGAGTGATAACGTTGTATGGTTATGTGTATAAAATAGAATCTAATTTTTACTGAATATATTTCGTAGACCGTTGCTTTGATGCATCTTTGTCTTCTTTGTGTTATCGGAAACCAAGCAATTCCTATATTCTTTAACGTATTTTTCGTTCATCAAAAGTTCATGATATTTACTGAAGCACTGCCATAAAAAAACAAACAACAACCATGAAATGGTCAAATTGGATCACAGTAGAACGAGTTTTAAATTTGGACACGATTTTTAAACGAATGTAAAAATCTGAATAGCTGGTGAATATTCTAAGAAGTGAAGAACCTTTGATGATAGCAATCAACCGAACTGAGGGATATTTGTGAGATATTAAATTTAACAATAAAATCAAGCCTGGTGGTAGTCACTTATTCGTTTTGATATTCAAGAAAATCAACTTTCTTGGCTAGCTGTTAATGTACATCATATTCATTGTTTTTTGCAAGGTTTTGGGGTTGCCTTTGTCTTTTTTTTTCCTGATTTCACTATTATTGAAAAAATACGATCAAAGTAGCCTGCTGCTCTGTCTGATGTCATTCACGTCCTTACAAAAGAAAGACTAACAATTTTCATTTGATTAAGCGATTTCCAATGTATCTGACGTAAATTATATCTTTTTCTAACTATATTTGGTCGTATTCGAGCAAAAGGGAGAAATGCGTAATCTGCACTTAGAAGCGAAAAAGAAAAGTAAAAAGAGCTATGGCAGGCAGTATGCGCAAAAACACCAAATACGGAAGATTGTTTTGATATTTATCATGGATACATTGAAACAAGGTACTACGTCACTTATTTAGCCTGGTCTCGTAAATGTACTTTCTGTACGTAGAAAGTTGTGCTGAAATGCGGAGACTCAAACTAAGACTGCAGTATTTTGAACAAATTCAGTGTATATGTAACGTGAAATTTTTGGGAGGTTGCTGACTTTGCGATTGTTTGCCACTGGTAGACGCTTATAAAGGGGGTCAAAAATTAGGCAAATACACATTTGCAAATAGAAACAAGTCCTGTCATCGAGATGTCTGAGTATACATTATGTAAGACTCCTTTATTTTCCTTCTTAGACAACCGAAGCCAATCATAAAATTTCAACATTGAGTGGATTTGATTATCTTGTTAATATCTGTAACTTTTTTCCGGAGGGAGACTGAAAGTTTTCTTGTTTTTTTCATGCCTGTTGGAGGAGACCTTTCACATAATATACTGTGTTAGAATTGCGGAATTTCTACATGATGTCAAACATTTTCCTTCTGTAGTGCAAACTTGGGCTGGTCTTCCAAGAACTGTTCGTGGCAAACCTATCAACTTAAGTGCTGATCCTAAAGGGAAGAATTATCTTTATTGTAATGGAAACAGTATTTTCATCAGGGATGTAGAGGTATTATTAACTATAATTAATTCATAAATAAAAGCAATGCATAAAGTACCAGCTCCCTCAAAACCATAATGATCAGATAAAATCTTACAAATTGATAATTACTTAGAGTGCCTGCTCCCCTTACCGCTATGTGCCGCTTGCCGCTAACTTTGAGTTTGATGGTTTATTTCCTTCATTTAAAGACAACGAATCAAACCAAACTAATTATTATCGAAAAGTATATTCATTCAGCCATCGTTATGGAAAGTTTCAAAGTGAATTGCCAAATACTTACTGATTAATAGAGTAAAATCTAATACCGGGTCGCGATCATTGTGAAAAAAATATTAAAAATGGCTTCCTCGAAAAATAAATGCTTCAAAATTCAGTGTCATAAATAAGGGAGCATATCGATTCCTTGTTATTCCTCTGCTGTCTTGAATGTTACCAACATCTGAGATTTTATCCACACAAACAGTTTTCTTGTATACCGTAAAGCGGGGTGACTTCGATCAATTTTGCCACTATTTTAAAAGTATCTTCCGAAATACTCAACCATTACTTCTGAAACTTTGGAATCATTACATTACATATTTCTTCTATTTCAGTGCAAAATTTCACATTAACTAAACTTGTAATTCCAGAGAAATAACCTGATCTTTCCAAGAAAACGACAATATCGATAATGGGGTGACTTCGATCAGCTTATGAGAAGCGCCAAATTACTTATAATTATATTTGACAATGTTTTTAAAGCGCCATTATTACAATATTAACAGACCACCATTTGTCATCCGCGGTAAATGTTTGACCGTAAAAGATCAGCAAATGTTAGTAAAACAAAAGATATTTACGACGTTCACACATGTGTGACCCTCGTTAATACGAAACGAAATTATCATTGAAATTTCATTGTATCTCAAACAAAATTTTTGAGATCTATCATCATGGGGAAAGAGCACGCTTATTAAAATTTCTTCGGTAAGTCATTAAATCTCCCATGAGATACGACGACTTTTCACGAAGTTCTTGCGAAGATGTAACTTATAACGATATAAAACATTCGGTTTTTTCGTGTTTTTATAAACACGATATTATCGATAAAGGAATAAGGAAAAGAAAAACAGAATATAGCGGTGAAGAACAGAATTTCTTTCAGACATATTACAATTTTCTTTACATTCAGCCTCTATACTTCACATATGTACCAAAAATGTCCAGGCTAAACTCTTGAATACGGCGTAGAGCGATGACCAATGTGAGCGGTGAAAATTTTGATGTTTTTCGTCGTTAATTTCGGAAGAAATTGATTGTTACGCTTGAAGACGACTCTGATGATATTTTACAATAAGAATCTAAATGAAAATCTTAAAAAATGTGAAAAACGCACTTTAATTTCAGAGTTTAAACAGTTTATTTTTACTGATCGAAGTCACCCCGCTTTACGGTATATCATATACACAAGTAAATCATCTAAAGTTTACAGCAAGATAATTCTGTAACCATGTGTCCTTTCTCCGCTATATATAGCAACAAAATTTGTACTTGTTAGCACTGATTTCAGCTTCATTACTCAAACAGTTAAATTTTTTTTACAGACATTCAATTAGCGCCAAATCCCATGTTCATAATATCACCCATAGATTTATCGTTCAAGAAAACGTGAAACTTGTTTCGTAGACCTTTTTACCCAAAGGACCCATTGTCATTAAAAAATTTTTATTGCGCTAACGCTTTTTATCAATTGCAATTTAAACTTTTTAGCAATTGCAACTTGAATTCTGTAGGATCATTCTAGCGTGTATCCTCCGCATGTTGAAAATCTCCACCACAAGTATAGAAACAATAGATTTCATATGTTGCGAGTATAAAAAGTAATTCAATACATGTTGATATTACATTCGCGGTTCATGCTTTTAACAAATTAACGATGTCTGTGTTTATCGTATAATTACTCTAAACAGTAAAGGCATGCATTTTTTATTAAGCCTGTGGTTATCTTATTTCTGCAGAAGCAAAGGAGGAAAGCACTTAAATTGAGAGAAAAGGGATTGAAATTGTTACTATGAACACTAAATTCCATAAAATTTTGTTATTTGCATCACTTTTGACGAACGTGAAATTAGTTAGCGGAAAGAGGAACAACTTAGCGGAAAGAGGAACATCACCCCGATGATGTTTACAATTACAGTATTTATCAATCTTATTTTCCTTGTTTGTTCTTGTTGATTTAGTATCTAGAATGACCAATTGTGGTGCTAAATCCATTTAACTGTGTTTTTATGTTTGCATTGACGAATTTTGCAACATTATAATTAAAGTTAGCGGTAAGGGGAGCAGGCACTCTACAGCTTTTGGTCCCTGAACTATTAGGCCGATGGAAATTTTAAATTAGTTTAGCGTCACCAGCCCGCATCAGTTTAAGTGCCTGCATAAAAAAGTTCATTATTTTACAAAATTTCAATATTCCAATACAAAATGACAATTCTTAAAAAGAACAATATATCATCCACTTCATTTTTGCTTGCCTACCCACCACCGACTATCATACCACGGTTCAAAATGTCCAAGTTGCTTTTCCGGCACGTCTAATGGCTTCGCCAGTGTGTTCCGTATAATAAATGTAGCGAAATTTTGACAGTCAATTATGCAGCGCTGCAAATAATTTTTTTACACCAGCCGGTCATTGTGATCATTAAAAGTCAAAATCTGCCGGTCACATGGCTATATTGTCGGTCAAGTCAAACTTGAAAAATGTAAACATTCAATTTCACTGTTATTGTAAAGGGAGCTGGAGACTACAGTAAGAGGCTCTTTAATTTCATTGAATAACACGAAAACGAGTCCTGCTGGTACCACTTATGTTTTCATATTCTTTCGTTAGGTGAACAAAAGAATTCTTATAACGAGGGAAATTTCAATATTACCTTAGCAACGGTGGCTGTTCTCCCTAGCAACAAAAAATTGGTGAATAATCAATTAATATACCTAAGTTATCCTTTGTTGTTAATTGAGCATGGAAACTAATATAATAAGTTGAGCATGTTCTAGTTCATATAAATAGTTGAGCATGTTTTTAAAGAGTATCTTCGTGCGTGATTAAAAGCGCGTCTTGCCTAACTCTAGGAGCGTTATAGCGATCGCTATCCCTTCTTGCTATCAAGCAATCATCATATTTCACAAAATCTGATGGTCCTTTCGTTTCAATAAAATTAATTCTGACCGGTCAAGTTGATCAGCCATAAGAAAAAACACATGATCAAGTGCCTTATATCGCCGGTCATTGACCGCTGACCGCCCGTTATTTGCAGCGCTGATTATGTAATCGAAGTAGACATTAATTTTTGCAGCGTTTTGGAATAACAGAGTTATGGTTTCGATTTCTATCAGATACATGCTGAAAAAGCCAACTTTGCAGAATACCTAATTTGCGAAACTAAGTTCCATGAAAATTTCTTCTTTTTAAATGTGGTTGAAGAAAAAGCAGGTCTCAAGTTATATACTTGAAAGCTCGAGCTAATACCGAATCTCCAACGGGTGGGATCTCGGTGATTATAATAATGCAAAATGGCATATTTGATGTGTTCTCCGGCTATTTATGGCACTAGAACAAAATTAATGAAAAATGAAAACATGCTGCATGACAGTTTCAGGAGATAAGTGACGCTAAACTAATATAAAATTCCCATCGGCCTTAACAATTGGTTGCAAAGAAATAGGCAGAAATTTGCTCCTAAAAAATGCATTCTATTTGATCAACAACTTTTCCTACTGATATGCGGCCTCAATTCCTGTGTAGTTCCTCATATATATACAGTGCAGATGACAAAAAATATTTGTAAGACAAGAAAACCAGCGGTAGTAGAGGGTAGTGGAAACTTGTGTGGAGGAGCGCATTCACGTAATTTGTGAATTCAATCTATTACCAATAGAACTATCTGAAAGATTTTCTTTTGAGTTAAATTGCTAACACTCTCCTGCACAAATTGCTACTATCCTCTAGATCTGCCACTGAAAGCTATTTTTAAAAACAATATATACCAACGTATATATTGGACAAAAAATATTCTTGGTAAAAATTTCTTTGATTAAAAAGTCAATTCTATAATGTCTATATAAATTTGATCTTGAATTAACATAGTATTAGGAATTTTTTTAAATTGTTTACCTGGGATACTAGTTTAATGTATTGCCAACAATTAAAATGAATTGACAGCCAAGAATTACAGATTCTATTCTCTTTGACTCTAAATAAAATCTTGATGCTCCAATGAGCTAAAATGAGTAACTGTATATTTTTAGAATCCTGCAGAATGTGATATTTATTCACAGCATACTAAGGATACAACTGCAGCAGCCTATGCACCAAGCGGTTTCTATATCTGTTCCGGAGGTAATTTCTCAATCTGTGTATATTTGAAAATATGTTTAAAGTATTGAGGTGGCATTAAAATGTTTTTGTTCTCAATCAACTTCAAGTCTTCCCAACCACTGTTGGATTTATATTTATCATTCTGAAATAAGTGACATTCTTTGACTAAATCATAATACATAGTTTCTAGAGGGTTCAAGACCCCCCCCCCCCCCCCTCCCCCCCCCCCCGGGTAGGAAGACCCCATACCACCACCCACCACCCCCTTGAGAAAATGTATAAGAAGACTGCTATTTACAAAGAAGAAGGTTATACATAGTAGGTAAATTTTAGTCATTTTAAGATTTTCAAGATCGTTTCAAATTTCCTTTAGAAAATAAGTCGTTTCTAAATAAGTCTCTTAAATGCTAAAAAACTATGTAATATAATTCAAATTGCTTGCATATATACATTTTTTAAGACATCACTGGTAAAATTCGAATTTGGGACACTGTCAACAAGGAACACATACTTAAATATGAATATCCAGCGTTGAGTGGTGCTGTTAAAGATATCGCTTGGACCGAAGATAGCAAACGAATTGCTGTATGTGGTGAAGGCAGAGATAAGTGAGAAAAATTTCAATAGTTTTCCAAAAGTTTTTGAGGTTTTGCAATTTTTAATGTTACTCTAATTTTCACCACTAGTATGTACTAAAGTAATGCATAAATCTTTTCTATTTAAGGCATACATATACAACACATAGCTTTTTTTCATGAGTTTGTATGCTATTGCAATAAATCGTAATATTGGTTTGAAATCATGGCACAGGATGTTTTGTCTTTGAACTCAAATTTTGTATGGCATTATTTTTTTAAGCTGACATTTACTTCCTAAAGAAGACAAACACTTATTTTGATTTTACTTTTGCTGCCATTACATTCAGAATTTTTTTCAAGAAGAAAAGTAGCATAAAGTATAAGAGTCTTGACAACACAACATAAAAGAATCTTTAAAGTATAACAAAACAAGATAAGGCAAGAATTTCACCTTCAACGTGGCATGATAGTTATTTGATTCTCTATGAAATCATGAAGTCACATGAATCTTTAATTCATTCAGTCGAAAATAACAGTTTATGTAAGTTTGTCGTTCAATGGGTCTTTTTATTGTTCTTTCAATGTTTGTCTTATTTCTTTAGGACCGCCAATGCTATCATGTGGGACACTGGTACGTCTGTAGGAAACCTGACTGGACCAACTAAGTCATGTAACAGTATAGATATAAAACAAAATAGGCCATATCGACTTACGTTAGCTTGTGAAGATTTTGCTTCCTTCTTTTATGAGGGGCCACCATTTAAATACAAGGAACAGTACCTTGTAAGTATTTAGTTAAAAATAAATGGGTACCATTTATCTGGTCTTCATATTCCATGTTTTTTACTGAAAAATTTTCATCCCACATTCACTATTGGCATATTTTGCCATGTAGTAGAATTTAGTCCAAATAATGTTTACATGCCGCAGTACCTACCATGCCATACCTGTCTCACTTGGTCATCATCCTGTAAGTTTTCCATCCTTGTCAAGTGTTTATTTCTTTTCTTCCAAACAGGAACATACCAACTTTGTGAATTGCTGTCGTTTCTCTCCTGATGGCTCAAAATATGCAACAGCTGGTGCTGATGGAAGGCTGTTCATACATGATGGCAAAACTGGTGAACTTTTGGGTGAGCTGTGTGAAGCGGCCGGAAAAATCCACAAAGGTGGAATATATGGGGTATGAATTAAATGACTTTCTTACCATTTGCATCTAATTTCATTTGTTTTTGTTTTTGTGTTGTAGTATTTTGAAGTCCTATTAAAGTGCTTGATGTTTATAGATTTCTTGGAGCCCTGACAGTAAGCAGTTGATGACATGCTCTGCTGACAAAACTGTCAAGATTTGGAACATGGACGAGAAGTACTACATTTCTAATAAAGAAGTTGTGTAAGTTAACTTCTTGTTTACTATTTTTTGTTGATATTTATTATTTTTATTGTCGTTGTTGTTGTTGTTGTTGTTGTTGTTGTTGTTGTTGTTGTTGTTGTTGTTATGGTTTGATGTCAATCACCCAACAACTCATTCCATCAAATTGTTCTTAAATGAATTTCTAGAGGTGGAGACGAAAAGGAGATGGGATTGCACTGGTAATGTATATTTGCTCAACACAAGTTATATGCACCCCCCAAATGATTCCTCTGACTATGGCTTACAGTCATTAGTGATTCATTTGTAGTTAGTTGCACTTTCTGTAGCACATGATCGAGTTATTAGTTAACGTACAAGTACACTTTACCAGGGAAATGTTATAGAAAAGTATTCTAAATTTGCTTTTTAGTGTCTTCAAAATGGGAAATCAGTTGGATGACATGCAAGTTGGATGTCTGTGGACTGGGAATACGTTGATAAGTGTATCATTGAATGGTTACATCAATTATCTAGATATTGACAATCCTGACCAGCCAAAACGAATAATAAAGGTTCGAGTTCTTTTTATTTTAGTAGAAGATAAAACTTGATAACTAGGCTATGTGGAAACTGAAATTCTGGCAATGTCGTCGTTCTCAAAAGTTTTTGAATTGCAGCTTGTATCTTATATTTGTGAATCAGATCGTATAAAGTTGGTGATGTATGCTGAGAATTGTTGCGAGAAACTGATGCCCCCTACCTAATATTCTGATAGCTCGGCTATTTATTGACATCCGTTCAAGTCTTTGTCAAAAACCATATATGTAGAAAATTTGTTTGAAGTTGCCATGTGTTCTCGTTGATAGGGCCACAACAAATCATTGGTTGCTTCATGCTTGTCTGATGACCGCAAGACGTTGCTTACCGCCAGTTTTGACGGTCTGATTTGTAAGTGGGATTTAGACACTGGTGTAGCTGAACCAGTGGAGGGTGTGAAGCACAACAACCAAGTTCAGAACATGTCCCAACATGAGGGCTTGGTGATTACGTGTGGAATGGATGACACTGTGCGATTCATTTCCATCAGTGAAAATAAGTACAAGTAAGTCATCACTCTTAAATTAAACAGTTTCTTTGAATGCCCTTTACCTTAACATTTTGCTATTTGTCTGCGCCACGTTTTTATGGATATTCGCCGTTAAAATGGTTCTGAAATTATCTGAAAGAAAAATATTTGAAACAGGCTGGACAGATTGACTGGATAGTTCGATTGCCGTTTAAACTGAAATTTAGATGAGGTGTGTGTGACCAGGCTTTTTGATTGGTTTTGTACTGCTTCAAATGTGATTTTTCCCTTTTAGAGATACAGTACTTAAACTGGATTCTCAACCACAAGGCGTATCCATGGGGGCGTTAGGTCTGGCGGTTGCTGCTTGTAACGATCAAGTATGAATGCAGTTTGTTTTTGTTGGGGTTTTTTCATCTGAAACTGCAATGGTCTTTCTACTCATGTTACAGAAATTTAAGGGGTTTTTTTTCTGATTTTTTTTCCATTTTTGATCACAGATTATCACCATTCAAGATGAGAAAATTACTAACAAATACAAAACAGACTTTGCGCCCACTGCAGTTGCTGTTAATAGCGCCCTGGGTAAAGTAGCTGTTGGCACTGACGCGGTACGTACCACTTAAAACGAGTCGACTCAAGAATGTCAACAACATAAAACGAATAGTTTTCCGGCTTCTATTTCATCTGACTTCTTCTGTGAAATTGAAGTGTAATTCATCTGTAGGAAACGTGCAAAGTTGTCATCTACGACATCGAGGGAGACCAGTTGAAAGAGAGTGGAAGCTTCCCTACTAACAGTAATGTGACCGACATCAGGTTTTCGCCCGATAACCAATACATTGCTACTTCGTCGGGAAAGAGACAAGTAAAAATTGTCCAGACATCGGATTTCAAGGTATTGATTGATGTCGATACAAACTCTTATGTGTAGTTAAGTGTGTCTTTCGCTTTGCAATTTTCGTTCGAAATCAGTTCACTCAGGAATATTTCACGAAGGTTTGTTCCATTAAGAATACGAACTAAAAATTAACTTGAAATCTAGTGAAATCGTATGGTTTATTTCCAATGAAACCAATACTACAAGCGAAATGAACATGACAAGTTGTAAAAAGTTCAAGTACATTTTTCATCGAAACCATTTTCTACCAGAATAAAAGCCACGCATGCGTAAGAGAAAATCCAGCTTGAGTTTGACGCATAGTTGTTGTACTTGTGTTTTGCTATTGTCAATCTTTTGATAGCTAATGTACCACGTCGTTCACTTCTGACCATCTACTTTGTGTTTTTGTTTGTTTATCCAGACTGAAAAAGCCAACTTTCCTTCCCATGCCGGCAAAGTAAACAACTTAGCCTGGACACCTGACTCACGCCATTTAGTATCATGTGGCATTGATGGTAGTCTATATACTTACGATGTAGAGAAAGCTGAAAGAGATGTGCAAATAAGAGGTGAGACGTGTTGTTGTTGATGATGTTGTTGTTGTTGATGTTATTGTTGTTGTTGATACGGGTTTTTTTTGTTTATTTTCAGGCGCTCATTCTCAATCTGTGGATGTGACGTCAGTGCAATGGTTAGACAACAACACCCTGATAACAACCGGCCGCCAAGATTGCAGTATCAAAAAATGGCTCATTAAACATTAGGCTGTTTTAACTGTAGATAATTTTCAAAAAATGTTTCGTATGTTTACTAACTACTGAATCACGTTTTTTAATGTTTTGTTCTGTTTTCCACTTGACTCGCTTTTGTCAGAGAAGGTCTCGAAATATCACTTTTGTATGTATGATGTGATGTTTTTTGTTGCACAGGAAAACACACCTTTGTGCTTTGAAGAAAACGTTTTTTTTAAAAAAAGAAATGAATGTTATCGTGGATTTTATCTGGAATTATTATGGAATCTGCTAATCTGTAACTGCTCCCTGGAATTTCGAATTGCTTCGATGCGTCGTCAGTCACCACTTGATGTTGTAATTATATCGAATGTATCTTTGTTTTTGTTTTTTCATTGTAAGAAATTTTGATAATCGATCTTAAGCTCTTCTTTTTTTTCGACCTTGTTGTCAACGTGATCCCTTTCATCAGTTCCATTAGAATGAAACTCTTTTTATCGCGACACTATTGAGAAGGTTTTAAATTTTGCTAACATCGTTATCACATTTGAACGTTCTACACACGAAAAAGTAGTGTCTCGATGTCGTATTGAAAATGAAGACGTATTTTTTTTGGTTCCTTAACCATTCTGCCTCTCTTTGTTCAATCTTCATATCCAATTTTGTTGTATGGTTCTGTGATTACTTTTCGAACTGTATAAAAGAAAAAGACGATCAGGTGGTCTTTTCAGTCCTTAGTTTGTTAGTCTGTTGAAACAACCGGAAACCAGGTCTGAATCCCTTAACGAAGCAGTTATGGATAGGTCAATATTCAGTATATGACAGGCAATACCAGCCAAAACTGCCTCCTCACGATGATGGAATAACTCAGGAAAACATTTGTTCAAAACCAGGCCTACACTGATCCCAGCATTTGGCTTCCTGTCAACGATTTGCAAACGTTCGCATCGGAAGTTCTCCAACACTAGACCCGTTGTTATTAACAGATATTCAGTAGACGATATTCAGAATATTTAGATAATCTTTTCTGATTGGATTTTGTTAAACGATGCAGATAATACAATTTTGTGTAAGGCTCGGTTAGATGATAGTCTACTTATAAATCTTGTCATTAAGATACAACTTTCATAATAGTCCTCAAGAATACAACCTCATACCCAGGGTTTCTCAAGAATGTTGTCCCACGATAGTGTTTTAGAAACATTAACACAGACTTACCTTAGGGGATTTTTTTGCGTGGACTAATTTTTGCGACTTTTGGCCAAATTGAACAATTCGCAAAAAATAAATCCACGCAAAATTTCATGATTTTATTTGCTCATTTTTTTGCTCTGTGTACCTTTCGTATAATAACTATTTCCTTGTACTTATCAAGCACCCATTTGTTTTTCAATGTGACAGGCATGGAAATGGCGATTTTCGCTGCTATTTCTAAGCTATATTATAAAATACACGCATTGCACTTTGTCCACATTCGCAAAAATAAATCCAAACATTTTCCTTGTGAAGCTCTGACTCGCAAAAATTAATCCACGCAAAACCCTCTCAAACTGTGGCTCGCAAAAACTATTCCACGCAAAAATAAATCCCTTTAAAAAGTAACATGTCTGGCACGAGATATACGTTTGAAAAATGTCTTTAAAAATGAAATATTGTATCACAACTTCACATCAACGAAACGTATACAATCTCTAGCTATTGAAATTACAACTAAGTACAACTTCGTTCCCAAATTACTTATGGTTCATACAACATAATCGCAGATTCTTTATATTACAAAAGTCAACAAATCTTAGAGGAAGGAAAAGAAGGGCTGATTAATGGTATGAGCGAGCTCTTTTTTTATCAAATCTGACGAGATTCTCTCTTCATATAGTGTTTATCTATTTCTATCTTATCTATTTATTGTGTTCAATTATTATTTTATTTATTTATTAATTTTTTTATCTATTTTTATTATCAGTGAGAGATCACTGATCAATTTTCCCGATTTCAAATTTCCCTTAATTCAATGGAAAACCCTAACATTATAGTTTCATTCTCCGCTGCTTATAACCCAGTATGCAAAATTGCCCGAATGTCACTGCGATGAAGAGCACTTTTATTGAAAAAGTATGTATATTTCCATAGAAAAGCACTCCTTCGCATTGATTTTTCAACGAATTTTCCCACTGGTAAAATTTCTAAATGCTGCTAATAAAAGTGAAATATGCCCCTTTACACAGTGGAATTAAAACAACTGCTCTCGAATATCTGCAAAACCTAAACCCAAATGTATGCACTGAATTTTATTAAAACGTTTTGCAACGATCAAGTATAGAGAAACATACGTTGTTGATATTTCGCTAGTAATATTGCAACGAATAAGGCGTCGTCCAAGAAAAGTAAATTTTACGACATCCTGGGTCTGTTACAAAAATACTTTGTTTTATGACGGACGGACAAATCGATACTTAGGGCTATATAAAAAACAGCACAATATCAAGCAAACGTTTTTCGAAAGTATACTAGAATGGAATTTAAAAAATTCCAAAACATGATTTCTACAAGAGGATGATTGTCAAAAAATATTGAAACAAACAGTTATCGTGTCGGATGGACAAAAATGCTAATACTTTTGGAACAGACCTTCCTGCACTTCTTGTCCTTTCTTCCTAAGCATTCTTTGGTCTCTTCCCCCTTGTTCCAAACTACCAATGCCTGATCTTCATCGGCATTATGAACCACGTCCCTTATGTCATCCGATTCTTCCGACTTCGTCCCTTATGTCATCCGATTCTTCATTTGAGAGGGGCTTACGTTATTTTCTTTTCAACAGCATTATTTTATCTAAAGTTTTTTTGATTTATGAAAGTATTGATAAGACGTTGGACTAAAGCATGACTAATGCCAACGCGTTAAAACATTAGCGCAAATGATCAGCGCAAAAAGAAAAATTCGCACGTAGATGGGCACCTTAACGCAAACAATTAACGCAAAAAATTGAAGGCGCGTACAAATTTTTAATGCCAAAATTTTGGTTACGAGGAAAAAGATTTAGCAATCAAAGAATTGCCGGTGACCTTTAGAAAAAATGCTGGTAAAAAAGGGCCTTCTATCAACATCACTCCAAGCGTTTCTAACTCTCTGTACCCCTCTTCTGACTTATCATATAAGCATGGATGATACTTTCGTACTTCCACGACTAAAGCTTTTTCTTCTTTCATCCTTAAAATCATAATTGATGTTTTAACGCGTTGGTGCACACTAGGCTTAAAGCCTAATACCCACTATGGTTCGGCCATTGGCGTTAAGCCTAACGAAGAACATTTGGCGTAGCGCGTGGGTGTTTGCTTCTGCAACAACCTTAAATTATCCTTGGCGCCTTCTCAAAAGTGTTTGGAATAAATGGGTACCATGAAATTTTGTTAGCGCTCACATTAGCGTCTTAAAGAAATCCTTTTTTTTCATTATTTAACATCAAAGTATTCAACATGGCGGCACTCAACAAGAGATTATTAGTGCTGCTTGCGATGGAAATTATTGTCAAGAGACGACAACGACGACGAAATGAAGCAACCAAAGAAAGCAAACGAAAAAGGAAGCACAAATTCTGGGTTCGTCCCATATACAAAGAACGAAGTGCTTTTGGACATCTTTTCTACGATATTCTGGAACAGCCTTATCATACACAGCTGGATATTTTCTAACAATTTCTGCTAAAGTGATATCTTCCTCACGTGCCATTTTTCCTCTTTCTATCATACACAAAACAGTAAAATAAAAATAATTATTGTTAATTTCTGTAAAACGTTCGATTTTTTAACTTTCGAATGTTTATATTCGAAATTTGTATAGCGAAAATTTTTTCATTTTAGACGCAAATGCGCGCTGAAGCTTAATTAACACACCATATGCTCTAGCGCTAATTTTTGCTTCATTCTAGATACCCACAGCGCTAAGGCTTAGCGCAATCGGGCCAAGATTTTGAAATCCTTAACACCGCGCTAAAAGCCTTAACACCATATGTACCCACTACACAGAGGTGGTGTTAAGCATAACACGCAGGTGTATTAAGGCTTAACGTGGGGGTGTTAAGCATAACACCGGATAGTGTGTACCAGGGTTAAGAGAAATAACTATTGATACATCTGTTCGCCTCTGCTCTCGTACGGAAACAGAAGATCAGCGGATATCCCCTAAAACTTGTAGATTTTTGTTGCCGTATGTGGGCAAGGTTCATAATAGAATTTTTGTGGAGTCGTCATATTTTATTCACAAAAGTGTTGGTTTTTTCTGCTGTTTGTTTTGCAAGTGTTTTAGAGCGAGTGTATAGCAGATGGCTTCGGAGCGTATATCACATCATAAATAATAAAAATTTAAACATTTGAAAGACTCTTTTATTTTCCGTTATATTGTAGGTCAGACGGAGGGTCTAAAATCAGAAACTTTACAAACGATTTGGAAAACTGATCAGAAAAATTAGTTACTGAATCATCTAAGAACTTGTAAATTCATCGCAGAAAGAGTAAAGAAATTCCTTTTTAATCAAATCAGCAATCATGATTTTCTAAATCTTAAAAACGTTACGTTTTTGACCCCCGTCTTGATCTTGTTTTGTTCATTTCACAGGATAAAAGATGGAAACATCGTAAAAGGTAAAAAAAGTCTTGAGTCGATAGACACGTTGCAGATTTGAACTCCAGTGATGGTAAAAGATACGAGTTTGTAGAAAATTTATTCATAATAACAATAATAATAATAATAAAAAAAACAACGATAAAATGAATTGCAGAGGATGCTCAAGTATATACTTTCGTCCTGTTTCGTACGTGTCTCTGCTTCTCACACTGATTGTCGTTATGTTAGCATTATGTACAAGCAGTTGGTATTCCCTGGAATACTCGACCAATGAAAATGGCAAAAACTCAACCCAGATAAAACATATCGGACTATGGAATGTATGCTCGGGAAAATCCTATTACACTTCATCGTGCAGTTTCTTACCAAAAAATACAAACGCAACAAGTACATATCGTGTTGATGAAGGTAAGTTTTTATAATAGGCTTTTATAAGTGCTCGCTTAACTATACTATAGTGTTACAGTGTATTCCTGGTTACTCATACCTCCAACGAACTGATAACAAATTGTTCGAGGTAATATTCGAGCTATCTAGAGTCAATATTAGTTCCATGGTGTACTGCATAAACTGTTCGAGTTATCGAGTCAGATCGAAGCAGATCGATTTTTTGGGATTCTACTGATTGGCTATTTTCCTTAATTTAAATGATGAGCATAAAGAAATATACACGACTTGGCTGTATATAGTAGCTAGTCTAAAGAAAAGATGTCAAAAGACTCAACAGATCATGTCCACCACTTGCCCAGTAGTAAAGTGTGTAAGTGTATCATTCTATCGGTTGACAGGTCCTGGGGACGAGGTAGGTCAGAAAGTTCATTAATGATTGGAGCATATAGCTCCAATAATGTGCGATAAGCCCATCATCTTGTTGTTTGAAAGTTTATTTTGATGGATGAAATATAATGCTTCCGTTTTCGCGCAGTGTTCGTAAGTCGCTCGCTTTTTCCAATATCTTCAGTGAAAAAAAACGTTTTTTGGTTGAAAAAAAACCCCTTTAAATCCAGGTGAAGAAGAAAAAGTTTAAGAAGCTTGTACACATTTCATTCACTGTATGCTTATGTAAAAGGAACCATTTGTTATCACGACTCCCGCTGCACCCATGCGCCCGGCGGCATTTTACTTACCATAGCACAGGTTTGCATTCAATGAATACATTCTGAGAAATACAAGAATCAACCAATCAGATGTGGAATGCTCCGCCAATGCATTGCCGTACAACTATAGCGAGTGGCGTTTTGTATTCTAACTTCTTTTAGATCATTTAACTGTTGTTCGGGCGCTGTATTCAATGACTGTTATGTTGCTACTGGGCGCACTTGGATATCCACCGTTTTTCAAGCAAATGTCAACCGGTATTTTGAAGATTGGTTTTATGTCAGTCTTAACTATTGTTGGAGGTAAAGCATATTGCATCATCCTAACTTTTGACAAAATATTATCGTCTAAACTGAAATTCGTAAAATGGGTATTGATATTCGTTTAAAACTGAAATGGTTGCGTGACTTAAGACACTAACATTAAAACAAATTGGTGTTCTTGTTACACATTGACGTAATTTAACAGAATTCTTACTAGGAGGGTGACCACATGAGGGGGGCGGCTAGCACGGTAAACCGGGCTGATAAGTTTTTATGATCACATGGAAAAGTATCAGCCCCCCTTAACCTGGCTGAAGAATTGATCACGTGATATTTGTTACATTTTTAAACTTTACGCATGTGCCGTGTATGCCGCTTTACCGAGATCTCGGTTAAGGAAAGCGACATCTCGGCAAAGCGGACTGACAAATTTCTCATGTGATCACAAACACAAATTTATGACACTTTCTTAATAGTAGCAGCGAGATCTCGGCAAACCCTAAAAAATCTTGCTACGTTGGTTTCCATGACACAGTTGTTACTATGACTTCTGTACTTTCTTTTCACTCATTAAACGGTTGTCACAAGCTTGTCGTCCATAAGAACAATCGGTTGTCACAAGCTTGATATAAAAAAGATTCAAAAAAAGATGTGATTGATGTCTTGAATAATTTATCTGGCTTTCAGACCTTAATATGAAAATATTGAATATTAACTTCAGTTTTTTTTTGTTTGCAGTACCTTAAGCCCACGTGGCATGAAGGGTTACTGTATCCATAATAATAAAAACTAGATTTCCATTCAACTAGTTTGTATGAGCCTAATAATAAAAAGGTTGAATTTTTAACATCTCTTTTTACATCAGTCTGCTCAGTTTAGTACGCATGCGCATGATATCATTTGTTACACTATACCCCCGTCCGCTTGTATATATTTGTTGAATACAAATCTGGTTTCTCAAGCTCTGTAAGAAACTCCTCTGGATGTGGTTTGTCTCTTCACACAGTTTCGAAACCACGCGAAGAAGATAACGCAACTGATAGAGAGGACTTCAACCAAAAGAAGATTATTGAATTATTGTACCCACAATTTTGGGCACCTCTCATCCTATGTCCGATTATAATTGAGATTTGTTTATATATTGACGAAATAAATAAATTAACAAATAAATTATCAATCCATTGAATTTAATTTTCCTTCATTTGTTACAGGTGCATGCTCATTTGCCGCCATGTTGACGATGACACATCAAATCAACAGTCTTTCGGCTGTCGTTACATTCGGCTATTCATACATCCTTGGTTGGGTTGGAACAGGACAATCTTTCGTTACTGCAGGACTGATTTACATAGCTTCCAAAGACGTATACATTGATAAAATATACAGTAGTTGATAGAATAGATGCGAAAACATTTTGTCGGCTAAAAATTAAAGGGGTAAATAGAAAGGTGTTTGTATTTGTTTCGCAAGAAATGGTTTTGTTAAATACATAATTATTTGTATCAAGTGTTCAAATTTGTATCAACATCCTGATAACATCCAGAAATGATAGAATGGTATAACCGAAAACAAACTTTTCTGGAAAACCGTAAAACCTTTCCTTTCAGATAAAGGAACTTCGTCACCCTTGTAGACAGGAATGAAATAGTCTCTCTGGCGACCAGAGTATTGCCAGAACTTTTTCGTAAACGCCACAAAATCTTTTCTCTACTGTTAACATCCATCGGTGATATTAATGATCTTGTTCATCAAGCAATTAAGATGTTTTGATTATGATTTTATCAGCGTTTCCGTCACCGCTGTTGATATCGCCCTTTCACAACCAGACTCCATAAAAGTAGGCGCTCATAGAAACATACCACAAAAATATTACCAATGACAACGGGAATGCCCAGTGAAGTATTAAAGGATATTTGGAATAATCAAGTAAGATGCAATCAGAACTTCCCTAATGAATTGAAGCTTACAGACATAACAAAACATACAAACTGTAACCCAACAAGTGTTCTTCCTATCAGATCAGGTTATAGCGGTTCTAAATTAGTGTTCTTCCTATCAGATCAGGTTATAGCGGTTCTAAATTAATTTTTGGCGATTTTTTGCTTTTTTCGCGAAAATTTATATCGCAAAATTGATTGTAATCTTCAATTTAAGCCACGGCGGATCATAAGATTTCGATTATGTTAGTTGACAATAGCTTGATATGATTTGGGAATCTCGACATAACGAACTATTAAGGAAACTTGAATTCGGTTGGTTATTTCGAGATTCTACCATACTGTCAACTGAGCGGCCACGAAGCGAAGTGTGCACCTGTACAAGTTATTAGCCAGATGACACGAGAGCTGTGCGATTACTGATTGCAATTTCTGTTAAAATGAATGAAACTACCTTTATTTCGAAGTTAGTAAAATATATTCGTTTAAGGTTAGATGGAAAAACACCTGGTGTTCTGCAGACGCACGTCACTCCTTATGAAGAAAAAAAAATTCAAAAGAAAACTATACTTGTATTCCCACGGCGAAAAAAAATTGCCCACGAAACAAAATTTACTTTTCAGAGAAAATTTCAAACGATCAATCTGTATTCCGGAAAAATTGCATGTCGGGTATAAGCTGAAAATACTATGTTACAGTCGAATAGTTGGTTTCATGTCGGTGATACTACCCAGGGAAATAAGTCGCTCGTTGGCTTTCAACTGTTCCATTAAATCTTCAAGCAGTTCTCCCGCTGCAAGAAACTCGTTGACTCCGTGCAGAGTCAAACCAAGTCTATGATCAGTCACACGATCCTGGTTGAAATTATAAGTACGTATTCGTTCCGAGCGATGTCCGGACCCTGTCTGCGACTGCCGTTCCTCCTTCCGTTCTTTGTCGATACGAGAACGTTCGATGTCGTATAAACGTGCCGTCAAGACTCGTAGAGCTTTACTTTTGTTCTAGAAACAATCGAGATTCAAACATTTGAGGATTGAAAAAAACATATTTAAGTACATGAATTCAAAGGGGAACATATTCCTAGTCTTACACGCTTTTTTTGTAAGAAAATTTTTATAAGAACACGAGCCTCAGATTTGGCCAAAAAGTAAGAACAAAATAAGAACAACCTGAGGCTCAAATTAATGTTTCAAAAATTAAGAACAGCCTAAGCCTGAATTTTCTTATAAAATAAGAACAACTCATTATGTGAACAACTCATGACGTAAATTCTCTCACTGGAAAATGGTTTAGAAGTTGTTTTTTTTTCAACTTGCATACTTATATCGAGTCATTACCGAACAGCAACCATGCTTTTAAACAGTTATTTTTAAAAAGATTTATTTTAATTTTACTGGAAGTTCCATAAATAAGAACAAAATGAGGCTGAAATTTGAAGCTGTGCTCTTAAAGCTAAGAACAAAATAAGAACAATTCAGGCTGGAAAAGGCTCCAAAAATAAGAACAGCCAGCCTCAGGTCAGATTTTACTGGTTTTTATAAAAAAAAAAAACCGTGTATACAAATAAACGGCTTGCTATCTAACGCAGTTCAAAATATCCTCTTCATAACCTTCACAAAACGAGTCATCAAAATTCAAGAAAAATCTCTCCTAAAAAAAATCAAACCAATGAATAACGGCCGTTAAAAAGCAGTGGAACAAAAAAGCTTACCATAGTCTGTGATCGTTCTTCTTGCATTGCTACTGTTAAACCTGTAGGTATATGGGTCACTCTCACCGCGCTATCGGTGGTATTGACATGTTGTCCACCAGCACCAGATGATTTGTATGTGTCCACTCGCACATCCTTCATGTTAAGGTTCACTTGAAAATCTTCTGGTTGTGGCAGCACTGCTACCGTGATAGTTGAAGTGTGAACACGACCGACTGCTTCTGTGATAGGTACTCTTTGAACACGATGTACACCAGCCTCGTGCTGTGAACAACACAATCAGTAAATACACAGAACACCTTTTCCTTGTAAAGTGTAGGAAAGTTTTTAAAACAACATGGACTAGGGCGGTTTTGCTGAGTTGTTTTCATTTTTGATTTCGTAAGAGAAATATACAAGGAAAATTAACTTGGAGGTCGTGTGAGGCTGGATTAATACATTTGTTCTTACTATGCCAAAACATGTAAAGGGGGAATTGAAATTTTTCCCTTGGTTGAAATAACAGAAATGAATTTCATGTCATGATTCTTCAAAGTCATACCTTTAGAGTTCCAAAAACTCCTTTTCCAAGTATGCTAGCAGAAGCATATTTTAAGCCACCTTCCGGGAGTGGATGTTCGTTCAAAACATCAAATTTCCATCTTCTGTTAGCTGATAATTTAGAATACATGGAAAAGATTTCCGCAGCAAATATGGCTGATTCGCGGCCTCCACTTGCAGCTCGAACCTCTAAAATGGCATCATTTTTATCATCAATGTCTACTGGAACTAGCAAATTCATCACTTCCACCTGTAATTCATGTATGGCAGTTTGATACACAACCATTTCCTCATCAACAAGTTTTTTCAGTTCACCATCACTCACAGCAAGGGCAGCCATTTCAAGCATTTCCTAAAAACAAATTATAAATATAAACAATCTTCCACAAAATTCTTTTCTTTGTGAATTTGAACATACTTGAAGCTTATTGGAGTTTTAACTAATTTGCATTCTGATGATTCAAATCCTTTTCAATTTAACTATATAGCTGATTCTCTGTTTGTTTGTCTGTCATGCAAAATGGTAAACGTGAGCTTAGAAAAAAATTATGCGCAACGTCGGTGCAAAATCAATGCATTGCATCTCCAATCAAGCGTGACGTTTAGGGAAAATTATCTTGATAACCAATAGGGATAATCCTTAATTAATCCTTCGTTTATTGTCGCCCGCACGCATCTTAAAAATTTATATACTTATTAATTTCCATTTATTCCAACTTGACAAAATTGGTTATTGTTAAGAATTAATGAATTTTATTTAAAATGAAATTGAATATCATTTGAATAAACAGATAAAAAGCATGCATCCATCCGGCAGATGGACTTGAGTCAGTTCGCTATTGAGCGCACATTCTTGTAGATGGCACTCCCTGTCCTAGTAGACAGCTCGAGTTAAGTTAGGAATTCCTAAGGCTGCTGGAGTGTCCTTTCCTGATATCCCTCAAATCGCCCAATCTAGCATAGTGTTTGTGTATTCAGAAGCTCTGGCCCAGTTAAGACCTCTTAAAGCAGCTCTGTAGGTCTTCAGCCAAAAATTATGTATTTCCCAATTACTTCCTCTTCAAGTTACTGCGCATTAAAGGGATCATGTGATGAAAAATTATTTTTTGGGACATGATAGAGCTCTAAAAGTTGATTAACAAGTCTTTTTTACAATTTCTTATAATTCTTTGTTGTTTTCGAGGTATCTCAATTTCAAGATCTTAGATTTGATTTATGCAACGCATAATTATATATGCTGTAGTGAGTAATTGCTTTTACTGATATATAAATGAATATCTTTGTACTTTATTAAATGGATCAAGAATGGTAATTGAAATGATATGTTGTTAAGTATGAACTAAGAATTAGTAGTTCAAAAGTTAAACACATCGACAGTACTCTCTCCTATTACATCATAATTTGATATTTTTAAATTGAAATAATCAGCAAAAGGAGAGGAAATTTTTAAAAACTGTAAAAAGACTTGTTAATCAACTTTTTAAGCTCTATTGTGTACCAACTTATCATTTGTAATCACAGGATCCCTTTATAAGGATACACGACTATACAACATTGAAAAAAGCCCATCCAGAAATAAACAACACCCACCATGAGGCTTCCTTATTAATTTCCTGGTTATTTATCCCTCCAGCTATGAGCAATGACATACTTCTCTTTTCTCTTGTAAGTTTCGGTATGTCTCAATCACAGGTTTCATCCTGTGAACTTCACCTGATATCTGCTTCATTTCTGAACCTGACAGCTCCTGTAAAATTAGTCAATCAATTGAACTATTTTGATTATAGACTTCATTCAGATATAAAAATATATGTTTTTCTGCAGACATATAAATATACCTGAAGAGTTAATAATCTATTGTTCAACTTTTCATACTTAAAAACAAGGTCATCCACATGTTTTTCAATTGCAGCACTCCAAGTGAATTCATATGGTGAAACTGATATAAAGGAAAATTTAAAGACAAAATAATAATAATGATTTCTGTAAGCATAATTTCAAAGCCTGGCTAGCTTACTGATATGGGCAAAAAACTCCAAAATAAACAAACCAATTACTGTATTATATAAAAAAATTTCTTTACCCGATGAAAACTTTTTAAAATTAAACTTCAAACATTTTTCCCAATATCTGGCTTGATGGAAAAGTGTTTGAAATATCAATGAAAATCTTGCTGGCATTTTATAATACTACTTCAATCTTTGATATCCATTACATGCTGTAATACATTACCAATACTTGTGTTGTTTTACATTATGCTAGAAAAATAGAAACATCAAAACATATTGGAGAAAGCCCTAAAGTTTAGATTAATAAACCATTTGGCAGAAGGAACAAAAGAGGACAGTGATAGCGATTTACAAAAATTTAAGGAAATATAGAATGATTCACACTCAAATGAAAATTTGAATGTATTTACAAAAATGTTGAGTGATGAATTCAAAAAGAACTGTAATCGAAGTAGGATAGATAAAAACATTAAGATATTTTTATTTGGTTCAACCTCTCCCTAGGTTTTGGGTTTCAGCATGACTTCATACTGAAAACTGGGTGACTGTAACTGCGTAGGAGCTGCCTTGGTGCTATAGCACTTTTGTACCCCCTAATATTATTCATGATTCTGATTGATGCAGCAGAATTAACACTACTGCTTATTGATATCTAAACCCTAACTCTAACCCTGACCCTAACCTGTTGATTTTGAGACCCAGATTCAGGTAATCAGCATGAAATTCTGCATCAGAATAGCAAATTGGTACAGAAATGATGAACAAACAGATTTCATAAAACAAAAGCAGACCTCCCAGAGCAAAATCAAGTAATTTTTTTATGAATTTAGGACAATTTTAGATAGTATTTTCGGACATTTTAGGGCAAAATTTGAGAAAATTTAGGACAAACACTAAAACATTAGGACAACTTTAGGACAATTCCCAATTATGAACCTGTTACAGTAAACATATCTTTATTTAAGCATATTAAATTAAACCAGGAAAAGATAATCAAGAGTAGATATATAACGAAGAATAACATAAAGTTTCCCTTGGCTTTGACTTTTAGTGAGTGTAAATAAACATAAACAACTATCAAACTTTGTATACCTAAAGTGCGGAAAAACCTAAAAATTAGGGTAAAAACAACAAGAAAATAAATGATTGTCTGTTATCTACATTTTGAGTAATATGAAGTTGCAAAATGATTCGACTTGGTAAAAAACCAGTTCTTTAGCTTTGTTCATTATCAATCCATGTAGTCTTGTTTTGTTCAATTTAAAGTCTACTAGATAACTCAATGGTATAATCAAAAGTGATACAAAAGAAACTCATTAACTTCAACTGGTAAAAATACTGTATAGTTGACTCAAAAGCTAAATGAAAGCAAAAACTCTCAAAAACTATTTACACTTGAAACGAGATCTATTCAAGTTCTTTTTTCCGAAACAGATTTCAAAACTAAATTTCTCATATCTTCTAGTTAAAGATCTTTCAATTAAGGATACATTCCAAACTGAATAGTGTATTCTGTTTTACAGCTTCGCAATTTCTGAATCCGGAAACATCTTCATTAGTTGAAGAGAATAAAAAGTTAGGCTCAACACATTTTAAAGCCGGAACAATTTTGCTTTCCTGGTTAATTCAACTCTAGTTAACGTTTTTATGGACATTTTAATTTTAATTCATTGTCACTGTCCTGTTTTAAGTGGTACTTTCTTTTTCCCTCCATCTCCCTGGTACAATGCAGCTTGCTACTTGTAACACTCCTGATTTGTGATACACTACTTAACTGAAAAGACCTTTTGGAATTTTTGGTATCCCGCTGAAAAAATATCTACTTTACAAGGTTGTATTCAGTCCAAAGATCAGAATGATAGTAGACAATTCAACGAAAGTTGAAACAAAATATACTCAAAATATCATGTATTTTCAATCTCATATCTCAATAACTACAGTACAGCCAAATAAACAGGAATTATCTTTTCTTCATTTGTACTTTATCCTAAATTTTATGGCATTTAGGACAATATACCAAAAGTTAGGACAATTTAGGACAAAATTACTAAAATTTATAATTTTAGGACATTTTAGGATTTTAGGACACTCTGGAAGGTCTGCAAAAGCGTGTTACATTCTCACTTGAGAATGTAAGAGCAACTTACGAAAAGCTTCGTGCAATGTATATATTTTAACAGAATAAATGTGTTTTTATGACAGAATATTTAGTGTGGATTTCAATATTTGAACATTTCACTCAAATCTTTTGTTTTGAAACAATAATGAAATATGAATCATTTCTTTCTATTTTTTCTGCCTATAGCCTGTGTACTCCAAAAATTGAAATATAGATATTACATATTTTGGCAAAAATTTATTAGTTCATCATTTCAGAAAACGATGTTAGAATTTCAAAATAGTACTTAAATTTTCTTTTTTTTCAGGAAAATAAAACCATCATCGGTCACGTTTTACATTTCGCTGTGTCTGCATGGCCGGCAGTCGGTCAATGTCTTGGCATATACTAAATGGCCGGCAGTCCAATTATTCAGAACTTATACTTGCCGGCCAAGAACCCGTCATATACTATATGACCGGCAGTTCAATTATATGTCGAATGTTAGCCGGTCATTCCCTGAGTATAAACCGACAGTCCAACAGTAGCTACTTTTGCGAACAATAGAATTGGCAAAGTCGCAACGAAAAATTTTGAGATTATGATACCACTACCATTTTTAACATTTTTATTGATGAAGTTGCGAAGAATAAAATATTGAACTGAAAGTTACGACACAAACTTCATGCTAAATTTTTCAAGTAATTTGAAGTTTGGTTGTTTTGGTCTTTTTACTTTGTTTACATTAGATGACATAATGAAAAGTGAAAAAAAAACTTTCATAAAGTAACGTTTTGTTTGGTAAACTGTAGATATTCCACGCCAGAGAGAATAGGATTGCAAAAATGCAAGAAGACTGCCATAGTTATATCATGATAATGTATTCGTCAGTTTGCTGATTTTTTCTACAACTAAAACAATACCAGTTTTTTTTCTTAGGCAACTTTTTGAGTGTGGTGCACGACAAATGGCACCACATCAAGCATCGTTCGCATGCCAAACTGTCTTCTTGTGCTTTTAAGGACTTTGTGACATGCGCAATTCATGGTTTACTTTTTTTCCATGAAAGTGGGACATGAATCCACGCTGCTGGTTCGAAGTATCGTTCAACTCGATCCACATCAAAGTTTTCCTCATCCGAACAGTATCGGGGATATCATTCGTATTAGTTTCAACATCAGAGATTTTTATTAATCGTTTGCTAGCTTCGCACACTGTACTTTTCTTAGCAAAACATTCCATTATTTGTCGATCTTTTTCCTTTGGAAGCAACTTAGAAAAGGGGATGATCGAGTTATTTATTTTCTTTTTCTTCTGACGCGGAAGTCCGATAACTGTCAGCTCTGCACCTTTCGGACGCCCCCTTTTTAACATTTTGGGAGGCATTTTGATATCTCCAAAAGAATGACTAGCACTGTTTTCCTTAACTAATTGTTCAGTGGTCTCATTGTTCGTTAATTTCACGCTTGATGCATTCGATTTTAAAACAATAGAATTATGTCGACAGTATCACGAAAATTTTCTGCCGGCCATTTAGTATATGCCAAGGCATTGACCGGCTGCCGGCCATGCAGACACAGCGTTTACATTTTGCATTTTATTGCATGTTTTCCCAATAAACTCCCTTGGCGTTTTTGTTATCTTTGTTAACTTTTAGGGCGTCCATTGAGAGGCAGGCGTTCATTTTTTCTTTAGCATCATATAGTAGTAGCATAGAAATACGGTAGTAGTGAGGTATATTTTTTGTCAGCGCGGCCAGCAGCTCTGATCTTTCATCAGCATTCGCGTTCATCCGTTCGTCCGTAAAGCTCACTATGTGTTAAGAACATGAGTTAACATTTTTCACTAATCACAATGTTGCATTTTTCAAAGATAACTTAGTTAAAAGTCAGGCTGAAAAGGCTCCAAAAATAAGAACAGCCACCAGCCTCCTCAGGTCAGATTTTACTAGTTCTTATAAAAAAAAGCGTGCATGTTATACAAAAATCTCATTGTGTACCTGGGTTCGAGGGTTGGCGTTTCTGTCTTTTCTTACGTGCCTTCTAATTTTTAACACGTTTAACTTTCTTTATTATCCTAATTGCGCCCGTTAGGGCGCTTTATAGACTGCCGCGCGCGCGTATTTTGCAGGAGTTCACCACAAAAAATCTCGAGTTGATCAGAATTTTAACTCGATTGCTCAAATTTTACTGTGTGTCGATGTCCCAAAACACGCTGGTTAAACACACACTTAATTTTTATTATAAAGGTTCATCAACACTGACATAATATATTCTTTTGTTGTTTTTGGAAAGAAGCTTTGTTTATTGTTCAGAAGAAAGAGTTTTTTCTTAAAAAAAGAAAACATATTATGGTTTCATTCTATTTATTTATTCCCAATGAAAAATAAAAAACTTGTACATAAAAAAGTACAAGTTGAGCTGTCACTGTTCTTCAAAACACATTTTCGGTATAACAATGATATATGGTTTTTGTTTGTTAAAACTCATCGTTATAAAATTTTTACTAATCAAACAACAAGATAATTCGTAACTTGTGTATTTCTAAATAATTGTTTCCACAAGAATGCATCTCCCTATACACCTTTCCCGAATTCGTTTATATATGTTGTTTTCTTGCTATATTGTCCATACGGGCCTCGTTTTGATGTACTCTTTTCTTATCTGGTATTTATTAAGTTATAGATTTTGATCATTAACAAACCGCAGTGGGAAAATTTTCGGTAATTATAAGCACAGAGACGAGGCCCGTCTCTGTGCTATTTCGTCCTCTATTTCATTAATGCTTCATTATTTCCTCTAATTCTCTCATCGTCATCTGATTCTACCTCTATTTCTGCTTCAACTTCCCCTTCATCTGACTCCTCATTGTCTCCGAGTTCTTTCACATCTAAAGTTTGTTTCATTTTTTCAAACCAAATTTCAACTTTAAAAAATAACGCCGATTTTTTGAAAAATTTCCATTTTTTTGCCCCTTTTTACGCCGGCCCTTTTTACGCTGGCCCTTTTAACGCCGCGCACCAAAATTAACGCCACATTAGGGCCGGTGTAAAAAGGGCCGATAAGGTAGCACATTGTTTTGAAAAGTTGAGGGGGATTATTTCGGCGCGAGAAAGTAGCCGTTTCTACTTAAAAAATTCTCCGTGAAAGAAATGTGGCATATCATAACCTAATACACACGAAAGTGTTTTGATCATGTCTAGAGCCTGTTACACGGGCGCATTTATAGTGGAAACTACTAGCTAGTTTAATGGATACCGAAAAATAATAATTTTAAGAGGGCGGGTGCGCAATTATAGGATATCATCAGCACGCCCTCTGCCCCCCGTATTTCTATACACGGTCACCCCTGAACAAAAGTTGGTTAAACATGGCGCAGCGTGTGGTTCAAAATAAAAAACAAAAAATCTCGGTGATTCAAAGCAGTCAGAGTATCTGTTTTATTTTTTACTTTTATATCATGTAACTTTGCAGTTTGAGTTCCTCACAAAGAGCTATAATGGCCGTCAAGCAATGTTTTATGGTATTGCAAACATCTCAAAAGTTGAATGTCTGGTGTTTTATATACACTTTCACTTTGTCAAAAGTTCATTAAAAGATATTTAGATATAATTTCATACAAAATACAAAATCAGTTATGCATAGAAAAAAGTTTGTCTTGTCATATAGGCAGATTTTTAAGCAGCTTACATATACAGTATTGCAGCCCTACCAGTGATCTGCAACATAAAGAGTATTCTCTATTATAGTATATTGTTTAGCTTAACATGTTTTTAATTTTTATTTTATGTTATCACCTTTTAGATAGGAGAGGTCATCATAAGTGTGCTCTTTAATGCAACTTCATCAATGGATTTCTTTTTTGTCTTAAAACAATTTTCTACAGCTGCTGTCATCTTTTGAATTGTGGTTAACCTTATAGTTATTTAATAACATGTTTTTATCACAATCCTCTGCTACTTTCTATTACCGTCAACCGGGGCGACTTTGACAATGGGGGTGACTTTGACAGTCTATTTTACTGACATATTTTTTTTGCTTTTATCTCTATTTACTTTGTTTTCTTTGTTTATTTTACATGTCTGTTAAGTTAACTAGCGAAAAAATGTTTAAAAAGCATTCTAAAATAAAATACTTAAAATTGTTAGTTATTCATTGATGTGTCAAAGTCGCCCCGATAAGGATTTTCTCACCTAAAACAGTACTGTCAAAGTCGCCCCATTCAATGGGGTGACTTTGACACTAACATTTCGTAGATTTAGACTAATATGGCACCCCATTCAAATAAATCCTACAATAATCCTAGAATCTTGGTGCCGTAAATGTTATGAAGCGCCCATTATCATCTCGCTGTCCTATCGTGAAGCGAAGAAATCAAAACAAGTAAGGTAAAAAGTGTCAAAGTTGCCCTGGTTGACATTATGTTTATAAAGTTTTGTTATACTATGTAAATTCTCCTTGTTTGTAGTTATGTTTTTTACACCTGATAAAGACACATTATCAGGTTATCACAAGGTCGAAATATTCTGACAAAATAAATGTGTTTTTTTGTTGATTTTATACAGTCCTCTGAATTTAAGTCAGCACTCTGCAAAAGTCGACCTTAAACCAATGCAGAATTCCAAAAGCTGACCTGAATTTGCTATATTTTGCCGACCTATCTTAAACTAAATTCAGAGGGCTGTTTAAATAAATATGTATACAATATGTAAATCTTTATTTTTATATAAATTTGCTTATCATGCTGGGAGAAAAACATTCTATATATAATTCTAATTCTAATGCCACATAGAGTGCAACCAAGTCTATTCTTTGTTGTTGTTTTTTGCTTTAAAAGGATGACTTGTGGGAAGCATTTTTCAGTGGACTGCTTATATATACTTTTTATACTTTTTTTATCTGTATGTAAAGGTAATTTGAAATTTGTTACCAAAGTCCAAAGGTATAATCAACTGCTATCAAAAAAGTATATTGGACATTTATCCGTTTTTAATGATTATGTTCAAAGTATTAGGTAGTAGAAATACTATGCTGGTTAAAAATTTTAAAAACATTTTTTAGGAGAGAAGTCTTCTATTTTGCTAAGTGTTTAATACATCTATAATACATTTTTCTTGTAAATTGACACAAGAAAAAAACAAGAGCATCTGTCTTTTTTATGATCAAAACTCTGACACAGTTGCTTATTCCAATTGTTTTGTATACAATGATGTCAAAAATTTACAAAATGAAGGAAAAGAATTTTCTGTATGTTTTTAAAAAAAACCAATGACCTGCAAATAAGTAGATATGTTATATTATTGTCTACTGTTTTGCCAAGAGCTAAACAAAATGCTTCTAAAAACCTGATTACCCAATCACAGCAATGTTGGATTATGTGATGTGTGAATGACTGGTGATTCAATAAATGAACAATCCATCATGTTTAAACACCAACTTAATTATAAGTGAACATATCCGGAACTAAAGCCTTTTTCTTCCTGAATCTTTCCATGCATGTTTATGTGAATACTTGTGTTTTGGAAGAAAATAATTCTTAATAGGCAATTCTGGAATTTATAACATATTTATAACATATTTATATAAATACTTGATCAACAATATTCTTTATTGAAGTTCTCAGCAGTTATTGAGCAAAAACATGATAGTTATGACCTATCATCTATTTAAGTCACCTATATATCTCCTATGGGAAATTTGTCTATAATTAGGTATATATACACTCAAATTGCAGTTAATTTTAATTTCTGTAGAAATAACTAAAATTTTTATTTTTTTGATGAATTTATTGTTTTCTGTTTTAAATTTTATGATGATGTAGAATAAAACATACATCCTGATCTTTGTTATTATTGTTTTGAAAATTCATGGTTAATAAGGCAGGTAGAAAAACAATTTTAATGGAAATTAATGTAAATTGTTCTTGCGTTATAATGACATTCCACTGATTTTTGCTGAACCACTTTTGCTTTTAGATGATCATTACAAGAACATTTGCAAACTTTTCAAAATTTTGAAGAACCTTTGAAAACGAAATAATAGTCAAACAACTCAGGAATTTTTCCTTTGAAAACAGCATTGCTTATAGATATTTTGTTATAGAATAGGTATTGTTTTAGTAGATTGTAATTAGATTTAAAAAAAATATCAATGTACAACCACAACCCTAAGGTTACGTTAAATTAGTTTTGTTTGCATGATGAATGAAATTTGTGTCTTATTATGAATGAATAATCACATGTAAAATTTCCTTTTAATGGAGGTAATTTGCTAAGTTTATGTAATAACAATTCAAGTTCCTCGTTTTTCTTGCATCACTATTTGTTTAAACAAATAACATCAATTCATTTATTCTGTTTTATCATGTGACTATTAAGTGCTGAGTTAGAAGCTGAATTTCAAACGTATAAACATATTGACATGAAGACTTGGTTTTATTTTTGATCTGTTTAGTATGGTTTATTTACATGATTTAATGTCTTCAAACCAATAAACATTTTTGCAATGAACAGTAAACAATTATTCCATTGTGTTTTTAGGATTATGCTGTGCTTGTTTTTTACTGTGTTTTTATATTCTAGATATATACTTAGCATATTACCTTGACGGCAATGACAGTTTGTGATATGGAGGAGTTGAGTATGGAAGTGAAAATAGAGGCTGACCATGACTGCACTATTGTGCAACTAAGTCCATTTCAGCACCAAGTTGGTGGTCACACTTTCATGATGATATATGATGAAAAGACAGTGTGTAAACCATTGGATGAAAATGAACACAGAGTCTACTCACATTTTCCGGATGAGTTGAAACAGTTCATTCCTGAACTTTATGGTGGGTTGGTTATTATAGTTTTGTTCTTTACATGTCGTATTGTGCAGCTACTTAGTAGTAGATAAAAAGTGCACACACTTCATACTAAGCAACTCACTTCACACCATGTGATTGTGGTAATGGAAAGCATGCTACTCTTGATATTTTCTTTTAAAATACTGAATATTAATTTTCATTTTGTTATATATGTGCTATCACAGGGAAAATATTGATTTTCATGCCGAATATGTTAACATTTTTTCTAAACAAAATACTCCAGTTCTACTTGTCACAACATGTTCTCGGCACACTTTTTGGTGCTTTGCCATCACATTTATCAGCTGTTTCTTATTTTAGCTTGTGTTTGTAAAATTATCTTTATGTTCTAGTTTTGCTTAATTCTGAGGCTATGCACATGAGACTAATTCACCCCTGTCTTAAGCATACTAATGCACAAAATTACTTTCAAATCAGGTTTAAAATGTGTGCAACTCACTTTTTTATACTGAATTTAACCTGTGTGTATTGTAATGAAAATTAACCCCTGTCTGAAGTTTCTCCCTGGGGCAGTTTTCAACCTGCCTACCTGTAACCGATCCCTAAGCACACGTTTTGAGTCAGTAAAAAGTCATAAAATTCATTTAATGCAAACTTCTGCAGAGGCAGGCCAGAGGTCAGTCAAAATTTGTGGAGGAGAGTTAAGTCATTTAGGGTAGAAAAGGAAAGCGTGCAAGTAACCTAATCGCAACTTAAGACTGAAAAAAAATATCATAATGTTGAACTCCTCCAGGTTTTTTTGACTAACCCTCACTACGCCTCTGTTTTTTACGAATCTTATATTCTGAATTCCTGTAATTTTTATTAACAATGACATGTCTTTATTGTATTTTGATCTATTCTTTAGGTGTTGTCAAAGTGCACTATGAACGGTGTGGGGATGACATCCTTTGTTTCGCATTGCCCTTGGATTGTTCGTACTGTAAAGACTTAAAGCGACTTAAGAATTATCTGATAGCTAAAGATGCTCTTACCAAAGGGTAAGCTTACTAGGACTTTTCGACGATGTTGTCATTTTCGTACGATTGTATTTCACACACTCTGGCTTGTTAAATCTGTCTCATGTAAATATCTCGTCTTACAGCTTATGTCATCTCAAAGGAGAGTGTGTCATAAGCAGAATAGAATAGCCCAGTAAGTATGAACGATCCATTACTTTGGTCCAATAGTGAAAACACCGACGTTCGTATTGATTGGAAAGACAATTATGACAATTATGTCACGTGGCTCCATGTTTTTTTTTTTTGTTATGTTAAAATATCTATTGTGTTTTTTTTTCTAATTTAGAACATTGGCTGTATCCAAAGATTCTGACCAAACAGGTTCCATATTTTTTCCTTAGGTTTTACTGCACGTTGAGTGGCACTTGTCACACGATTACATGTCGCTGTTATTGTGCACAAACCAAAAAAAAACAACCTAGAGAACGTTCGCTTCTTACTGAATTTCATTATTGACAAAGTAGTCAATACTAAAGTATTTGAACTTAGTATTCTTTAAGTTTTCTGTTAGTATGTTAGTCCATCATTAGGTCCATTCAATTCTGAGCACTGGTCAAACTGTGAAAATATGTGTCCTTATTATGTTAACTTTGTCTATTCTAGACAACGGCAGTGAATGGAACGTTGCCATGAAGAAGAGACTTCTCGCTCAATGGAATCATATACGCGGCAAGCGCCTTCAAAGTATCTTTTAAAAATTACGTAATTTAAAATATGTGTACGTTCTTTAGAAGTGACATTTTCATCGAGTTTTATTTTTATTTGCACTTCATGTCCTGCGAAACAATAAACTGGGTTGCTTGTTGTTTCGTTAGTTTCAAATTTACCAAAATAACCCTGTATAATAGGTTAAGACTGCACAAAGTTCTCTATACATTTTGTTTTCACCGTTGTTTTTTCTTAACACCATTTCCATCAAAAGAGTTTATACTTCTCGAGAATGTCTCAAAACATTTCCGACACCCATGTGTACTCGATTTGAAAATGGGCACTCGCGGATTCGGTGATTACGCTACAACCGAGAAGCGGCTCCGACACCAACAGCGTGTCCAATCGTCGACGTCTGGTTCACTTGGTGTTCGATTGTGTGGAATGCAGGTTAGTGAAAATTGCGGGATGCATTTATAATTTGTGAAAGCACAAATCGCGTGAGTAAATAGTTACGTAAGTAAGTAGCCCAGAGTTTGTAGTCCGTGGTCTATCTGTCCCAGAGTTTGTAGTCCGTCTTCTATCTGTAATTGTTGTTAGCATTGGTTTAACTTACCCAGAGGCCAGTGTGCAGTTTGTTGATGCCTCTTAATGGGCTGTTAGCTGCTTTGAAAGGCATTGGAATGGATAGACACGACAGAGGTCGCATTCGAAGGTACTTATCAGCACGTCATCGCTAAGGGACTGTTCATATGGAGGTGAGCTGGCCCGGTTAGCCGGGCTAGCTCACTTAGTAGAGATCTCACTGTCATTAAGAAATCTTTATAAAAATGAATTGTGTTCATATGAAAAGCGGGCTGGCTCACTTAAGTGAGATCTCATTTCATTTGACCGGGGTCTCACCTAAGTGAGATGAAATTTGTTCATATGAACAGACCAGCCCGGCTTAGTGGGATAGATTTTAGACAAGTGCGCACGCGTCGAAATTCGAATTATTGTTTACGTGATGTAAACAACATTCTCCATCCCGGTTAAGTGGGATGAGAAAAGCCATATGAACGCTGGGTGAATTTCATCTCATTCAAGTGAGCCAGCCCGGTTAACCGGGCCAGCTCACCTCCATATGAACAGCCCCTAATAGGGGTGAGGGTAGGGTGGGATAAGAGATCCGTTTGCTACATCAAGTGTTCATGGAAATTACATATTTGACTTGCCTATTTGATCATTTTTGAATAGGTAGCGAGGTTGTTTTCATGGTTTTGTTTAGGTGTATCATCCATGTAAGAGTGCATACATTTTTACCGACAAATACCAAGGCCGTCGCTTCACAAAAGAAGATTTCCAAAACTGTATGAAAGACTACTTATATAACGGCACTTCGCATCGTGTCGAACTCATAAAACCATTGATAACAAAATTAAAAACTTTACTCTATCAGTTGGAAAACATAGAGTGTTACCGGTTCTACTGTAGTTCGTTACTGCTCGTCTACGATGGTCACATAACCGATGATGCAGAGATCGAAGTTCGAATGATCGATTTCGCACATACTCGAATAAAAGCCGAAGAATCGAACCATCATATTGGACCGGATCGTGGATACATTTTAGGCGTTAAGTCTTTGATCGACATTTATACGCAGTTAAGCGACGTTTTATTGGGAAAACAAGATTAGTGAAGTAATAATTCTGTTGTATAAAACATGAGCTGCTTCTTCCTTTTCAAACGGTCTGAAGGATATTATCAACACCGAGATATGATATAAACCTACTTTTCCAAACAGACCAAAGATGGGAAACAAAGATGACTTTCAGGAAACGGATTACTTCGAATATTTGAGTTTTTGGCGTTCCGTTGACGGAAGCAGTTCATTTGTAAATGTTAATCTGAATATATATATAATATCGTTTGATTAGATCAAACTCACGTAAATTGCTTTTATTTTTAACATTTTCGAAACACAGACGTGATCCATTAAATCATTTATCTTGAAAGTGGCACTTGGAAATAATGAGTTCAAAATTATTTTGTTCCTTGACCTATATATAAATAATTTATATAAGCTTGAAGTGGAAATCCACCTAAATGACGTCATAAACCTGGAAAGGCATCATGGGATTGAATACTAAGTTCCAGTTTCCACAAACAGTTCGAGTATTCCTCAGAAATGGACTGGGAAATAAATTGGTTTTGCTACACTATATCTTTATATCTAACCGGGAAACCTTTGGCCACAATGTTTTTCAAAGTATAATTTTTTATAATTGACGTGCGTCAGTCCAATCCCTCTGTCTTTACTACTTTTATCAGTTCAGGAAACCTCAATTATGATATTGTATTTCTGTGTTTTGGTTTCCAATGATAAAATTTTTTCTGCGGTTCGTTTTCGTGATTGGAAACAAACTATTTTCATAATAGAGGCGAGATCGTTAGTAGATCAAAACCTGTCACCATATAAAAACTGATATTTATTACATAAAACTAAAAGTCCATATGAAGTAACTGCTATTTTAATATAATATAAGTGTGTTTCAAAAAAACGGAAACAAAAAATATTACCGCAGTTTTTAAAGTAAACATCCAATTTATTCATATAAATTTTATATCAACGGAATCCTTATCTTTTTATATTTCTCATGATGTATTTTTCATATGTTTTTTGATGTTTTTTACACACTGTATTTTTCGATGCAGTGTGACCCCTGGGATTTTAGCAGATATTATAACCAAATTGAATATTAGCTGCACATTGCTGTGTTCATGTAGCTACTTTCTTGTGACATGCACCTTAATTGAAGGTTCCAATTTGTTATGTGCCAATCGGATTGCAGTTTTGTTTTAACCATACTTCATATAAACTATTAATATCCATTCCTTCATGAATTAACGGATGATGTCCAAAAAAGCGTGTTTTCAAACGTATTTCTATGTTTAACCTTCGTAAATTGTAAGACTGTGTTATTATGCAGAATATTTTTGAAGAGGTTCAGTAGTAACAAGGCTATAATACAGTGTGTTTCACAAAAGACCGACCCCGCTGCAAAGTATTCCTTGTGTTAACCAAGGGCGTGTTATCACGGACTGCGCGTAGGCTAAAAACTGCCAGAGATTGGATTAATGGAGGTGTAGTGGATGTTTCGCTGCTGCCGCCGTGTGTCATTTAACATGCGACTTTCACGAATGAAAGAAAAAATGTTCATTAAGGATTTTGAGAACTTTTTAAATGGCAGCTTGAAAGATAGATGAAAGGGAATGTTTTTCCGTTTTTTCCATGATTTTTACCATGATTACAATGTTAATTCGTGTAACCACGCTTTGGTTTCAAAAGAATTCCGACATAAAAGTTGTAAAAGTTTTCGTTGGCAAACAATGCCCTATATAACAAATCATCAGTGATTCTAACATATTGTGTTATTGTTGTGTTGGAAATAAAAAGAAGGAGAGCGCACTTTGCGCGTACAGCTTCAAAAATTAAAGACACGGATTTGTGTGCCCACTATTATTTCTATCACCTACTCCCGTATCATTACTACTTTCTGTATGTTTATGAACATGGCGGATTTACGAGTACATTAAAGTGAACACAGAAAGAACGTGATTTTCAAGTTAATGACAGTTTATTTTTATTGACGACTCTATGGTTGATGATAAGGAAACAAAAATGTTCTTCTTATTAGAATGATGGCAAATACGTTTGATGTTTAGGGACTTAATAATGCCAAAAAGAACAACTGCTCTGCTATTTTCTGTTGTGTGTATGTGTGTGCATGTGGTTGCAAACTGGAGTGGGGAAGAAAAGCTCTGCAATCAAGTAATTATCAGTGAGACTGCAAATAGTTAATATTGAGCAAAGCAAAGTAATAGTAACCCATGTGGACAATCTTTTAAATTATGGTCAAGTTAAGCTCTGATGGAGCTTAAGTTAAGTTGATGCAGTTTTGCCTAATTTGAGGTTTTGTCAAGTGAGCCTCCGTTAAGTAGCCTCCGTTAATGACTTGATGAACAGTTTATGGCATATAATATATATATGATAGGGGGGAATCATTTATCATTTTATTTCATTATTGCGAATACTTTTTAATAAACCCAAGATGTCTTACAATCTGTAGTGAAGTCACAAAAACATAATAACTTTGCAAATGACGGTATGGAAGAACCAACAGATGCATCGATGCATCTCCACCGTAGAGCTTTTCTACTGTGTGGGTTCTACAGCATTGATCAGTTAATGGAGGCTGAATGTTTACAAATATACAACAAAGAAAAGATCAGTTAACGGAGGTTGGTATCACAAAAACATTCTTAATGTAGGCTGAGTGTTTTGAACGTCCCAAAATGGTTTGTTAACAGAAGCTGTTCTCATAATGCAAATATACAACGAAGAAAAAGGAAAAGGCTCAGCCTCTGTTAAGGAACTTTCTGCGATGCCAACCTCCGTTAACTGATCAGTGCATCAGAAGAGGTCCTAGATCTTTTGAGAAACATCTAAAGACCTTAACTTCGTTGTATATTTGTATTATGAAAACAGCTTCCGTTAACAAATAAGTTTTGGACGTTGAAAAGGCTTAGCCTCCATTAAGGAACTTTAGATAAGATAAGATAAGATAACTTTATTCAGGCCTGGTCATGAATAAAATGCTTGGAGTGCGGCAATCGCACGCCATTTTCTGTATTTTTAAATATGGCGTGCGATGAACGCACGCCATACGAACTCAAGGCGTGCGCTAAAAAATATAACAAAACTACAATACTATCCTTAAAATAAATAAAAAACAAATAACTTTTGCTGACAATAGAACACCAAAGATTTCTGCAAACCAGATGTTACAAGCTACTCTCTACCTTAAATTAAAAATATTTTAACAAATAAGGAAACGGTGACGTTTAGTTTTTTTACTTTGATTTAAAAAACATGCGCATGATGTGTTTTGCGATAAACGCTAAGGACCAAGGACGCTAACTCAAAATGTAGAGATTTCCTTCGTTACACCTTTTCTATCCATCGTTAGCGAAAATTAGTGAAAATGCATCCCACCTCATTTTTATTGGAAAGTACTCATGAACACTCCTTCGTAGAAGTTTTAAAGTTCATAAAAAGTTCTTAGTAAAACAGCAAGTAAAACAGATTTCTTTAGAAATTGGTAAAAAATTCTGAACGAAATAATAAAAACTTAGTTCTTAAAACTTAGTTCTTACATGTGGAAACACTGTATTTACAGTGATTTCATTTTTTTTAATTTTTTTTTCATTTTCATTTCAAGCACAGTGACGAATTGAAAAAAATGTATTCGTTGAAACGCGACTTCATTCATCAAACAAGTTTTTCTTTCGTCTTAAAGGAATTGAAAAAAATATGTGTTCGTTGAAACGCGACTTCATTCATCAAACAAGTTTTTCTTTCGTAAATATGAACATATATAACACCTGTTGATTAATCTACCAGCTGATGGAAGAAAAAATATGTGATCAAATGTTCCGTTATTGCGAAAAAAACGTAAATATTCTGCACGTGCGATTTATAAATCTGTTTGATTGCACGTGCGGTAATCGCACGCCTAGGGTCCGTTTTTACGAAATTCACGTGTGCGATTAACGCACGCCTTAGCCGATCTAGGCGTGTGTGGGCGCGTGCGCGTGCGATCGCACGCCATTCATGACCAGGCCTGTTTATTCTGTAATACCAAAGTACAAAATTAAAGGAGAATGAATAAATAGTAGTACTAAATAAAATAACCAACGAAGAAAGAATAACTAGAATAACTGTGAAGCCAGCCTCCGTTAACAGATCAGTGCATCAGAAGTGGTCTTAAAACTATTGAAAAGCACCTTAAAACCTTTTCATTTGTGTTATGAGAGCTACGTTTCTTAACAGGTAGCACCTGTCTAATCTCCGATAATGAAGGTTTCAGCGTTTGTTAAATTTTCTTTGAAAAAACTTCTTGAATTTTATCCGGATTTGGAAAAATATTTGTTTGAAATATGGACGTAGAAAAGGTTCTTCGTTGGGATTTCTAATCATCAGCCCCTCCATATACGCATAGGCGGTGTCGGTCGTCTTCATTATCAAAAAATTATATTTCGTTCACGAGATATTGCCATTTAAAGTTTCCTGAGTTGTCCTAAAAGGTGTTGTAAAAACTTTTAAATGAACGTGTAAAATACACAAAATTATATCAAAATGTCATGATAGATGTTTTGTTTTTGTTGACAACATGATTATGATGACTGGTTATTAAATGCTTGGAACAGTAAACCATTGAAACTGTGATTTCAGTGAAAAGGCCAAAATTCATTATTTAAAGTCAGGCTGAAGATTTATGTTTATTTCACATCCTGATTTAATGTAGCCCAACCTGCTGAACACTGAAAGAACATGATGTACAGCCAACAGGAGCCCCTTTTTATAAAGAGAACATCCAGTTCAACCAGTTATGTTAATTCAGAGAGTATGTTAATTCAGAGAGTACATTACAAAATCTGCAAGTACAAATGTGATGTTGTATATGCAATAAGAAGTTCAGAAAACCAATTACGTATGATTTTTTTACACAGGATTGAGACACATAATAATACTAACTTGAAAGAATCTGGTTGAGTGTGCTTGTGCATAATCATGTTACTGTATAATGATATTTTATTTTGTAACTGTCAATTTTCCTTACTATAAACAACAAACCTAAATCCAAACACAATCCAACACAACAGTGTGTAAATTAATTCAAATCCAGAACACAAACTTCTACTTTCAGCTGTGTAGTGATTTGGTTATGGATGTGTATTTTCACTATCAAAATCTGGGATTTGGGATTTACGAAGATCATTTTTATCACATGTATAATAATAATGGGTTGTAAACATATTTTTTTTAATCAGAGATGTTTATTCTGAATACTTGAATTTAATTTTCTTTTTTGAAAAAAACTCTTCTTTCCTAATTTTTGACAGTTATTTGCTTATGTCTTCCCCCAAAGTATTTTTAATACTAAAAAATACTAAATAATTGACGATTTTCTTTTCTTCCGTAAACCTGTATGCAGATTTGATTGTATAATATAAGATACCCTAAATCCTCTAATAAACGCCCAGGGCGTTTATTTAATTTTTTGAGTTCATGAGGGGGCGTTAATTAGAGGGGAGCGTTTAAAAGAGAGGAGGGTTTATTTAAAAAATTTAATTTTGTGTTTTTTTCTGAAACCACAGCTTTGCAAAACATCAACAAATTCGTCCTCGTCTAAGAATGGAATAGAATAAGGGTTACATTTCTCTCTGCCTTGTGGGACGTTTCTTAAGAATGGGCCATGTTGTTTTGGTTTGAGGGAGAGAAAGAAATGTTATTTTGCTTTTCTTTGCTTGTTCGAATTTGAATATTCAAATGCTAGATGTTTTTCCAATAAGTGCCCCTCTTAGGGGGTGGGGCGTTAATAAGAAGGTGTGTTTATTAGAGGGAAATGTTTATTTAATTTTTTTGAGTTTAGAGGGGGCGTTAATTAGAAGATTTATGTTAGTCCTAGTTACAAAAAACATATGTTCTGTTGAAATACATTGTTCCAGTGATCTAATGGTAAGGATAGGAAACTTGTCAAGCTTCTACAACAATAAAGATTATACGTTTACTATGATGAAATAATATGATGAAATATCTTGAGACCAGGCCATATTTTAGGTCTTTTAGCATTGTGTGTATCTAACACACGAAAAAAATACCCTTTTTGATGCCAGCTTTTCATATCATATAATGCATGATTTGGCTATATGTAAATAATTTATGTTAACAAGAACCGAGGAGACCTCCTAAACAACCAGGTAACTAACTTTATTTGGCATTAGTTTTCATGATGTAGTGGTCAATTATGTTGTTAGCAATGATGAACCCAATTATTTCCTTGACTCTGCCAAATTTTTTTTGCATGAAGAGTAATTATTAAATTATTTCTTTCTGTGAGTGTCTATGTAGTTGCGAAAAATTGACACAATGCTACTTTTTTGACAGTTAGAGGGTTGTACAGGAGCTTTTCATGGTTAACAAAAATGGAAGTCTTGTATACATAGTTACATAAATATAAAAGCCAATAACTATTCCAAGTATTTATATTTTGCTGCCGAGATATTTATTCTACATATCATCATGAAATGCTGTTTTCCATATGTTTCTTGCGTAAAATAAAAAAACAACTTAAAACAAAGGTTAAAATCTGTATATGATTGGTTATATATGTAAAAACAAGAACCAGATGTGCAAAACGGTAGCAGCAAATTTGCTTCTAAAGAATTACAAAGAGTTCCTTAAATCCTGTTTTTATTAAATATCTCACTGGTGGAAAACAGGCATAAACGATAAAGTTAGTAATGATATGTTGAAAATGATTAGTAAGTGTAAATAGGGTCTAATCATTAAACACCAGAAGTTAATTAAAACAAAAGAATTATACATGCCTGAGCTGTGCAATGTTGTTTTTATATAGAAAGTTTTTTACAAGAACTTATGTAGAAAAAAATGCACATGGACAAAAAAGATATGTTTTTAATTAGGGATTGTTTACAAATGATGTCAACTGTTAGGGGGGAGGGGGTTATGCTGAAGTTGACGCTTGTTGAAGGGAGAGTGAGTGGGGGTGATACTACTGTTGGCGTCAACCTTCACAATTTTCAAAACCTTGATTTTTCTAATTATAAGCTAACGGAATATGATCTTGATGTAATCCGTTAGTGAGTGCGAGTCTGTGTGTGTTGCTATTGTTGGCTTCTCCATTCGAAAATCTTTTCGATCAATTGCATGAACCTAAAACACTTCCCTTCCAGATTCCTTCAGTCAACGCCAGAAAGACTAGAGGTAAAGGAAGGAATATTTGGTTCTTTCTTTCAAGCAAGGGGGGAGTCTTTTCCCAAAAGATGACGTCAATTCAGGGGGAGGGGGTAAAACAAAGTTCACGCAGGTTGAGGGAGCGGGGAGGGGGGGTCAAAAGTGGTAGTAGTAGTAGTAGTAGTTGTAGTGGTAGTAGTAGTCCACAGGTGTTTGAATATGGTATTCGCTTTCGCTGCTACCATAATAGTTAGGGAAAGTAAGGAAATAGACTACAATGTAAGAATGAGCAAGCCTCTGAAGGAAGTAAGACTAGGCATTAGTTGAATACGACAAATTTCTGATGAAAATTCTTAAACAATTGAATAATATAAAATTAGTATTCTAAATATACAAAATATTAGGACATAAAACATGATAGCTGATCAAACTAGCGTGGATAAGGGCATGATAGTGTAATGGCAAGCCCTGTGAATGAATAAGTAATAAAAAAGACAAGCGGTTGCTTGAAAAAATGTGGGGAGACTACACAAACAAACACTGAAATGGAAAGAAAATCAGAATTCTAGTACATACCTGAAAACAATTGAGTACTCTCTTGATTAAACACTCTTTCGATAAACTTCAAAAAAGTCAGAAAGTGAGAAAAATATACTGTACAATGTTTTTGTATTTTTATTATATCAAGATGTACTTCGAAATGGTTACAAACCTACATGAATTGGCCCCTTAAAAATAGTTTTTTCCTGACATTGGGGATTCGTACCTAATCTATTAATTTATAATATGTTGCTACAAAAAAATTCTTTTACTAAATATTCACTTGCTAGTTAATGTGCATCAGGGCTCTACACTAACACAAGTGGTTTATTTGAAGTATGAGAGTGTCCTGTGGTTCATTATCTTTTCTACGAGGAAATACCATCTCCTCCTTATGTATGCAAAAGAGAATGTTTTGTTTGCGCCAAAAGGGGTAATCTGAATATAGGGGTACCTAAGTCATATGATTTCTTTATAAAATGCCTTGGCTTAACAAATTATTGAGATCACATAGAGTTTTTTACTCTGAAATTTATTTATGATATTGTGAAATTGTTTTCAACTATTTTTTTCCTATTGATTTATTTATTAGTTAGTTTATTAGTTATGTTAGCTTCAGATGTTTTGTTTTTTTTCTTAAATCCCCACAGAACTGAGGGATGAGATCATTTTTATTTCAAAATGTAATTAAATGTACTTAGTTTTAACTCGTTCAGTAGAATTATATGTTCTTTTTTTTCTTCAAATCTCCTTATAATCTTGTTATGGAGATTAAGTTACATACAATGTTAAACCGTTTTATCCTGTAATGATCATCTGCCATGATATGTGCATAATGTCTTCGTTTACTTTATTTGTTTACCAATGGATTTCATTAGGCGAAAATTTAGAAAATATGTGCAGTAGAACAGGCAGAAGTGAGTGGCATTAGATAACTATGCACAGCCGAGGACACTATCACGTGAAACTGAAATGAAGAAGTTTAAAAGGAGAAGCTTTGGATCAAGTACAAAAATTTCTGTTTCCTTAATTATTGTGTTTTTTGTCTTGTCTTGTGTGTGTGTGTGTGATTTTATTTATTTATTTATTTTTTTTTTTTCAGGCTCCAAGCTTGAGCAGCAACATCATGAAGAAGCACCCATACTCGATCTTTCGAAAGGTCAGTTTTTATATATTTATTAAGAATAATTAAAAATTTAGAGCTTAATTTAGAAAACTTCACTTGTAAATAAGAAGTGCAACATTATTACGAAAGTTCTATGGGAGTGAAAAAACTGTTTTTGATTAGCTTGTGATAGAAACTGATGAAAAGTCTTGAGCTGATAATGCAGATGTTGTTGGGAGAAAAAATTTTGATAAAGCAAAAATACAGTTTTCATGTTCTACTGCACATGGAATACAATCCCATTAGGTGATCTTTCATATTAGCTAAGTATACATTCGCTTTCTACGGAACAGAATTCCTTTCCTTAAACGTTTAGACATCAGCGAGAACATGCGTGAACTTTTGTCGGAAATTACCAAGAAAGAACACATGTCCACATCTAAACGAATGGGTTATCTGAACAACTTCTCTCAGGTATGTTTTTTTTTGTTTGTTTTTATTTTCAATCTCAGTTCTTAGTTCTTAGTTAAACTCTACTTCTACTATTAACCTTGGACATTATTTTTCACTAAAGATGCTTCTGTTTTGTTGTTAATGCAATGTAGAACTAACTATAGGACATAACATGATTGTATATGAGAAGCCACTTTATGGTTTTTGGAACAATGCATTTGTATAAACCTTTTTTTGTCATAATTGAAATAAATAAAAAAAAAGCGAAATAAACATAGCAGTTGTTCATGTTATGGGAAATTCATAAAATGTATTGATACTTTTCAGTTTATTGTTGTTTGTAATTTTGAGTGAATTATTTTCATATCTCATTTTTATTTTTATTTAATTTCATTTTAGTTTGTAAGAAGTGTTCCTCCAACTGCTGATTTTGGCTTGACACTGGATGAGGTGACTGTATGGTAAAGAGTTCACATTTCTTTGCTATTTTTTTTTTTTAATTAATCGCTCAATACAAGGTTTAAAACCACTAATGTGTAATGAGGTACAAGGAAGAAAGGTGACGATGAACATTGCATTTAAAATGTTGAAGATTATAATGAGAAGGAAAAACAGACTGTGGTAAAGAATTCCAGAAAGTGGAGGAGCAAGGAATGAATGAAAAAAGTTTAAGTTGACTTTGGGGTGTTGACAGTGTGATCATGGCAATTAGATGAATATCTTGTGTTTCGCTTAAATGTTTTTGATGCAGGGATGAGAGAAGAGAGCTCAGTTGAACATTTTTCATAGAAGCATTTATAAAAGAGGCAAAAAGAAGCCACAGATCTGTGATTGGAGAGTGTGTCAAGTTTACTTGCAAGTTTATCACCAATAGCATTACAGATACGATTCTGAATACGATCTAAAAGATTAACAGAGTCTGAGGGTGCACCACCCCAAATATGGCAGCAATACTAAATACAAAGCCGAATAGTAGATTCATAGAGGTAAAGAATGGAATCATGGCTGAGGTATGGTCTCCCACGAAGAAGAGAGCCCACCTTCATTGAGGCTGACTTAGCAATTGCCGCAATGTAGGAACGCCAGCAAAGTCCTGTGAAGAAGCGATGCCGATGAGACGAAAGTAGTTGTTTTCTTCCAACTGGGTGCCATTCATGGATGCTGACGGTAAAAAGGGATCTTTAGTATGATTTATAGAAAGAAGTTTGGTTATTGTGGAATTGAATGTGACCAGCCATTTCTCTCCCCACTCATTTACAGATTGCAGATCAAGCTCAATTTTGCCTGCCATTTCTACCTGGCTGAACAAATCTGATTTTGGAATACAGGAATAGATGGTTGAATCATCAGCATAATGGCAAGCTTGGAAATAATGTCATCAGGCAGATCATTGATGAAAAGAAGAAAAAGGGTTGGCCCAAGGACAGAACCTTGGGGAACACCTGCATTGATGGAATGTGTCGATGATGATTGCCCATCTAAAACAACCTTAAGCCTACGATTACCAAGGAAGGAACAAATGATCTCATAAAGGGGACCCTTAACTCCATATGCAGCAAGCTTTTTCAAAAGACCAGTATGCCATACTTTATCAAATGCCTTGGATATATCAAGAGCAACAGCTTTTGCCTCGCCAGATTTATCTAATTCAGTGTAGATTCTATCAGTTATCACTGTAAGGAGGTCAGCAGTTGAGCGTTGGGAGCGAAAGCCATATTGAGAATCTTAGAAGAGGTGATTAGATTCAAGGTGATTATTTTTTTTTAAAAAATGGGTTGCTCCCTGCAAGGCCGAAGCCACTACTAGGCAGAGAGCTACAAGATGAGAAAAGGAAGAAGAGTTATAAAGACAGAGCAAGGTGGCGGTTAACCTTGGATTTAAAAGATTGCAGATCATACTCAGCAGGAAAACAACTATGAGGGAGAGAATTCCAGAGGTGAGCAGTCCGAGGGAAAAAGCTAGATGAATAAAAGTTCTTATGGCATGTTGGGACCTGAACAGTCAAAGGATGAGAATTCGAAGAGAGACGGGTCTTCTGAGAGAAAGTCTTAGGAGAAGGGGTCAGTTGATACAAGTCATTTGAACAATGCCCATGAAAGTATTTATAGAAAAGAGACAGGGAAGCAATGTTTCTCCAATGTGAGAGGGGGTGAAGATTAGCACAAAGATCAGGGCCAACTAAGTTAACTAAGTGCTTCTGAATACGATCGAGAAGATGAAGACAATGAGCAGAGGCTCCAGCTCAAAGGTGGAAGCAGTACTCAAGACAAGGGCGAATAGTGGCCTTAAACATGTAAATGGTAGATTCAGCCGAAAGTAAGTGACGGACCCGAAAAAGTGAGCCAACCTTCATAGCAGCAGATTTAGCAATGGACTCGATGTAAGAATTCCATGTGAAATTCTTTGTGAAGATTAAACCTAAAAGATGAACATGAGATGACTCTGCAAGCTCACTTCCATTCATAAGAACAGAAGGAGTTACAGGGTCCCTGAAGTGATTAATAGAGAGAAGCTTAGTTTTCGAAGCATTGAAGGAAACCAACCATTTCTGACCCCATTGAACTACTGTCCTAAAATCGTCCTCCAACTCAGCAGCCATTTCAACCTTATCGAAGTCCTTAGTCCTTTCAAGAGACGAATAAAGAGTAGTGACGTCAGCGTAAATAGCAAGTTTACTGAGAATACAATCGGGAAGGTTGTTGATGAAAATGAGAAAGAGGGTTGGACCAAGAACAGAACCTTGGGGCACCCCTGAATTAATAGAGTAAGAAGAAGACGAATGACCATCGAGAACCACCTTAATACTCCTGCCACTAAAAAAGGACTTAATAAGATTCAAGAGTGAACCAGAAATGCCATAAAACTTGTGAAGAAGGCCACGATGCCAAACCTAGAGATGTCAAGAGCAATAGCTTGTGTCTCACCACAAGCACATTGAGGGACTGACATACTCATTCCGAGATGACTGTCAGAGCATCAGCAGTGGAACGGTCAGAACGGAAGAGATTCCAGATGATGGGTGATGGAAGAGTTGATCAATGATTCAAAGATCTTACTTAGAACTGATAGAAGACTAATAGGACGATAGCATAAAGGGTCCGATCTCTCACCAGAGTCTCACCAGAGTCCGATCTCTCACCAGATTAACAAGAGCATTCTTGATGAGGGCCTCAAAAATTTTACTCATAACTGGTAGGAGACTAATTGGTCTGTAATTTGGTGGATTAGATTGATCACCACAATTCTTAAAGACTGGAATTACAGAGGCAAACTTCCAAGATGAAGGAAAGCAAGATTCAGCCATGCACTTGTTATATAGACACGAAAGTACAGGTGATAATTCAGGTGCACACCTTTGAAACAGGAATTCCATCAGGGCCAGTAGTCTTAGAAGTATTAAGATTTGAAATGATAGAAGATATTTTAGCTGGTGTGATACAGCAGCTGTCCAGTACTTTATTAGTCCTCAAGGGAAATTCAGGAACAGCATGACCAGAGTCATCAAGAGTAGAGTTAGTACTGAAAATATTAGAGAAGAGTTCAGCTTTATCCTTAGATGATTATAAAACTTCTGGACCATTGAAAATGGGAGGAATGGATGATTTTGTGCTTGGTGGAAAAGAACCTTATTATGAGAAGACTTTTCACGTTGATATTGATGAAAGTAAAGATTTCTGTGAGCAATTGCTGCAGCACAAGCAGGTGAGAACCAGGGAGAGGAGCGAGGTTTAACACAAAAGTTTCTACTGGGGATAAATGCTTCAATACCAGATGTAAGCCAAGATGTGACTTCCTCTGCACATTTTTCAGCTGGATTTGAAAACACAGTGGACCAGGGGACATCACCAAGAAAGTCACGAAAATTATCCCATTCACCATGTTCATGAAGAGAGTGCGATGAAAAGGAGATTCAGAAGCAGCTTTGCAATTAAGAGATCTTACGACAGAAACTACGCCATGATCAGAGTTGCCAAGAGGAGCTTCACAAATATCAGGATTTAATGTTAAATAGAGATAAAGTAGATGGAGATTGATCATTGCGATCAGGAAAGCAGGTAGGGAAATCAATGATCTGGTGAAGAGATTGAGATAGGGCAAGATTAAGAGTATGAATTCCTGAGTGAGAGATTCAATTTGAGCCATTTTTCATGATGAACATTGAAGTCACCAAAAACAAATATGTTGGCACTGTGATGGATTGATATGGCCTTGTCAATACTCTCAGATATAGAGTCTATAACAGAACAGTCTTAAGATGATGGAGATCGATAAAGAAAGAACTGATAGCTTGTCGAATGAAGCAACGAAAGACGAAAGCACGACAGTATGTATGACAAATCAGGATCCTCCAGATAGGTAAATTGTCTAGAAGGTATACACCAAGGCCATGCATGTGGGTTTTAGAGTCCTTACGACACAGAGGAATATAACCTTGAAAAAGAAAATCATTTTGTGTGTCAGTATTTGACTGCAAGGATGTCAGGAGAGTTGTTAGAAATGAAAACATGAATGTGCGAGAAATTTGTATGAATACCAGTACTCAAGGCAGTACTCAACTATCTAGAGCATGATCCCTTTACCAAAGTCCATCATTAGAAGGTATGCTAAATGGATAAAGATAAACAGCCATAGCAAGGGTATATTCTTGTATGCCTGAATATCCAAATCTCCACCTGCAATAGAGATTGATTTGTGGATTTCACCGGATTTAAACAGTTTACTCCAGATTTACAGTTTTCTCAGGGTGTTACATCAGAGTTTTCCTTCTCCTAGATGAACTGCCTTCACCATGGCTTAGTGGAGCTCCATTTATGCCATATTTGATTTCATTTTATGTATTCTCAAAAGGTTAAGATATAAAATGATTATTAGAGCAATGACAATCTCAATTTGTTCTGATTTCTTTATGTTGGCATGGTGTACTTTGCACGCCATCAAGTGCAGTGCCTGATCAATTTGTGTGAATCTTTTCTGTACGACAATAAAAAAATGTACACAGCACAAGTGATTTTTTTTTTTTTTTTTGCCAGAAATAACAGATTACAGAATATTAGAGAATATTTAGACATCTTTTAAATAATGCAGCAACAATTTAAAGTATCTTATGGAACATTTTATTGAGTTCCATGTTACAATAAAAACAGTATTGCTTCTCTGTTGTTTGTCCGATTGCAAATTTTCAGAATTAATAATTTATTAAGTGTTTCTAGCTCAAAACTTTCAAGTTAAGGTTTCTGTTAAACTACAGACTAGTGTCTAGAAACAGAAATCATATAATATATATTTTTTTTAGTTTACGTATTGCACTGATTAATCCTGCAAAGGAGGTTCGTGCTGCCGGCTTTCGTGCTTTTCGTCACTTACTTAGCGACGAACAAAGCTTAGGTATTTTCTTACAGCAACGCATTGACATTTTTATTTCCAAGTAAGTTGATCATCTGTCTTTTATTGTCTTTAATATTGATGAATCTGGTAGTATGTCCCTGATAAACTGACTGTCCATTTCCTAATCACAATGAATTGTTACAGTATACTCTTTCCATTTTGTTTGTGAAGCAGTCTAACCTCCTGCAGTCTTGTCATTTTATGGTGTGTGATCGCCCGCACATGCACCCGCACACGCCTGAATCGTATTTGGGCGTGCGATTTTATTATATAAATAGAATGTCTAAATCACATAACTTGTATGTGCAAAAATAAATTTTTTTGGGTTGAGTAAAATTTTTTTCATATCTTAAACAATGTTGTAAACATCTTGCATTTATTTGGAAGGCCTTAATAGATTAGAAGATCAAAGAATTTACTCTGTTTTGACTCAACGTAGCAACCGTTCGCAAGACAGTGTCCACATAAAGCGCGGAACTCTAATTTTCTTCACTTCTTCATATCGAGCAAGTCTACTCTAGCGAAATTCGCTGACGAGTACAGAAGTATTGATCAATCAGAAACATTTTCACTGGGGAACATTGTGTCTGCAATTGAGTAGACACCAGTTGTTAGTCAAGTTAAATCATATTTTAAAGGGAGATGGAAACTAAGATGCTTTTTAATTTTATTGAATAACACGAAAACGAGTCCTACTGGTACCACTTATGTTTTCATGTTCTTTCGTTAGGTGAAAAAATGAATTCATATAACGAAGGAAATTCTTATTCTTATGTGTTCATATTCTTTTGTTAGGTGAACAAATGAATTGGTATGACCAAGGAAATTTCAAAATTACCTTAGCAACGGTGGTCGTTCTCCCTTGCAACAACGAATAATCACTTAATATACCTCAGTAATTTGTTGTCAATTGAGCATGAACAATGAATTGCACGCCTGGCAATTTTTTCATTGACAAGACTGCTAGCGAGCGTTTCCAACAAATTTACAAATGTTTACGTTTTCAATTTTTGTCATTATTTTATTAGAAGTGTAACAGAATTACTTTCACCTGATGATTATCATATGAAATATGAAACTCACTTTCAAATTAAGAATTTAAGAACTCAACAGTTATGTTGTGTTTATTATTGAATGACTGAAGGAATCCTCATTTCACTAACATTTTGGAACTTTGCTGTGTTTCCATTTAGATGTCTTGACTTACCACCAGCAGCTGAAGTAGAGAGAGTTCAAGCTTTAAGATTGGTACGAAAGGTATGTGAAAAAGTTCAATAAAAAAAATTTATTGTATCTTATAATTGGTTTGCAATGCCATACCAGATGTTACCTGTATCATTGCAAACAGGTTTTTCGAATATAAAAACATTTAATGGAACAATTAGCTTAAGACATCCTTGAGTCTTTTTCATAATAGAAATATTGGCTGATTATGGAAAATTGAAACAGCTTGAGTTTTGTTAACATGTTTGAATAGTAAAAAATTGCATCATGGGCCTTCCTCAAATGTTAATTTTTACTTTATCAGATGGTTTACCTTTGTCCACAAATATTTCCAATGTCCCTGGCCATGTCACTATCAGCTGTGAGCTGTGATACCTCTCAAGATAAAGATCGGATGTCCAGAGCATGTCTTGCAACCTTATGTGAATTAGGTATGTTCAAACGGTTTTTCTAGAGGTCCTTCTTAATGTTTGGATTTTGGAATCTGGTAAAATGGAAATTTAATTAGATTATTATCAATTTGAATTTTTAAGCTGTATATAATACAAAGATTGCAGCATATAGTGGTATAGTTGGTGCGATTGTTATCAACACCCTTGATTGTTCAGTAAGTGAAAACGTTTATGTTTACCATTATAGTTGTTTTTTTTCTTGTTTTTTTAACAAGGTAATGAAAGAAATCAAAGTTGAAATTATTACAGTACCATTATAATCTCTTAATTGCAGGTCCCACGTATGAACGAGTCACTGATTTGTACAATCTTGTACTTACTAAATCATCCAAAGCAACGGAGTTTTGTACGTAAAAAAGTGGGTCTAGAGGTAATGCACTAAAGTTTATAATGAATTTCACATCCCTTGAAGTGTGTTCTGTTTTAGCATTCATAAGAACCTCTTTATTTCAGGCTATTCTTGCGCCATTCACAGATTTATACTATACACACTATTCAGACATGCCAGAGAGTTTAATCAAGTATATCCCCTTTAACTGTCAATTCATCTAGTCACTCAAGTCTTTCTTATACTGTAATATTTATTTGGTTGCTTATAGGGAAGACAGACGTACTCGTATTCAAAATGCTAAATTTGCTTTGATCACTATCATTCGGTCATGGTCAGGTAACATAAATAAGTGAATCATTGACTAGTTGTTTGTGATCAGAGAGGAATACATTCTATAGCTTGTTTTGTAAGATCTTGTATGTAATAAAAGCTCTTTTTTAAAAATACATTATTTTTCCATTCTAAGGATTGATCAGCCTTTGTGATCCTGATGAAAATAACATTGAATCACTTCTGGGGGTCTTCCAACTCCCTAACACTGACATAAGGGTATGTTTAGTTCTTTTTCAAACAAAATTTGCATGTGCCATGCATTGGGAAATAGGATTCAGTATTTATTGGTTGGCTTGGCTGAATTCTGTCACTCCTAGCTATTTGTGGATAGAATATTGATGCTTCAGACTGTTAAATATTGTTTATAGATTTAACATTTTCTTGTATTTTATGACACTACCCCACAAGTCTATTTCTGTCATGAGTCTATTTCTGTTATGAGTCTATTTCTGTTATAGAGAGCCATTATTGACACGTTTTATGAAATATTCTGCTTATGTCCACCGAAAATCACATCCGACTTCAATATTGCTCTTCATAGTGTTGGTAAGAATGACTATATATTGACTAATGACAAACTGTAAGAACATGAAATGTTTTAGTGCTCTGTTATGGCGATGTTTGTAAGTTGAAAGAGAAAGTAGTTTGTATTTCAGTGCCTTGATATTTTCCTATATCCAATTTGTTGATTGTAGATCCCTCAGCTATGCAAGAGTCATGGAAAATTTCTGAGGAATTTGTTCTTGCTGAAGGAAATGCTGTCCTTGCGCATGGTGCTCAGGCAACACGGTTTGTTTTCTCTTACTGTGCAGTTTTCCATATTCAACAATTGGATGCAGCCAGTTTGCCAGACTCTTTGTTTACAATACTTTGATACGAGATTATTTTTACACTTTTGTTATTAGAACAAATCTCACAGAAAGCTACTTGTCACTTGTGCTGCATGCATTTATTGAATCTGGTATTCTAGAGGTATGTATTGGTTATTTCTTTATTGAACCTGGTATTCTAGAGGTATGTAGTGGTTGGTTATTTCTCCCTTAGAAACTGTGTTTGTGCTGCTTTTTCACTGGTGAATGGTTGTGTTTTTAGAGTCTGGTTCAAGTCATCACTACCAGTGATGATGTTATTTGTATTCGTGGGTCAATCCTACTCGGTGAACTCTTACATATGGTTGGTAGTTTATATATTGTCGTTTCCAAATTGCCTTGAAGATTTTAACTCAAGCTTCTTTGTCTGTAGGCGAATATGCTTCTGCCACCCTCGTATTCAGGAAATTCACACTGCTTACCATCTCTAATGGCATTAGCTACTAATCTTGAAAAAAACCCAGAAGAGAGAGGGTAATTTTTAAACTGAATTATTCAAAGCATGCGGTAAGTTCATCGCTTATTTAACTTTCGAATAAGGCTATTCTGATATTTCTTTTTAGAAAAGCAAGTGCAGCTGTCGGTTATCTGGACCAAGTCCATCAACTTAAGAAACGAGGAATTGTTCCGAACACCCTGTTTATGGAACAGTTACTTGCCCATGCATCCAACGATGGTAGTCAGTCTAAATCGAAGCCACGGCAAGAGAAAATCGACGTTCCATCAGCATGGAGGGTGATGTGTTACTTCTATGAGGATCTACCTTTTACAATAATATTTCTTTCTAACTTCAATGATTTTGGTACTGTAGGATATGGATGAAGTGTTGTCAGCCATTCGAGAAACGCAAGTAATGTTAACTCAAGAACAAGATTTCCAAACATGGAACTGGGACTTAATCAGCACTATATTGGAGGTAACTCAACTCAACATGGCGTTGTTTTAAACTTGTTATTGATAGATTTTGATTAAATTTACTAATTTTTTTTCAGTCATCGAAGATGTCACTGAAAAGACCCGACGAGCCTATCTTTTTCAGGTATTTCATGTGATTCGAATTTGTTTGGTTAAGTGAAATCAACCCCGAAAATAGGAAATGTATGATATCGTTGTAGATTCATAAAACGGCTAACGCTGTTCTACAAGCCGTTTCAACGACTGTATTCTGAAGTCAAACAAACGAACGACATGTCACGAAAGTATTCTGCCGTAGCACTTCAGCTCACTGACTTTCTTCTGCGTAAGGAAGAGGTATGTTGTAAGTTTTTCTTCAGGCTGAGATAGTAAAAATTCTAACTTTCGCCAACATGCTCAGTCTGTTACTAGAAACTTTACTTGAATTACTAAGAAGTTATTCTTTGATATGAAGTTCTCTTTCGTCGTTCACATGTGACAAAAAAGGCTGATACAAAATTTTTGTTTTTCTACACGAAAGAAACTTACATTAAGAACCAAGAATTTCAGCTACTTTTTTTTTCGGCGGAAATAATTTCGGCGAGATTTTAAAAATTTGGTCACTTTGGCGAAAAAAATTTCGGCAGGATTTCATCTATAGTTATAGATTTCGGAATGTCCAAATTGTAAGCGTTTTATCGACAGGGAAATACAAAAACTTGCGTTTAAGAAAATATTATTTCAGGTTTAGTATTCTACTTGTGCAACGATCTGTTGTTCCTAAATTTAAAAATAAGAAGCCGCTTTGCTTGAAGACTTCAGGACGAGTCACAACGACACAAATCCTCTCTCAATAATGCAAATAGTTACATAATATTAGTTTAAAAGTAATATTGATTGCTGAAAGGAACAAATCGACCAAAAGAAGCATTTCAACGACCCTCATACAGCTTCAAACTTCAAAAATGAAAAAAGGATAAATTCCAAAAAATTTCGGCCGGGGAGACATTTTCGGCAAAGCCCCTAATTTTTGGTTCTTAATGTACATCGTTGTGTGGACCAACAAAATAGTCTCTATTTGGTCCACATAAACTATTAGCTATCACTTGCTGTGTGTTATGTTATTTCGGCTAGTTTTAGGTGAAGGTGCAATCCTTCTTTTTTTGCCTTACGTTTGCATGAGAATCTTTCTGAATTGAAGAAAGATGATGATGAATGTTTAATTCCAATACACGAGAACTATGTAAAGATCCTCCTACTTATTTCTTGTTATTAAAGGGTTTTTTTTTTTTTTGTTCTCGCTATTGGCATGATATGTTGTTTATAAAATGTATGAAAATGTCATGTTAGTCTATTAAACTTTATGTGTTTGTTTGTATTCTCTTTGTAGCAACCAGAAGGAGAAAGATTGCTGATTGATGTTTTACAAGATATCAGAGATGGATTAGGAGAGGTGCGTGTTGGAAGACTTGTTCTTTGTATATGTTCGTTTGTTCTCATCCTAAGGAAATTAATCTCAACCGTTGCTTTTAGGCAACCCAGCCTGGAATATTGACTGGAATTTTTAGTAGTCAAAGTCTTACCGAAACGCTATCACGTGACTACTTTCTGATCATTGGGCGACTGTCAGCATCAACTAGTGGACTACGAATTTTAGAAAAAACGCCTGGAATATTTCAGTAGTACGTCTTAGTTTGGTCTCTTCTGGAGTGTATTTTTGACTGGTTTACTATTTTCAGTTTCTTGCAGATCTTTGTGAAGTCAATAGTATTGTAAGAACTAAAAATAACGGAATAGATCTTTGATAAAGCGCCAAAGCCCATTCAAGAGGAACTGTTTGATATGATTTTAAATTAGTAATTTACAATTCTTGTTTTCGTTCGATGACCATTCTGTTGTTCGTTTAGCTTGATGGAAATCTGTTCAATGACGTCAAGAGATAGTCTGGTCAAATTAATCATAACAAGTTTTGATTACGGAAGAGATGGGATAGCAAGGGTGTTGCTGTCCAAAGCTTTATCATCTGCACCAGTTGTAAGCCACCTATTTTCTGTTACTTGCATGTTTTCCTGTTGTTGATGATTGACAGTGATGATTGTTTGTAGACGTCAAGGCTGTATGCGACGAAGTTTTTACGAGTACTCCTACGCGCTAAAAGTCCATATTTCAGCAATTGGGGCATTGAATTTCTAACGAACCAGGTAAGAGAGAATTCTATTGCACGTATCGTTACTCGTTACTTCAAAACAAATTCCTATAGCTTGGCCACTACTTTTAGTTGTATGATCAAGATAGTGAAATTGTGGAGGCCGCTATCGATATATTAGAAGAGGCTTGCGAAAATGAGGCGAATTTGCAACGATTGATTGAAGTGAAACCGGCGTTACTGCATTTGGGCGAGCATGGCATCCGACTTCTTTCTCGTTACGTGTCGGTTGCGCGTGGCTTCAGTTATTTGCAGGAAATGGACTACTTGATTCCATTGGTAGAAGCCTGGAAATCCGTAAGTTGACTAACAAAGAAGATTTATATCGAGTGTGATGTGGGGGTTCATGGGACTTTAATAGTTGACGCAGTGTGTTATTGCATTGCTACAATGATTTCGTTTCAGACGTACTGTCGTGAATACGTCAATTGGATAGAATTAGAAATAGCTGAATCGTTAAGTTTGTACGAAAGACACGGAACCGATGGTGGTTACATCAGACGATCAAGTTCTAAGTAATGTTAAATTTTACCTGAAAGTTGATAGCTGGCATCTCGATCTAATATCATATATCTAATTTGTTGGGTTTTTTTTTGTTTTTTTTTTAGTTCCATTCAAAGGAAGGACGTTTATATTCTACCGCATCTTTACGGTGAACTAGCTAGACATCGGCATGGCATACAACTCATTCAAGAGCAGGTATTGTTTTCATGACTCGTTGTTTGCTTATTCGTTTGTTAATTTCGCTAGTATAGCGAAGTATTGGTATCGTCGTTCTATGTATCTCCGTGACATTTTGGACGATCTCACTAAAGTAAATAATTGCATATAAAAGCCATATCCGCACACACCTTAGCAGTAAAAAATCTTTTGCAGGCTGACTACGGGCTAAATTTAGACCAAATCATGAAAGTTCTCCAATTTTCATAAAAATTTGCACAAAGCACAATTGAAAGGTGCTGATTTCGAATTTGACAGTCATGTTGTCAAATTTGGCCAAAATTGGGCAATTCGGGCGAAATTTGGACTAAATTATGAAAGTTTTACAGTTTTCATAAAAATTTGCACAAAGCTGATTTCGAATTTGGCAGTCATTTTTTCAAATTTGGCCAAAATTTGGCAATGCTATATTGAGAATATTTTATATTTGTTGAGAGTAGATTTGTATAATTGTGACACCGTCCTGAAGACTTTAAGCCAAATCTGAGACGAATAAGTTTTGATCTATTTGTTTTGTGTAATTGCGAGTTGAAATTCTGCTACCGTTATCAACTATTGTATCTCACAGTTCTATGAACAGTATATATTTGTTAGAATTGTGAGAATGCAATATAGCGAAATTTTCGACTTCCAAGTCGTCTTGTAAAGATGATATAATATAAAAATAATACTATAGTAATTAAGATGGATGAACTTTGCACAAAGACAGCATTTGCAGTGACTGCCGAACCTTACTGCAGAATATAGATGGTGCATACTTTATAGATTCTGGCAAGGATTGCCACAGCACCAATGTGAGAAATAGATTTTAGACCTCACTTCGTTGTGGTTATTTTGTTTCTCACAATAGAGTCGTCTGAACGTAAATTATATTAGGGTTTTCGTTAAACGTCAAAACATTTTGCATGTAGGAGGGATTCAAGCCATGTTTGGTTTTGAATATCTCCTTCAGCACCAACTCGCAGTATAAACGATGCATGCAATTTTCTGATAAAATAGAATCAATAGATACAATAGCAATAGACCTAACGTAAGTACGTTGAGTTTGCAATTATTTTGCGTTTCTTTGATGACATGAAACAATATCTTTGCACTAGTCCTCCTGCCTAGGGTATTGACATGGTTACGAAATGTAAGGCCATTGTCAAAATTAATCCCTAGCAGTTTGACTTCCGTACATTCCACTAAACACTCGCCATTTACATATACTGTGAATGGTTCAACTCTAAGTCTACCAAAAACAAGAAACAATTGTTAATGAATGTTCTAGTTTTCGCTGCAATTCAGTGATATCCTCCCCTGACGCACGAAGAGCGTTATCGTCAGTTGTTGTTGTGAAATATGTTAGACGTGAATGAATGGGTTTGTCAGAATTCGTGAAATTACAGAGTGGCTTCGAAACTATTCTTCAATTAGCATCAACGCAGGAAGTGATAATTCAAAGTTTTGTTTCTCGAAGTTTGTGTTGCTTGGAGACGAGAAACGAACGGACCAGATGTAACGGCCCACCGAACATACTTCTGCCCCTCTTGATTGCTTATTAACATTGTTTGTGGGAAATTTGATTTTTGACTTTGAGAAACCCGTGGCAGAGTTAAGTCTTTGTTTTGAAAAGACTTTGTGCAATGTTCATATGAAATCGTTAGCAAACTCGCAATTCAAATCTGGACCAAATTGCGAAAGTTCTCCAGTTTTCATAAAAATTTGCACAAAGAACAATTGCATGCTGCTGATTTCAAAGTTTTTCAAATTTAGGACAAATTGGCCAATTTGGGCATGCAACTTTATTTGGGGCGTTAAAACATTATTTCATGTTTTTCTGTAGATGGGTAGTTATTAACTTCCGTAAGCCGCCCTTAACCAAATTAGCGCCCAATTCCTCCTTTTGAACATAGGGGAGGAGTGGGTGCTGAATGATACACTGTTTTCTTTCAAGTGTAAGTTCTATTATACGGTAGAGCAACTTTTTTTATTGGAGCTCCGATGTCCATGGAAACTTCTATTTTCTTTTGCGGTTGTGTATTCACTTGACTTGATACATTATGAAATAACTCCCGCTCCAAATAAAAACGAGATTCAAACGATTTGCAAGATCAATAGTTTTCTTTGAAAGCATTGATGGCAGGCTTCATCAAACATCGCCGACAATTCACTTTAACGTAATAGTTTTTCTTTTTGCTTTTAGAATTTACTTTCTGATGCAGAAAATACCGTACGCCAGCAGTATTTGGAGACATCGCATGATATCTTTCAAGTGAAAGCAGCACTGTGGACGATCGTAAGCTTGTTTCTTTCGCATCGTGTGTGTCTTGTATACCTTCTTCTGCAACAAATTACAGTGTGGATAACAAAAAACAAAGAGCTCAGACACTCTTACGTTGTGTGAACGGATTAAACAGTTTCTGTGTATTTCACATTCCTTCTATAGGGACACATCACTTCTACGGTGTTAGGTATTGGCCTCGTTTTGAATACTAAAAGACGGTCTCAACTATCCGTACCAAATGGTTCGTTTTCGGAACCTGTTAACGAAAGTTTCGAGAAGTCAGTTAACGGAGAAGAAGGAGAAGAAGAAAAACAAGAAGAAGAAGAAGAAGAAGGAGGTGAAGGAGAAGGAGGCGAAGCACTAGGAGAGAATGAAGTAGAGGATGCTGTAAATATCATCGAAGTCATTGTTGACATGGCTCTAAACTGCGAAGTATTGACATTACGCGGGTAGGTATTGACATTGATAAAAGGGTGTTCGCATGGGAAAGTACAGTGTCGTTCGTGTACTATTACACGAAAAGGGGAATCACGTTGGTTGGTGCTGTTTATGCATGGTAACATTGTTTGAATGTGACATACGACCAAAACTATTTTTTCTGTACATTTAGGACTTGCTTTTACATTTTGGGGTTAATAACAAGCACGTCGATTGGTGCAGATTTGTTGGATGAGCTTGGTTGGGAGAGTGTTCGTCATAAAGGTTCTGACCTTTGGCCCGTTATCGAACACGACGTGACGTATATTTACGAGACAGATTCCGAAGAAGATCCAGTATGCAGACATGTTTTTGAATTATTTTTTTTTTAATAATGAGTACTCGATTATAAATGGAAAGAGTATTTTATATTTGTCGTTACGAAAGTAATTCGTGATAAGCTCGTTTCTATAACCTCATTCAGGACAGCGAAGCACCAGACGAGGTAGAGACTTTGGCGTTGGAGCCACCTATCAATCAGAGTCAAGAACGGTTTGGTGGTATCTATGTCGGTCCAGAATCTGAGGGCGATCCGGATGAGAACGACGTCGCCTTGTCGTTTAACTACGAGGTTTACATGTTCCACGGTGACGAAAAACGCAAGAAGAAACCTAAAATGCCGACAAGCGACGAGTCGAGGTACTTGCAGATGATGTCGTCTGTGAATGAGGACGAGTCGGAACGAAGTAGTATGAAGATGACGTTCTATGACGTTGATAGTTACGGCATGAAATACGAAAATAAAAATATGAGTTTGATCTCCGGTTTGGAACGGATGAACAATTCATACAGTACTTACAATGCTGGCAGCATCTATATGGGTTAGTGACTACCTACCTGCTAGCTTTTAGACAGGGCGCATGTGATATGAGTGTACTCATTTTCCGTATCTGTTTCTTTTGTTTTTTTAACAGGCGATGATTCATCCGTGGCGTTTTCAGATTACCGCCCTCCAGAGTACTCGGCCGGTACTATTGGCCAGTTTGCTAGTTGGGAGGAGAGTATGCCGTTCCTATCGGGAAAATCGAAATCTTTACCCCTTGACAATGCTGAAGAGGAACTGAAGAAAAAGCGGCCTGTGAAAAAGAAAGAAATTTTTGATGAATACGGAATTTATTTAGGTAAGGTATCGCTTACAGGTAACTTTCGTGGTTAAACTGTCGTGGTTAAAAGCCTTTATTATTATTATGGTTATTATTACGAATGTTTACCCAGGATAACCTCTTCAGTTCCCTAAGGTACTGTTATCAATGAGGGTCCTGCGAAGGAGGTCCTAGAGCATTTAAAGCCCCCATGTGGGCTACGGAACCTGAAATGGCAGGAACCATTCAACTAGACAACCATCCTAGACATCATTCCTACTCTCTTGTTGAATGCTAAGCAGAGAGGAGTAATTCACACTGTTATAGTCGCTGGCATGACTCAGTCGGGGATTGAACCCGCGACCTCCCGAACAGAAAGCGAGCACTCTACCACAAGGCTACCTGTCGGAAATGCACTCCTACACAGTGATTTTTCAACAAATTGGGTTTATCATATGATATTTAACTTCTCTTTTTTAGGCGACGAAGAAATCGAAGAAGGTGGGGAGCCACCAGATACCATCGAAGCTAATCTATCGGAAGTCATCCCCTCTCCGGTGTCACCGTTGTGTCTATCTGAAAATCACAGTAGAAATGAGTTAGTGCGTACTGTATCGTCAGACGCTAATGTCTCACTGAAGCCCATTCGCGAGGAGAAGTCGCAAGAAAGTTTGAACTCTCGCTCGTGTTTGATTGATTTGTCTGTGCAGGAAGAGATCACCATCGAGCTGAAGAGAACTATCGCGAATGCAGACAGCTCGAATGATACGAGCACGTTGAACAGTTCCGTTACAAGTGAGGATAAAACGCCCACAAGAACAGCACTTCGAATGAATTATGATAAACTAGAACACGGGCGGTTTCGTAGTGTTAGTTTAAATGATGGGGTATATAAAAACGACATTCTTCCTACTTCTCCGCGTAGTTCGAGCTTCTCTGGAACTGCCATGCACAACAAACTTAATGTTGTCGGACAGAACCAGTTGAGATCCGGAAGTGATCCTGGTTTCGGGATTAATCCGAATTCTCTTGGTAGCAGCGTCAGTAGCCAAGAATGCGAGCTTTTACGGCATGAAAACGGGACCGGACCAAGGCGAAACGGCAAAAAGTACGAAGGCCGAAAAAAGTCTCGCTCAGAAACAGAAGATGATAGAATTCGTTCTAACAGTATAATATCGGACAGGCAGCGTATGGCGAAAAGACTGCGTGGTGTTTCGACCCTTTCACTGGGGGTCAGTCCCAAAAGTGCACGCGGTCTCTCCTCTGTCACGCCTTCTGAATCCCCGTATTCGTCATCTTATTCACGTGACGGCTCATACGGATTCACCGCCTGGCAAACATTGAAAAAACAGCGTTCTTTTAAAAAGGAGATCGATAGTAACATGAGAAGACAGAGTGGTGCCGTAACAGACCGAAGGAAACATAAACCGTAAGTTGTATCTCTATTTTTTCTGTTGTTTTTTTGTTGAATATAAATTTTGCTTTTTCGCCGTTGCAACATGGTGATGATTGAGTTCAATACCAACGTCGTCTTCTCCTACTTCGACAGACGGGACTGAAGATCCGACTACTGTCAAACCACAGATAAAACGAAAGTTTCATAATGAAGACCAGGCCTAATGTCTCACATGCTTGTTTTCTAGTTACAATGGAATAAAAACAGAGCGTCGGGGGCACGTGTAAATCTACCTTATCTAATCTATTGAACCTTTTGTTTTCAATTGTTGATCATTTTTCCCGTTGCAACCGTATTTGTGCTAATACGCTCTTCATCTTTCGTTTAACCTTGTTTGATATACTATTTTCAACTTGATAGCACTCGAGGCTACCGATATCGAAGGATGTCTGATAATCCTAATCGACGATTCAGCAATTCTGTCGCCTGTCCGCACATGTACTCGAAGCGTCATACAAGTGCAACGTCGTCGTCAGGTTGCGCGACGGAGGTAGTCATGACGGAAATGTATTCCGCTGGTACTACGGACGTTTATGTTGGTCGGTGTTTACCGGTAAATTTGCCGGAGTTTTTTAGCGTAAGTTGCCGGTTTTATTTTTTATTTCCGATATATCTATAGTTCGTTCCCATCTTCCTCAACTTTAATTAACTGTGGCGCAACTTCAATTGACCATGGCGCAACTTCAATTAACCATGGCGCAACTTCAATTAACCATGGCGCAATTTTAATTAACCATGGCGTAACTTAAATTAACCGTGCCGCAACTTCAATTAACCATGGCGCAACTTTAATTGACCATGGCGCAACTTTAATTAACCATGGCGTAATTGTAATTAACCATGGCGTAATTGTAATTAACCGTGGTGTTTGTGGATATTTCAACAAGTAATTTCCATTCTATTTCTTTCTTTTTTTTTACAACAGATGAGTGCATATGAGTACGATGGATCGTGGGCAGATAACTTTGTTGAATTTTCCGAGGCACATAACCTGCGTACGTTCGATAAGGATTACAAACACGTGAAAGAACGTTGTTTAGCTTGTCGTATAAGACTTGAGAAAGATGGTAAGTAATGTCACGTGGATTTTAGAATGTCGGAACTTTTTTAAGCATTAAGTTGGTTTCTGGTGAGCATAGGTCTACTTGTACTTTTAATTATCAGAACATTAAATTTTTTGGCCACTTAATGTAAAAATGACCGAAACAAAACTGAACTTTTGTCCACCATTGCAAAATTGATTGGCTCGATAAAATGTGATACGCGTATTTTTTCTCTCGGATATTTCTGCGAAAACATTGGTACACATGCTGCGACTACATCTGCTTATAAGTGGAAATTTCCTTTAACTCCTAGAGATCTGTTGTTGGAGCTCGTTCAGCTTCATTTATACGCAGTTGTAAGCTGACACATTTCGGCAAGAGAATTCCAGTTGAATTTTATTCTTCTCCAGAGTCGTCATATCGGAACAGTAGTCGGAAATAGCTTGACATGCATCTCTCAAATGTTTGAGCACCGCGTCTAGTCAATGCATCCTAGCTCGTCTCATGTATTTTTGTGTTTCATTATTGTAACTTAATTACTAATTACCTCCTGTTCTTTAAAACTTTGAAATTTAGACATTGAAGAGCCTGTAACTAGGCCGTAAAACACCGGAAATTCAAGGCGTATATAATTATTTTTTCTCAAGGGAAAGGGAGAAGTGAATCCGACACATCACTGCCGCCAAAGTCTCGATCATCCAGCAAAGACGAGAAAGACGTTTATGAAACAGACGATGACTCAGAGAGTTCAGAACGCGATGAAAGATCATCCAAACAAAAAATCAACGTTTTCAAAGAGGTTTTACGGCTAGTGATCAATCTAAGCAGCGCTGTTGCATCGAAAGGAACTCAGCAAGAGATACTATCGTATGAGAAATTACCTGTCTTTCAAACTAAGGCTACCACTCCTCCATGTAGAGTATTAGTGCGGGTTTATTTACCAAGTGTTCATTTCGCGAGGTACACAATTCCGAAGCTTAGAAGCTCTACTTGGAGGGCGTGCCTATTTCTGTTAATCTTCCGTCCACTTCTTAAACAAGAGCTTCAGATATCATCTTTCACCCTCTTAATTGACAGGCTTCGGACACGGTTTCCTTGGGCGTTTCAAGATCTCTGCTTGTATTCACAAGTAATGGAACAGCTTGGTATGTTCACATTCCGCCTGACCATCAGACGATTTATACAAGCTTTATTTGAGGGCGTCAATTACAGCCTTGTAAGTCATTTTTACCGCCCTTTTATAGATTCATCGATCATTCAATAAAAATGTCTGTTCTATATGGATTCTTGTTTTTTTTTCTGAAGATTTTCGAAACAGCCGACCTTATTCTTGGCAGGACATCCCCGAACCAGAAAGACAGTTGACGCCATACAGTTGCACCCTGGTAGATTATTTTGCGTAATTGTGAAGTAATGTTTCTCGCTAAATAACGCCTTTTCTATTCTTGTGTTTTTTTAATTATTTTTTTAAGTTTTCATAGCAAAGCTAATGCAAATTTTTTGAATAAAATGCGTTCGTTGCAGGCGTTCAAAAAAAAAAAAAGAAAGAATTAGAAGTCGCATTTGTCTCTGCAAGGTGTTCCGTCATTTATCGCTTGTAGCCTTCTTCCTCGAAACGCATTTTTTCTATTTTCTACACGCGTTACAATATGAAATGATTAAAAATTTAAGACTTTTATTATTTTATCCATCTTTGGTAAATATTTCGCCAGCCTCCTAAACCACGAAATCTTACCGCTATATGTTGTTTAGATCCGTTTTCACCCGATTTTCTCGTTTTTCGTGCACAACTCACATCGTTACAATGTTTTTACTACATTTAACTAGTTTTGCTTGTTTGGGAAATCATTCAACCAGACAACTTTTCCTTTGAAAAAATCTAAAATGCCTAAAATGATCTTTTAGTCGTCTGCACAGTCGGTATAAATTTTAAAACGGTTTTAACGGCTAGTCAATATAACGCTGTATAACTTGTGTTACCATATATATTTTTGCATTCAGCAACTTTTAATGCCAAATGATAATTTATGTTAATTTATTCAACAGCAATGTAGTATGTTACTTGTTCTCTCCTTCGTAGAGCTCCTAATTTAAGAGTTCTGCTAAATACACTGATCCCAGTACATAGCCATTGTGTGTGTGTTGAGTGAGCAGTATCCATAAATTATGTCAGTTCGACATTGTGCGTTATGAAATAGATAATTATTTTTTAGGATCCCTATGCTATTTAATTAGGATACAAAAAAGTACTTCTTAAAATCCGTTAAAATAAAACAATCCGCGTTAAATTTAGAGGGTTTTTTTTATTATTTTCAATATCCAACCCGCGTGTTATTGAAGTGGATTGACAAAATTGATTTTTAAAATACCGCGCTAAATTAGGGGTCGCACTTAATATTAGAAGAGTTACGGTAGGCGCAGTGCAGCCAGTTACCCCACACATAAACAGCAGTTATGAAATTAAAATTTTTACTCATTCAATTAGTAAGTAAGTAAGTAACTGTGAGTTTATAGTCCTTGGGCCTCCATCCGTAATGGTTGGCTATTCTGCCCGCAGACTTGCAATTATTAGTTGACCGCCATAGATACGTATAGCGTTGCTCTAACTTGACCAAATGCCAGTATGCAGTCAGTCGATGGCTTCTAATGGGCTGACACGCCGCAAAGCGCATCCGAGTGGAGTATCGAGGTACGACAGACTGATACTTGAACACGGGTCGCAGCAGCCGCACTCATAGGTACTAACTACTACACCATCGCTGCACAATTACTCAATCTTTGATCATAAACCAAGTTATGAGACATGGCAGAATCAAAGAACATATCTAGCTAACTGAAGGAAATAAAATATGCAAACCCTAAAAGATTAACACTAGGTCGTATAAATATAAACTGAGCGATAAGTTTCAAGGAATTGTTAAAATGTTAAATTCGTATCAGAATTTAAGGCTGCCTTTCTCATTTCCCAATTGATAATTTTTGACAGATGGGATTTCGTTTTCTTTGAGAAGGGATAAAAATCAGATGATGTGTGGACTATGTTTTTCATCAACAGAGGGAACATTTGACCACTAAAACGACTAAAATGATAAAAGTCCTGATTTTGAAAGATTTAGAATTTCGAAATAAACTTATTGGGATATCATTGACCAACACAACCTCGAACCCAGGGTTTCTTGCCTTTTCGATATACGGGATGGCCATCCGTATATCGAAAAGGCAAGAAAATATGTAAATATGTTAATTTCATATTTAATTTTTCAAGATATTAGAATTAATCTCTTAGAATTATTAGAATTAAACTAAAATGACCCCTTCCAATATCAATTAATTACAACCTCGAACCCAGGTAAGATTGCTGCTGTGACACTTATCAGTTAAAACTGTAAATCAATGAACTGTGTTTGGTTACTCATTAATATTAACAATACTGAAGCCTCTTATTTTCATATCACCAAAAATCATAAAATACAGGAATTATAAAATAATTGGTAACGTTCGGAGAAAGATATGGAAAAAAATTACTGTTAATAACGTACAAACAAATCAACATGAAGTTTTTAAAAACATCATCCTGAACACGCTAGAGGAAAGCATAGCCATATTAAACAAAAGTATATCCGACTGGAATAACGTTCTGTTTGTCAAGAAAATATTTGAGTAAAGCTATGATGATTCGCTCAAGACACTACACAAAGGTGTCGTGCTGATCAAACACTTGAAAATGAAAGAGTTTACAATACAAACGTCATTGTTTCGCATGTTACGTGAATCTAAGGGGCTGTTCATATGGAGGTGAGCTGGCCCGGTTAGCCGGGCTAGCTCACTTAGCAGAGATCTCACTGTTATTAAGAAATCTTTATAAAAATAAATTGTGTTCATATGAAAAGCGGGCTGGCTCACTTAAGTGAGATCTCATTTCATTTGACCGGGATCTCACCTAGGTGAGATGAAATTTGTTCATATGAACAGACCAGCCCGGCTTAGTGGGATAGATTTTAGACAAGTGCGCACGCGTCGAAATTCGAATTATTGTTTACGTGATGTAAACAACATTCTCCATCCCGGTTAAGTGGGATGAGAAAAGCCATATGAACGCTGGGTGAATTTCAACTCATTCAAGTGAGCCAGCCCGGTTAACCGGGCCAGCTCACCTCCATATGAACAGCCCCTAAGAAAGATTACTTTGACAAACTTCATGCTAACGGTAGTCATTGGCAACACAAGTTGTTCTGGAAAAAACATCAAACCTGTATTTTGTTCAAAAACACAACAAAGAATGAATCCATCATACTTTTATCGATCAATCAAACACAATCTCGAACCCAGGTTTTTTTTTTGCCTTTCCGATATACGGCCAGAGCGGTTGCCCAACCATTTTAATAAATCAAGAAAATTTTTTTTATTTATTTCCTGTTGCTAAAAGATATAGATTTTAATTGTTTTGTCAACTCTGAATAAAAAATTAATGAATGGAAAAGAAAAAATATTTTCGTTGAATACGCCATCAACTTCGGATGGGTAATCATGCTGTTTAATGTTCAAACATGGCTGACAATGTTCTTTCTATCTTCACAAGTTGTTCATTTCACGGTTGTTGTTCTTTTTTGTTGTCACACACACACACACCGCACAGTTATTGGAGTTCCAAGATAAGATACTCACACCAATCTCAATGTTTAAATGATGCTCACCCAAAATAGAGCCATTTCTACAGAGAGTCTAATGGCAGAGTAGCGTCACTCACTTCAAAAAAAAGTAAACAATCGAGAGATTCATAATTTTTTAGAGAAGAGATTCCTTATATTACGGCTTTTAAAACACAACCAACCACAATCAAAGATTTACCATTAAAAAAGCAAACATTTCCGCTATAATTTTCGACATTTTTCCCGTCATTGTCTTCGCACATGCGCCTCTCTCTTTTCTCTTTTCACACACCCCCACGACCATCGAAAGATTTCCGCTTTTCGCGCATCCGCCGCGCCGAAGTTCCGCATTTTTTAGTATTCTCGGATTCCGTGGAATTGATTCCGTATTTAGATTTTTATATTCAGGCCGCAGCAAGTTCTGTGGTCCGTGGGGGAGGTCAATCGTTCAGGCGGAAGCAATTTGCACAATCAAAATGCACCAAATCTAAAGTCAATCAAAATGACTTTAATAAATGCACTTTCTTATCACTATCAAATATTCTTGATTGGGTCACCATAAAGAGTAAGGCATCATTAAATCAAAGCTGGGTTGCAAGATTACACACGCTTCATACACCCCAAGAATCTGATTATTGACTTTGTCTGGAAAATGTCTGACGATTTGTTGGATGTTCCCACAGAGCCTGTTGTAAATATAGATGCTACTAATTTTACAGACACGGAGAAACAGCTTATTCTTCAAGTTATCAAAAGAGATGAAGATGTGAGAATTCAAGAAAAGAAGAGATTAAGGTAGAGATATATGTTAACAACCAAAAAAAACATTGATGAAAAAGGCTTTATGGAAATTTTATATTATTTTAGTGTCACCCGCCCGCATCCGTTTAAGTGCTTGCATAAAAAAGTTCACAGGGTTCCTACACTTCTGGAAAATCAGGGAAAACTGGAGAAACTTACCAAATTCAAGGCTTGTCAGGGAAATTCAGGGAAAATCAGGGAATTTTTTAATTTATTGGGCGAGAAATCAGGGAAAATCAGGGAAAATTTGTGACTAAATACCATTTTTGTGTAGTATTTTAGTGTATTTCTTTTGGCATCTTTTTGACTGGAATACCTGAAGATTTTAACAGTACTTTATGAATTCGTAGTTATTAAAGTGCAGTTTACTAGGGAAATCATTCTCTTTTCAAATGTGTAATTCTTCTGTTATTTTATGGTGGTAAATGTTGTAGAAGTGTTTATAAAATCTGGAAAAAATGTTCCATTTTCAGTTCTAATCAGGGAAAAATATATATTTTTTGAGGAGGAAACTCTGGGAAAGAATATAGTTAGATGAAAAACATCAGGTAAAAATTTTTACCCAAAGGTGTAGGAACCCTGGTTCATTATTTTATAAAATTTCATGTTATATACCGTAAAGCGGGGTGACTTCGATCAATTTTGCCACTATTTTAAAAGTGACTTCCGAAATACCAAACCATTACTTCTGAAACTTTGTAATCATTACATTACATATTTCTTCTATTCCAGTGCAAAATTTCACATTAACTAAACTTGTAATTCCAGAGAAATAACCTGATCTTTCCAAGCAAACGACAATATCGATTAAGGGGTGGCTTCGATCACCTTATGAGAAGCGCCAAATTACTTAATTATATTTGACAATGTTTTTAGAGCGCCATTATTACAATATTAACAGACCACCATTTCTCATCCGCGGTAAATGTTCGACTGTAAGAGATCAGCGAATGTTAGTAAAACAAAAGATGTTTGCGGCATTCACACATGCGTGACCCTCGTTAATATAAAACGAAATTAACATTGAAATTTCATTGTATCTCAAACAAAATTTTTGAGATCTATCATCATGGGGAAAGAGCACGCTTATTAAAATTTCTTTGGTAAGTCATTAAATCTCCCATGAGATACGATGACTTTTCATGAAGTTCTTGCGAACATGTAACTTATAGCAATATAAAACATTCGGTTTTTTCGTGTTTTTATAAGCACGAGATTATCGATAATGGAATAAGGAAAAGAAAAACAGAATATAGCGGTGAAGAACAGAATTTCTTTCAGACATATTATAATTTTCTTTACATTCAACCTCTATACTTCACATATGTACCAAAAATGTCAAGGCTAAACTCTTGAATACGGCGTAGAGCGATGACCAATGTGAGCGGTGAAAATTTTGATGTTTTTCGTCATTAATTTCGGAAGAAATTGATTGGTTCGCTTGAAGATGATTCTGATGATATTTTACAATAAGAATCTAAATGAAAATCTTAAAAAATGTGAAAAACGCACTTTAATTTCAGAGTTTAAATAGTTTATTTTTACTGACCGAAGTCACCCCGCTTTACGGTATTATTCCAATACAAACAAAAAGACAATTCTTAAAAAGAAACAATACATCGTCCACTTCATTTGCTTGCCTACCCACCACTGACCATCATACCATGGTTCAAAGTATCCAAGTTTCTCTTTCCCGTGTGTCTAATTACTTCGCCAATGTGTTCTGTCTAATAAAATATAGCGAAATTCCGACACGCGATTACATAATCGAAGTAGACATTAATTTTTGGTACCGAATCTCTGGCCGAATCTCTGACGGGCGGGATCTCTGTGATTATAATAATGCGAAATGTTGTACTTGATGTGTTCTCCGGCTATGTATGGCATTAGAACAAAGTTAACAAATAATGAACAATGAAAACATGCCACATGACATTTTAGGGATTTATGCAAAATGAAACACTGACAGGTTAAACACAAATAAAGCCAAAATACAAAATATGATTTATGAACAGACAACTACTGGTCAGATACTGGTTCTTATAGATATGGTAAAAACAATATAATAGATAGATAAGTTTAATAATATGTATCATCTAGCTTTATATCATGTCTGTGTAAAAAGTTTACGAAAGCACAGTTAAAGTTTATGTTTAAAATCTGATGGTAAATGAAGAGTACACAAGATTCCCAAAAATGCTGAAAGTTGCGATAATTTGATCAATTATTGTGTGTACATTGATAACCATAAGAAAAATGTATCATTAAATAATTACAATGGTATAACTACCATCAACCATGATACTCAGATAAAAATGTTGTCCATACTAATCATGGTGGAATAATACCACAAAATAACTTATTATGAACTTGTTATAAAAGGAACATGGTCGAATGATAAGGCTTCTCTTATAAATGACTGAAAAGTTACTATGGACATAGCTAAAAATTATAATACCTAAATGTGTAAAAATATTACGTAATTGGTTTTCTGAACTTATTGCATATACAGCGTCACGTTTGTACTTGCAGTTTTTGTAATGTACTCTCTGAATTAACATAACTGGTTGAACTGGATGTTCTGCATATAAAAAGGGTTTCCTGTTGGCTGTAAACTTCATCATGTGTGCTTTCAGTTCAGTTGGACTACATTATCAGGATATAGAATTAAAGTAAATCTTCAGCCTGGCTTTTAATAATGAATTTTCGCCTTCACACTGGAATCACAGCTTCAATGGTTTACTGTTCCAAGCATTTGATGAACAGTCATCATAACATTGTTGCCAACAAAAACAAAACATCCATGACATTGATATCATTTTTTTCTGCTTTTTTCACGTTTGTTCAAAAGTTTTTACAAAACCTTTTAGGACAACACCGAACTAAAACGATTTATTTCCATCATCCAATGTTTTATCTATTGAATCATTTTAAAAGCTAGCAGAAAGCAAAAATCTTCCACTTCCCCTCTTCACTGAATGAACAAAATGGCAGACTACTTCACTGAAGACTAGCCTCTATTCTTATCTATCTTTGCAAGGCCAAAATTCAATACTGAACTGCGGCTATAAAAGTGAACGGAGAAGAAGAAGGAAGAGGAGAAGGAAAATGCCGGTTTTAACATATATTTTTCCCTATGGAGGAATATATAAAAACTTGTTGAATATTTCTCGCCTTGAGTTTTGAGCTACAGATTCATTTACTTTTTAAGGATAGTCATCACCCCTATAATCGAAAAAAAATCTTTTTTTTTTTTTATTTCATAAAAAGATAAAGCTTTCAGAGAGCTTTCTGAAATTGTATGATGCTATAAAAATTTATTATTTGGTACAATATTTTAAATTTAGTGGTATTTCATTTCATGTTTATTGCAATTTGTTTACAGAACCTATTCAGCATGTTTACAAGAACTTTGATCTCTTTTTATAGTAGACTTATTAATTATTCATGTAAAGCAAATACGAGCTATTGTTTCTTATGTAATGTTGTTTATTCAACCGATCCCAAAATGAAATTTCTTTGGAAGACATTTTCTCGATAAGTATTTTTGCGTTACTTATCTGTCTTTAAATACCTCCAAAACCCCCTACAATGGAGGTATTGTTACGTAGTTTTTTGCAATTGAAAGAATAAGTTAATAAGAACAAAACGTTATATACTACAATTTTTTCTTTAAGCGAATATTCGCTCTGCGATGAAGAGAGAAAGTGAAGGAAAGTGAAAGGCTGTTTTATTTTAAGTGTTTTTCATAAATGTTTTGTTTCGTCAGAACTAGGACTTGTTTAGAAAAACTGTAATATCGTTTTTTAAATTAGTAAACATAGAACACAATAACATAAAAATGTTGCAGAAAATATTTTTCAAAGGGTCCATGGAGCTCCTAGAAATTTAGACTTTTCAAAATGCTCTTATCCACAATAACTTTTTAAAACTAAATATATTGAAAATAAAATTATATACATGAGATAGGGAATTTTATAAGGTTTTCAAAAATATATACTTTGTTGATGATAAAATAACCACATCAAAAGTTATGGACACAAAACTGAAAACATGCGGCAAGGGGGTGATGACTATCCTTAAACTAAAGATTTATCTATTTAACTAAAGATTTATTATAAGACATAGTCTTATAAGAAATTCTCTTAGAATTTTGGTATTCAGATGTTTCAGCACAACATGACTGGAGCCATCTAGAAACTAATGAATACCTGAATAGGACACAGAGGTTGATTTAAGTCAATCTCGACATCAGTATACCGATTTTGGGGACATCAAATTTGGGCGCCCAAATTCAATTTGTGCTAAAAATAAAAACAGAAATACTTTAGAATGCTTCTCTTGCTTATTTCTTAAAGGGGAACTACACTAAAAAAATCAAAACTGATTTTTTTGTACCATTTGGAAGAATTTTAAAAATGATGAAAGTCAGTTTTTGAATTTTCAAAAAAATCATTTTTCAATCCCGAGAAATTGTCATTTAAAATTTTTACTCAAATCTTGATCTCCATGGCAACGTGACATCACAATGTTCAAAATGAAATTGCTGACATACAAATATGTGAATAACTGAAGAAATATTAGTGATACACTGCTAGAATTTTGTATGTGTAGTGGCAAACACCTATAGGTATCAAATCACTAAAAATAATTGTTGCCATAGTTACCTTGGGTTTGTTTCCAGGTCTCTTCTGTTTTTTGCTGACAAACATATAAATGGAGATCTGTCAATTTGCAAAAGAAAATGCAAGAATAAAAAAAATTGATTTGGTGGTCCATGGAAAAAACTAATTTTTGCAGGAATTTAGTTTGGCAGTGCACAAAGAGAGTTAAATTTGGGAGGAACTTAATGAAATCAACATTCAGTTGTCAAAAAATATATAAAAGGTTGCATGAATCTATAGAAGTTATATTTGTCACATTCATTACAGAGATTATGCATTAAAATTGAAAACTTATTATTATCTCCGAAATCCTTTGCACAGCATGTCTCATGGTTATTTTTCAACATTTGCTGTGTTGATTTATTATTGACTATTGTGCTTGTAGACAACTGAAAGATGATTTGAGAGAACTTCGTGAAAGAGGTGTTCCTGAAGGAGAAGAAGAAGAATATGGCCGTGTTTGTGTTCGATGTCGGACCGAACTTGGTCTTATTTTCAATTCAGGTGCACCTTGTCCCAATTGTGGAAAGAAAGTCTGTAAAACCTGCCGTGTTCCTCTCGAAGTAACAACAGTGGATCATTCATGGCTTTGTACAGTATGTGCGAAAATCAGGTAATTTTGTAATTAACCTTACTTCAGGTATGAAAACAATTTTAGCTAGAAGCTTCTTTAGGCTGTTCTTGAAATGGTTCGCTTTGAAAGAACCTGATGCATTGTTTTCAAAATTTTATTGTCAACAATTATTGTTCGCACATTCAGTTTTTTTAAGGAATAGTCAAAAACATTATGTTTTGCTGTAATCAGTCATTTCTATAGCTGTTTGTTGATGTTAAGAGAACATTCAATATTTTAGAGATATTCGTGGTGAGTCTGGAGCATGGTTTTATGATGGAGGTAATCGGCAAGGAAAAAAGAGAAAAGTTTATGGCAGTTTTTTGATTAAGAAAATGTTTTCTTCAAGGGGAGGTATGTGTTTGTTTTTTTTCAGTTTCTTTTATATTGAAAACATTGATTTGATTTATATTTCTCAAAGTATCAAATAATATAAATTATTTCACCACTTATTTCATGGAAGTCAATTAAATGTTTCCTTGTAAATCTTTGATTAACAAGTTTTTGTTTCTATTGATAAATTTATACCACTCCTCCTCCTTTTTAATGTATTATTTGTTGAGCACTTTTTCTTTGTTTCTTGAAAAAGAAATATTCAACTGCATATTCGACTTGAGTCTTGATAAGCCTTAATATCCCACCTTTTAAAGTTTATGTTTCCATTTATATGGTTTGTTTTTTGTTTGAAAAAGAAGATGCAATGAATTGTTGGTTGTAGTGTGATGAAGGAATTTCATTATTATTCTCTTATTCTTGCATATTTTTAGCAAAGAAAAGAGACACTATCATTTTTAAGGATCCTGAATGGCGTACTATTATTGAACAAGGTATTTGGTTCTCTTAAAGTGCAAATTCTTTCTTTAAGAATTATTTTTCTTCTTGTGAGCTTTTATAAATCATGGAATAATCCACTTGATATCTGCAGTTAAATTCAATTATTCCAATAGTTTGTTTGTACTCTAAACAACTGGCTAGGTTTAGACTGATATAATTGGTTGTCATGCTGGTACCACTGAAATCCGTTTTTTTAGTTTGATTCTGTATTTTATGACCTTTCAGATGAACCCATTCCTGAAGATGAAGAAGAGGATAGTAGTTACCTCCTAATAACTTCTGGTGCAGTTGGTGACGTTGTCATAGAAGAAGGTAAAACTGATATTCCTTTCTCCAGCAAGGTCGTAGTAGAGGTTAGTGACCATCAGCAGACACAAGGAACATTAAAGAACACCAGTAAACAACCTAAACTTGTTGATCTTGCTCAACGTAACACTGAACAGGATTCATGCTTTGGTTCGGAGGTATCCTCACCAGACCCTATACTTGTCACTTCACAACCGGATGAATTGGAAAAGTATGAGGAAAGATTTGATGACGGTATTCACAGCCCTGGAATTTACTACAATCCAAATGAGGATTTAGACTCTTCATCTGACAATGAAGATACCAAAGAAGATTCAGGAGAAAAATCATTTGACACAATTCATGAACAGCCCAATGAACAAGTAATAAATATAAACAAAGAAGAAGAAGACACTTATAATAATGAAGTTGAAACACTTTCTGCACCTGGCGTTGATCAACCCAAAGCTAATGTAGTTGAAAGTGTCACTAGTCCAGATGTACTGGACATGGAACAAAATCCAGATGACATTGGAGATTCCAGTGAGTTTCATTTTTCTGTCGTGTGTTTCACACGCTTAAAATACTAACCACTAATTTGATTGGTCTTGATATATCCACACAAGATGCTAACACTTTGTAGAAACCTTATTGATAAATATGTACAGGAACAGATGATAACCTACTTAATAGTTTAACTTCATACCTATGATATCATTATCACTACATTATCCTCACTTTGTTTATAAATGTAATGGATTGAAATGGGACAAAAAACATGAAGGAACGTTTTATCCTTTTTTTCATTCACTGATGTTTTGATGTTTGTGTACAAATAAACTGTCTCAAAGTCCTCATAATGAGTTGGAATCACTAAAATAATTTCATTTGTTAATCGTTCATCCACTAAAACTTAAACGATAATTTTAATAATAATTAATTCCACGAAGATTTCCAGATCATTTATTTGATTGCGCCAAAACTCTTTCAGGTGGTATCAAAGAATTCATCTTCCAGTTCACTGGAAGTAAAGAGCAAATTGTGATTGATCATATGCATGAAGAAATACATGAAAAACCACCTATCCTTAAACATGACACAATATCCGAAAGCTGTGAGTCTAACGGCCTTGATGCTAAGTTTGGTTTCTCTTCAATGACAAAACTTGGCTCACAAACTAAGCAAAAGCATGTTATTCAAAATGACTTGGATCTACTTGACCTGCAGAAACGTTTTACTCAAAGGAAGAACTTAAAATACACCAAACTTTTCACTACGGAACATAGTGATAAAGAATCATCATCATCGTCATCATCAGATGAAGACCTGGAATTACCTATACGACAAGGTTGATCTGTTTTGATGAATTCAAACAGTACTTATGTGATAATCTTAGTTTTCACTCATGCCAAGGTATTTTATATTCTAGTTGTTCCAAGCCGTCGTAGCTCATTAGAACAAGACTTTGAGTTACTTCGAGAAAATATCAGGGAATCTTCTGTTGTCTGTAAGTCAGTACAGTTAAATGAGGAGTTAATCCTGGATAAAAGAGGAATCAAACCTAAAGTTAAGAAAGAAATCCAAAAAACTTCAATTGATATTGATTTTTCAAAGATGCAGAAAGCAAACTGTATGATGCTTAATAATCAGTCAAATGATACTGCTGATAGTAATGATTTACAGATATTCATCAAATCGGTCAAAGTCAATCAGAAAGTGAAATTTTCGAAGATGAAAACAGAAGAACACGAGAAAAAGGAAGTTGAAAGTTCTTCAAGTGATGATGATGATGGTGAGGAAATAAGCATGTTTCTTTCAAAGATAACTTAAATCATTAACATCAGTTGTCAAACTTGGAAGTGACACCATTCTTGATATGTCCTACAACCATCTTATGTTTAAAAAGTGCACATCAACATCAAGTTAGAGTAACGTTCCTATGTGTTAATTGTATTAAATTGTATTGTATTAAATGTATGATAACCAAGTTAAACGTTCCCACACCTTTTTCGGTGTTTTGTCATTATGAAAATGAGTGATGTTTACTTCAACACTTATTCCAGATGATATTCAAGATTTTCTGCATGGTTTATCTGGGCCAAAGCCACTATTTGTGAACCAAAACACTGAAGAAGAAGACATCATTGAAAAACCTCAAACTCGTCACAACTCTAAAACACCAAGAAACAGAGAAGAAACCGGCAGTCTGGTAAATGAATTAGATTTTGCCTCAATGCAAAAAGTTGGCGAGCAACGAAAGCAAGATCATGTTGTCCAAAACGACTTAGATTTGATTGATTTGCGGAAAATGTTTGTTCGAGTTAAAAATCCAAAATACACCAAAGTTCATACTGAAGAACATAGTGAAAAAGAAGATTCCTCGTCATCATCTGATGAAGATGTGGATTTACCATTACGTCAAGGTTGACTATTTCCCTACCTTCATGCCTAATCCTCACAAACAAACCATGTCAAGAACTGTTCTCTGTATTTTCTAGTTGTTCCCGAACGGCGTAGTTCATTTGAAGAGGATATGTTAAGTTTACAAACATTTAATGAAGAGCATGGAGATACTAAAAAAGCAATACAGTTAGATGAGGAAGTAATCCTGGATAAAACTGGAATCAAACCTAAAGTTGAGAAAGAAATCCAAAAACCTTCTGTTGATATTGATTTTTCGAAGATGCAGAAAGCAAACTGTATGATGCTTAACAATCAGTCAAATGATACTGCTGATAGTAACGATTTACAGATATTTATCAAATCGGTCAAAGTCAATCAGAAAGTGAAATTTTCGAAGATGAAAACAGAAGAGCACGAGAAAAAGGAAGTTGAAAGTTCTTCAAGTGATGATGATGATGATGATGATGATGATGATAACATCGATGGTGAGAAAACACATCTCTCAACCATGTAAAATAAAAAATAAACGGATGTCAAAACGTCTAAAACTGTGTCGATAAAAGGTGTTGGGGTACAGTAGTAACAAGAAAACACTAAAGTTTTGTAACCTTTCACCTCCTTAAACAAATTCACATAGGGTTGGCTCCACCATTAAACTTTAACCTTACTACTGCCTTGCTGATGTTTGTTTTTTATTATTGTTTTATTTTTGTTGAAGATCTTCATGAAACTCATTTTATATTGGCAAATAATGACAATTGAAAAGAGGGAATACTGATATGAAATCTTAAACTCCATGTACTGAATCAATTTTTATGAGAGGTCTGAATTTACTGACCTTTTAAAATGAATTAAACTACGAGTTTACCTGATACTTCATACCTGCTTTTCGTTGTTTAATGTGTGTAGGTTATAATCTATTTCCAAAACATTTTGATTTTGTTTTTCCATTATTATTTATTGTTACTAACCATTAATATAATAATATTTTACTTCTTAAAATTTCAGTTTCTTTAGATACAAAGAAGCAATCTGGTCCTAAAGCCGTTCAAGAGAAAACTGACGATGAGTATCTGGATGAAATTATTAACGAACATAAGAGTGAAGCAGACAGGGTAAGTCCAGCGACTTATTTTGACAATAACATTCATTGTCTCATTGTTATTCGGATATTTATCTGATAAATTTCAAAAATCATAACTAATAAGTAAGTAAGCATGATATAGTTTTTTTTTTGTCTTCTGTTCTAAAACTTTGACGGAAAGATAAGGTTTTGATGTCTCAAACTGAAACTGTTCAAGTCGAGAAAATGTTCGATAATGAAGAATGATTTATAACAAGTTTGATGTCAGGTTTTGTTGACACTTCATGATTTCTCTAGTCCGCCATTATCGTCCAAATACAGTTCATCCTTAGTCTCTTCTGTTATCGATGTTGAATTATTACTACTGGGTATTCTTTGGGTATGTTTTCATTACATCCTTGTTTTTGTTAGGTCAGCATATCAAGTAATGTCAGTGATGAAACTTTTGGCGATTACTCAGGATTGGCAGGGGAAATCTTAATTGGTCTGAAATACGACCATGGAGAATCTTCATTTGAAGTTCAGGTTCACAAAGCTAAGGACTTGCCTGCCATTGATCGTAGAAAAAACACCTCAGATCCGTAAGTTTTGATTTATTGTTTGATAAGAAACGCATGAAGTTCATCAAAATACTTCTTACTCATAAGTGACTTTTGTTTCCAGTTACGTGAAAGTGTATCTCATCCCAGATGTGAAAAAGGGTGGTAAAAGGAAAACTAAAGCCAAACGACATTCCTTGAATCCAGACTTTGATGAGATCTTAGAAGTATATTTTCATATTCTTTTTATTAACAAAGTATCAGCAGAACAAGTTTACAATAATTTACAGTCCTTACCCAATGATAATATTTCTCCTTTTTAATTTCAGTTCAAGCTTCTTTACGAAGAGTTAATAACTCGTACTTGTTCAATCAGTGTGTGGCACAACGACGCTTTTGACAAGAACATTCACCTGGGAGAAGTCAATATTAACATCGATGAATTTATCAATTCTGGATTCTCTATTGAAGAGCCATCTCCTCAATGGTACACACTACAGCCCAAAGTAAGAGAACTAAGAAACACACATCTTATACTGTTGAAAAACTCCTGTTGTTGTGTAAATTCAAAGTGATCATGAATATTTTATTTCCCACAAATTAACAGGATTGCAAAGGAGAATGTGGAGGATATGTTTTATAGCTACCTTAGCTTTACTTTTTTATTGTGGAGGCCTCATAATGATACAAATCTATGATTCTTCACTTAACTCTACTCAGATGCTTTCAAAAATAATTTTTTGTGTAGGAAAGAAGCTAGTATGATAAATTTATTGGAAAAACAATCAATCATAATTCTTTTAGTCGATCAGTAAAGAAGAGGTGACCTTTGTTGGTGATCTGGAAATTGGTTTGACCTATAGACCACCAGGAAGTCAAGTGGCTGACAACAAGAAGGAACAAAAGAAACTGCCAAACCCAACAAAGGGTTCTCTTCATATTAACATGATTCGACTTCTCCGTCTTGTCAATATATCAACAGAGAACATGATGGATATGAATGTCTACTGTAAAGTGTAAGATAATTATCGATGAAATTAAAAAGATAATCAGCTCACAGTATTTTCAGCCAGAAAAAGTTTGTTATAGATGAATGGTGTTGTTGAGAAATTTTCCTTTGAGTGTGAAGAGATTCAATCATGAATGCTAGAAACATTTTGCTGAATTAACCAATCGCTAAAACCAAATTAAATTAAAATTGAAATTTCATTTATTTTAGTTTATTGCTGGCTGATAAAAAGACATATCCAAGATTTAAAACCAATACCATTAAAGGTTCCATCGAGCCGGAATGGACAACCAATTACATGTATGAAAATGTTTCATGGAACGACCTACAGGATTCGGTGCTGCAGCTGTCTGTTATAAACCGCAACACATCTTTGATCGGTGCCACTCGTCTTGGTCTTGGTAAACTGAAGGAGAAGTACCATGACTCATTTGGAGTGGAAGTTGACACCTGGAAGGACATGCTTAATAGTCCCAATGAAGAAAGAGTATTTTCTGTTCCATTGAGGTCAACTCTATACAGTGTTAAAAGGTTTGTTATTATGCTGTTATGTTTTCTTTCTACATTGATACAGTGTCTCGGAAATGTTCTAATTTTCATTCAGCGAACGCTCTGTTCCACCGACCCAAGTGAAAGTTATTACCGAAAAGGAACATGATGACATTAAAAAAATCAAGAAAAAGGTTCATTGTTTGTGTTCACTATTTTCATTGTGGTTCTTCGTTTGAGCTGGTATAACTATAATTTGTCTTTACAGGACTCTTCAAGTAGCCAGTCCTCCTTAGCGAAACGCTTTCTCAATGCTGATACTATCAGTTTAGTAAGTGTTCTTTTTTCCTGACATTACTCCAGTTGAACAGGCTGTTTGTATTATATTCATAGTGTGTACCAATGTATTTTATTCATTATTCGTGTTTTTAGGCAAGCAGTGGTAGTATGCTTAGTATTTACAGTATGGCTGGTGGAGAACACAGCAACATTGTTGTGACTGGTGAGATTCTGTTCGCTGTAAAGCATGATGAGAATTCTGGCATATTTTCTGTCAACATTGAGAAAGCAAAAGGAATTGCTGCTGTCAATACCAAACAACAGACCTCTGACCCGTAAGTCTATTTTCATTCATGTTTTGTGCATTAATTTGAATGAATGCTGCTATTGTTGCCTCTTATATAGTTATGTCAAGACTTATCTCCTGCCAGATAAATTGAAAACCTCAAAGAAGAAAACTACTCATCGAAGGAAGACATTAAACCCTCAATGGAATGAATGCATCAAGGTATGTTGTTCAGTTTAATCCAGTTTAGTTTTTTGTGCCGCTGTCCACAAAACTTTACTGTGAACAGGTGTGAACAAAATGATGACATTGTCATGAAGTAAGCGGTGACTGGTGTTTTGATCTCATCTAGTACAAATTGAGTCGTGAAGAATTGTTAAAAAAGACTTTGCAAGTTTCACTGTGGAATCACGATCGTTTTGGAAGAAACGACTTTCTTGGAGAAGTCCAACTCAACCTGAAACATTATGCCAACACAAACAACCTTGATGTGGAACAAAGTGTCTGGTACACTCTACAAGAAGCTGTATGCTATTATTCTCATACGATCAAATGTTTTTGTCCATCCCCTGTGTCATCAGGACTTCTTTAAGAATATTGTAATAATATAGGATTGACGGTTGCTTTAAAGCACCCAGGGGTTAATGATGATGGCCTTGTGAAGGCTCAGGGATCAAAGCAGCTGACAACTTAAAGTCTATGCAACCATAGTAATGACGTGGTAAATGATACATTATCCCATTATCCCAAATTGTTGAAAGTTAAAGAGGGCGCACAATATGCACATCATTTCAATGGAAATACAGTGACTTTTTGACGATTTTGCCCACTGGGATGATAAGGAACACTGGGATGATAAGGAACAAAAAGCCACCAGGTTATCAACCCATGTTGTTTCTTTTGGAAGAGGGTTTGGGATTCCATACCAATTATAATAAAATCCCCTTTGCTGGATACATTTGTTTTGCGTTCTATGGAGGAAACCTCGTTCTGTTCCAGGCTCCAGTCAGTGTGGGTGGTGCGGACGACAACAAAGGTGAACTTGTCCTGGCTGTTAAATTCGATCATGATACCATCACTGTCCAAATAAAGGAAGCTCATGGTTTGCCTAGTGCAGACGCTGAACATCTGCCCAACCCGTTTGTAAAGTGGTAGGTGTTTTTTTGTCTTCCTGTGTTTTCAGTTAGTTCCATGTGACTGGATTCCTACTGCTGTAATTCCAGTTACTTGCTGCCGGATAAAAGTCGCAGATCGAAACGAAAATCCAGTGTTCAGAAAAAGACTGTCAAACCTGTTTGGAATGATAAGTTCGAATACAAGGCCGTGCCGGTATCCGATTTACAATCTCGTGTGTTGGAGCTGACAGTCTGGGATTATGATCGAGACAGTCACCAGTTTCTTGGAGGCCTGCGGTTAGGTTTACCACAAGGCGACGAATACTGGCACGATTGTTTCGGAAAGGAAGTACAGATCTGGGAAGCTATGATTAAGCATCTTGGAATCTTCGCCGAGTTCACTGTACCATTAAGAGCAACCATGACGTCTCGAAAGGGGTAAGAGTTTTTTTTTAAATTTCACACATTACATATTCTTGTTGTATTCTGTTTATTCATTTTCATTTGCTTTTCTTTCGCTATTATCGTACTTGCTTATATGAAACTCTTCATGACATGCCTCTAAACCACATGGTTTTGTTTATTGTTTAGTCAAGAACCTGTGGCCATTCCTATGATCACGAAGCAACTCGACATACAGAGTGAAACAGCGTTACAGCATTCAGACAGCCATGATGTTTTTAATGCTACTGGCGTAAGTTTTATAGTTGTCTTCTTGGTTTTATGCAATTCTTTCGTCCATTCATCTGTATATTTTGCACTGTTCAGCATCCGGTCATCCGAATCGGTCTTCAATACGTTACTCCGGACCACAATGAAGGAGATGAAAAGAAGAAGAAGAAAAACAAGGGTGGAGAGCTTAAGGTTCATCTTCGAGAAGCCAAACATCTGCCAAACACCCCCGATGGAGATTTACCAAGCACTTTTTGTAAAGCGTGAGTTTTTCTTTCTCTCGGTTCCTTTTGCTTTTAGTTTGGGAATGTGTGTGGAGATGTTTTGTTTTTCGTCTGCTTTTAGATTCTTACATCCAAAGAAAAAATCCGCGAAATTCAAAACTGATGTATACGTGAAAAGTGTTGATCCGGCGTGGGATTCGGAAATGAGTTTCGAGGGAATTTCTCCCGATGAACTACGTAAGCGTGTGTTAGAGGTGTTAATTTATGACGGTGAGAACGAAAAGAAACCGCGCCTCATTGGACTTGTTCGAGTCGGTTCCGGTGGATTGGCAGATAAATGGGATGACAGTGTCGGGAATGAGAAAGAACTTTGGAATTCCATGTTGAATAATCCCAACCAATGGAATTTCAACACAGTGCCTATCAGACTAGAGGAGGTCGCGATGTAAGTGTACAGTGAAATCTTTGTTCCACCGATTATACGTTTATATGTCTGCATGATTTGAGAAAGGAACTTTAACTTGTGGTGACCAGACGAGTGAATCTGTGAGTGCTTGTGTATTTTTTCATTCAGATCTGTAGAAGAGGACGAAAAACTGTTAAAGGACTCTCCTCAAGAAACAAAAAAACAAAAAAAGGTGGAGAACAACGATTCAGATGAAGAAAATGAAACTGAAAGTCATTCCGGCGACCAAGATGGTAGCGAGTCGCCGCGAACCTCCGCCTTGCGCGCGATGGGCGTGCATGCGGCTAATGTGATTGATATCATGCAGAGTCGCGATGCTGCCGAAAAAGAAACGTACCAGCCTCCACAGGACTCGCTAAGTCCCATTGTAGAAGAAAACGAACTAGAATCAAGCGGAGGCGGTAGTGGCGGAGATAAAAGGATAACCATTCCGGAAATTACAGTCAGCGTAGTGAGTGGCCATTCCATGTTTTACGCCAATCAATATGGCGGTTGTTTGTCAATAACGTTTTGATTGCTTTTGTTTTGAAGGACGTGAAGCCGGGCGATCCTCCATTTGTTATGTCAGAAGAGAAGGAGACAGGCGATGAATTCGATGATGACTTTCCTATGAAATTTCGCAAAGAAAAACCGTCTTTCTCGCTGTTGAAGAGATCAGTACGCTGTACTTTTTCATTCTTACCAATTCTCGTGTTTGTCCGTGGCCTGATACATTTATTTTTAATTTTAATTTAGACTAGTCGAGAAAGTTTAGCAAGTGTGTACAGTACGGACAGCGCAAATATCTATGGTCAGGTACCGGTTCGTGGTGATTTGCAGTTCGGCATGAAGTACGATCACAATACTGGTGTTTTCGAAGTACACTTATTCCAAGCCAGAGACATAGCCGCCGTGGACACCAAAAAACAAAGTTCTGATGCGTAAGTTTGGTACTCGGCGCCTCATCTCTTTCCTTTCACTATTGTGCTTGTAAAAAACCCTTTAGAATACAGTTTTTTTTGTTCTATGAATGTTTATCTTGATGTGAACGAAAATTAAGACGAGTTAAGTTTTAGACACTATTTTTCGAGTTCTTTTAGGAATTACTTTACTCCTTATTTTTTTTACCCAGTGGACTAATCGTCAAAACATTATTACGACAAAGAGCATTGCGATGAAGAGCATTTTCATTGAAATTGTGTAAATATTTCTATAGAAATGCACTCCGTCGCAGTAATTATTCAATAAATTTATCCGCTGAGTAATTACCATTACAATCCTCACTAAATCTTTGTATAATATTGCCACGATTTTTACGTTCAAAATAGTACAGTATTTCTAGACTCTGTTCAAGCACCTGTGTCATTATTTACTACTTGTCTTCAAAGAGGCCATAAAGTAATAGTAATTGACCCTTATATTAGTGTGACTGGTAGAGGTAATATTTTTGTTTCTCATCTTCTTACGAAGGTATTGTAAAGCTTACCTGCTTCCGGACAAAACTAAAGCTAGCAAAAGGAAAACCAAAATACGAAAGAAGTCTTTGAATCCTGAATGGGAAGAAATATTGGAGGTTTGTATTGCTAAGTTTCAACAGGTTATTTGAAAAAAATGCCTGAATAACAAAGTGAATTTGAAGTGTATCTATCAATGAACTAACATGCGTGTTTTTATGTTACCAGTACAAAATCACGATGCGAGATCTTCGCACACGCACGTTGTGGCTGGCGCTATGGCACAGAGAGAAATTAGGGCGTAATATATTTCTTGGAGAGGTGATGACGAATATGGACGCTGTTGTTGACAATCCTACGGAGTTGGATGCACCAACTCCAAAATGGCACACGCTATGCGAGAAGGTCAGAGTGGTTGTATCATAACTGCGTTTTTGTTGTTGTTGTTGTTGTTGTTGTTGTTGTTGTTGTTGTTGTTGTTGTTGTTGTTGATCAATGCTAGCGGTATGTTTTATCGAACAATACCAAATCATCTAACTTTTCGTTGAAATAGATAAAAATGAGTTTTGCAAAGATTACACCATCAGCTTTCGACGGTCTGGAGTTGTTCGATAGACATTAAGCAGAGTTTACATACACATGCAGAAAAGGAGAAATGTTCTTACGCTCATATAATGCCTCACTGTCCTCTATGACATTTACGTAGGGTACGCCGCCCATGGCGGAATTGTTCAAGGGTGAAATTGTGATCGGTTTGATGTTCGAAGACAAGTCGTTGTATGGAATCAATACTCAAGGTGGCGAAACTGGGGAAGATTCTAAAGGTAAGAAGAAGAAGAAGAAGAAGGAAAAGCAGAAAAGTCGTGGTATCATTAACTTGCACATAAAGGAAGGAATCGATCTCCCAGCTGCTGACAGGGACGGCTTATCCGATCCATTTTGTAAATGGTATGTTTGTTGAGATTTGATCTTCCTTTCATTGTTCGAATGTATAGGCGCTAATTTCTAGAATCAATTTGAAGAAGAAGAGCAGCTATTAGGTTAATCTCTCGCTATATTGTTTTTTGTTATTTTTTCATCTCTCACTGGAACTGTTTTTTCTCATCTACAGCTACATCATTCCGGTTAAAAGCAACAAAACCAAAAGAAAAACGCCGGTCATTAAGAACACCCGAAGTCCACAGTGGGATTATCGGACGGAATATGAACTCGATTATGAGGATCTCGGTGATAACGGAATAGAATTCACGGTAGGTTGTTCAGTGCCCTCGGAAATTCTATTTTGGACCAAAAAAGTTCGCAAGAAAAAGTCGCTCACTGATTTCTAGCTCGTATACTTAGATATGTTGTAGTTCTCCCAATAACTTCCCGGCCCCTTCTTAAATTTGAACCGGTCAGAAAATAGAAATATCTTAATCCATTTTTTAATAAACGCTGCAGCTTGGGTATGCTGTAATGACATCATACCATAGAATACCTCTTGGCACAGCTTATGCAGTTTTTTGTAACCCTAATGATTGATGGGATTTTGACGTACTTCGAAATGTGATCCGAACGTGTTTTTTTTTTTTTTTCTCGATGATATAGGTATGGGATTATGACCGTGGAAAACAGAATGATTTCTTGGGGTGTGCTCGTATAAGTTCGGGCATGCGTACTGGTTCATGGGATGACTCAGAAGGTGCTGAAATCGAGGCTTGGAAGCACTTGATTAACGAACCAAACAAGTGGAAGGAATTCTCCATTCCTCTTCGATCGAAAATGGACTCGCGACCGCCCAAGGATTATTAAAATCTCGTTTCCGTCAGAACGTCCGAATCTTCACACGAAACATCGATTGGGTTTTGATTTGCGCGTGAAAGGTTGACAATTTTTTGTAAATTAAATTCTATTTAATACTTTTTTATTTTATTATTTTTGAATTTTTAAACCTTAATTGAATAATATTGATACTGTGTAATGGCGTAAGTGATTCTGTTCATAAAGCTTGTTGGTGTTGCTAAGGGACCGTATATGGAGCGCCGTATCAACTGATAGCTGACAACATGCATACACGAGTTTTCGTACGAATGTTTTTTAATATTTTCGTATTTTTTGTATGAGATCGGAAATCCTCAAGGATAGTCTATATTTTTGTCTGTCTGAAATTGGTGTTTGTTCTATTAAATATTTCATGAAACAACTAGTCTTGATGTAGGTGTGGTAGTAAATTCCCAGACTTCTTACCCTTATACAACCTCGTCCCCAGACTTACCCTTATATCATCCAATCATTGCAAACTAAGAGATATTGGTTGTCAGTTATGAAATTTTATGACGTCAGCGAGTTCTGACGTATGAGTATTCCAAAAACATGTCCTTTTTTGGAAGGGCGCACCAATAAAAGTAAATCTTGGAAAGTCAATACCGCCTTTGTGTGGCCATTAACCAATCGAATTGCCAGAATTTAAAGAAAACTCGCTTTTTTGTATTTCTTGTTTTCAATTTTCCAAAGGCTACATGAACTTCCATGTATTACATGAAAAGAGCACCCGATACACATTCTGACTAAAACCGTCCTTACAAATTTATTATTCCTTTCAATCAATCAATCCGTTTTCTGCCATACATGAAAACTGCAATCTAGCTAGATTCTGCTATTCAAATGCACTACTAGAAGCAAAGTGTCCATCATTTATCTGGGGATTATTTTTTCTATGCATATATCATTGCCCCTTTTTACATCCAACCTCGAACCCAGGGTTACTTGCCTTTTCGATATACGGATGGCGGCGATCTGAAAGGCAAGAAACCCTGGGTTCGAGGTTGTTTTTACATCCCTTCTTATGAAGAGTTATCTTGCATATTAGGGAACTTACGAGAGTACGACGGCAACGTGGACGACGACGTACAAGATATTCATCTTCAATGAATCACAAAAGAGCAAAAACTATACACTTGGGTTAAGGAGTTTATTTATAATGCCTTTGAAGTTTGTTTTTTGAACTTTGAGAGACAGAATCATGAAAGAACCAAGGAAAATTTATCGGAAGTACTGCCATTCTCACGTCTTCGTTTTCAGTACGACTTCAAAATATTACTTTTCACGTTGTGTGTAGAACGTGCAAATCTAATAATGATATTAGTAAAATTAAAAACATTTCCCATTAGTATAGTGTGAAACGACTTCCATTCTAAAGCAACTATGGAGTAAAGTGAATCTTTTGTTTGCCTCACGTCGTCGTCCACGTTGCCGTCGTAGTTTCGTAAGGTCCCTATTATTTAGTGGAGCGATGATCTGTAGTGTTCAAGCTCTAGCTATGGTGTACTCCACTCCAAGTACGCCTTCAAATCAGCATATGTCAGCCCTCAGCTGACTCCACGCTGCCTCCAGGAAAGCCAGAGCAAATGCTATAGTCAACTATTACAGTTGACCCTCGTTATCTCACACATACGCCGCTATATCTCGAACAAAAACCTTGGTACAACCCGCTATAAATCTCGTTATCTCGAAGTCGAAGTTTTCAAACTTTTTCGCGGTCCATTGAGGGGGTGTTTATATGGAAGCGAGCTGGCCCGGTTAAACGGGCTGGCTCGCTTAGCCGAGATCTCACTTACATTAAGAAATATATGTTTTTATTCGAATGTGTTTATATGAAAACCGAGCCAGCCCGCCTAAGCGAGATCTCGGTTCAATTTGCCGAGATCTTGCTTCAGTGGGATGAAAATTTTCCATATAAACATCCAAAACCGGGCTAGCCCGGCTGAGCGCGCTCGACACTGTGGTTGCAAGTTGACGGGGAAACCCAGCCGGGGAAACCCAGACGTGTAGTGTAGGATTATGACTTTTGAACAATAACAAGCAGAACTAAAGCATTCAAAATGGTGGACATCGGTGCGGGAAGTGTCGAGGGGACCATGGAACTTACAATGAAGAATGCTGAATTTCAGGAATTACGTGTTTTTTTGAATGATCCCATCAGGCAACTGATGACCACTGGTGTCCATTTTGATACGTTTGAGCAATTGATATGGGCTGGAACAGAATCAGTAAGTCACATTTTTTCAAACTTGCTACACTTTCACGTTAGGTTTACTAGCTAAACCCGTGCGTGTAAAATTTTTTTACAGGTTTTAATCGATGTGAGCTGAACGGAGAGAAAGGCTTAGTATAATGAATTTAAGTATAATAAAGTTCCTCGATTGTTTGGATTGTAGAATGTTTAGAATGTAGTATCCCGTGTAGAACATTTTTTTAAATTTACGGGTTTTAATTCATCAAAAATAAAACTACGTGTTGTGCATCCGCTTTTTTCACTCTGTGAAATATATTGCGTCGATTGAAGATGCAATGCATGGTTCCCCGTGATGAAATTATCTAACGTCAATACAGAAAAAAACACTTCTTACCCTTTTAATTAAAAAACTGTAGGCATTCCAGCTAAAGCATTTTTAGTTCACTATCAACCCTTGAGTTCTGAACACTTGTTACTTACTTACTTACTTGAAATAGTTTTCTCTCAGATCTTGAGATCACCCATCTCGTTGAGACCAGTGAAAGCCATAACTGCAAGAGTTTTCAACTCTCCTCGCCTCAGGCCAGTGTAGCCTGGAACGAGGTTCATCAGGGACAGTGCACAGGAATTTGTCAAGATTCTTTTTGAAAACATCCTTTTTGCAATTTGTTAGATTTCTTAGGGCTTTTGGTAGACATTTGAATAATTTGGGACCCTGCATGCGTATGGATGCGTAGATTTGGGTTTGGTAGGGACTTCGTTTGATCAGGGGAATGTGGCACTTTCTTCCTTGTCTATGATTTATATGGCATGTGATGCCACGAGTCTCTGCTCCATTTTGAATCTTTCCAATATTTGGTGCGAGTCTTTCGAGAATACACCATGTGTAGATGATGATGTATCTCTCTCTTCGACGTCTTGCAGAATATCTTCGCACTTTCTCTGATGTATCTTGTAGATTTCAAGAGGTGTACTAAAAACTGACTTATACTGCTCCTGAAGCATGTCCGCCATTGTCTTCCTGTCTGTTATCAATTCTTTGGATTTGCTCAATAAAGGACCAACTTTCGATTTTACTTTGCTGTGTTTTGTAGCGTATGAGAAGAAATACTTTGGATTCCTTTTGATTGCATCAACAGCCTTTTGTTCATTTAATTGTTCCTCCTTTTTGTAAGATTGATTTAGTTTAAATTCAATGTCAAGTAATTCTTCTGTAATCCTTTTTGTAACCTTAGTAAATTTTTTGAGTGTTTTCTTCCTTTTCCCAAATAAAATCCTCCTGTCTTTTGGGATTGCTTTCTTATGTTGTGGGTTTCCGGATCGTGGTGAAACATGATCTTTTACCACATTTATAATTCTGTTGGTAATTTTATTGATTTGAACTTCAGGTAAGTCATCTTCCAAGTCATCCCATTCTGTTGTTTTTAATTTCTCATTCAATTTGTCCCAATCAATTTTGCTTGAGTGGAAATTATATTTGTCGAATTGATTTCTAAGAGTAGGTTCCTGAGTCATTGGCTCTTCCTCAATAGGGCTGAAGTGGGTTTTCACATTTAACAGGAAGTGATCTGATATTTTAACAGTTGGGGTTGTGACGTAACTATGTAGTAATTGAATATTGTTTGTGAGTAGTAGATCAAGAACATTTCCACTCTTATGTGTTAGTGTTGAAATGAGCTGCAGTAGGTTGAAGTCCCCCATAAAATCAGAGAGAAGCTGTTTCATTAGCTTCTCATCTTTGGTTATTCCTTCTTTGAGGGAATCATACTTCCAATCAATATGTGGAAGGTTAAAATCTCCACCGATAAAAATGTCCGGTAATTTGCCTCTGAATTCGTCAAGTTTCTGTTTTGAAATAGTTAATATGTTTTTGAATTCCTTGCTTGTTGAGGGGTTTCCATTTGTTGTATCATCAGGCTGGCGATATATTCCACAAATAACAACATGGTATATCTCCGAGTAAAGTAACAAAAGCTCATTAACTCCATTTGAATATGTTAGTAATGGTTTGAAAGATGCAGCAAAGTCCTCTTTCATATAAATTGCTACTCCTCCGCTAGAGCGACCAAATCTTGTTTTTCTTCTTTGTCTATCTGCTCTTAATATTTTGTATCCCTCAATATTAATTTCAGCATCTTTGTGTTCTCTGAGCCACGTTTCAGTTAAAATTGCAAAAAGATTATCGTTTAGTATCAAAGCATCTTTTATATAGGGTACTGTTGATTGAACGGTAAGAGGTTTCAGTCCTTGTACATTGAAAATCGAGAAGGAATTTAAAATTCCAGGTTAGGATTCTGTCTCAAGTCCCAGTGCATGTTTTGAGGCCCATCCCACCTCATGATGTTGTGGCTTAAATCCTGTTGTTGTGGTTGGTGATGATAGTGTGGATTGTATTGAATAGGCTGATTCTTCTGGTTGAGATTGTTCATTTTTGTTGATGCCATCACAGCAATTTTCTGATCGATCTCCTGTAGAATGTCGGATTTTAGTTTCTCCAGGATGATTAAAAAATCCCTTTCTTTGTCTTGAGAGATTGGGATCTTTGTTGTCTTGTGCTGTTATATTGTTTGTTTTCTTGTGTGGATGCCTTCCGTTTCGTACCCTTCACATGAGCAAAGGTACAGGATTGATTTAAACATTCACCTTGTTTAAGGGATGAGGCACATATTCGAGGATGAAAGTTTGGACATGTAATTCCCATCTTGCATCCATTTGGTCCCTTGTTGCCAAATTTCATTAGCTTTTGACATGCTTTTGGATGGTTGTACTTTTGACATGCTTTTGGGTGGTTGTACTTTTGACATGCTTTTGGGTGGTTGTACTTTTGACATGCTTTTGGGTGGTTGTACTTTACAATCACAACATGCTTTTGGGTGGTTGTACTTTACAATCACGTTTGCATTTCCCTCTTTTGTAGAAATTGCAGGTCTGTGTTTTAGTTAGTGCTCCAGAATAATTTGACTCTACGTTCTCCTTGTTGTCTTCTTTCTCAGATGTTTCTTGCTTGTCATTGACATTTGGTGCAGTAGTCCTGTTTTCTGACATGATTATCAACTTGCTCTCATTTTCCTTTTGTAACTTCTTCTTCATGAATTCAGTTCTGCCAGCAAATTGATGTTTATTTTTAGTGTCAAAGATTACGTTTGGTGTTAGAGGAGGTGTACGCCGAGGGGATTGAGTGACCAGTGTATCTTGATACTGATTGTTATCATCATTATTATTTTCTTCATCCTCATCGTCATCCTGACTATCAGTTAGTTCATTTTCCTCAGTCTTGGGAGGAAAAAGTATTGTCTTTCCTTGGCAGGTAGAACAAAGAAAGTACAATCCAGGGATGTCAAAGAGAGTGCTTTTGACTTCTTCGTTTTCATTGATAAGGTTTGTTTTCTTTAGTAGATTGAGGTAGCAGGACTTGTGGACCTCTTGTCCACACATTGCACAATGCATGAAGGCTTTATCCTGAAATTGGAATGTGTAGGATGAGCTGTATATTTGACAGATGTCTGGAAAATAGTTCTTAATTTTGAGGCACAATTTTTGGACAAGTTCCTCTTTCTTTTCTTTTCCAATTGTATGCCTTGACAAGAACTCAAGGGTATCCATGATCACAGGTTTGTTGTGTTTGCTGCTCAACACTTTGCAGTTTTCCTTGGTAGATTTTTCTGGGTCATATGTTTTGATACAGTTTTTGACTTGCTGATTTGGTGACTTGAGAGCAAGCTCAGCGATGACCTTCTGCCATATTTCTATATCTGCATTTAATAACTCGTCTGGAGGTGGATCCATTCTCTTTGTCAAGACTGAGTATAGAACTGGGTAATTATCTTTCTTCTGTAAGTCTTCTTCTTCAAGGGAACTCCCAAATTTGATTTGACTTTTTGTTTCTTTGTTCGCTACAGGGTAAGAGGGTCAGGTCTAGTAGGTCTGCATTAACCCGGTTAGAGCAGACTTAACCGTTCTTTCATTTATTTAATTTCTTTTACTTTTACTGAAACTTTTACTGACTAGAATAGTATATTTTAATGTCAGTATTTTTATGCAGAAAAACTTTTTAATTGGAAGATCTGAAACACATCAAAATATTCATAATACATCTTTCAGGAAACGATATATGCAGAAGTAAAATTAAATTGTGCTTACAGGAAAACAACAAAAAGATTAAAATCGCTATAACTGTTCATGAAATACTTACCCCAACGTTAATAAAAGCCGAACGCGTAAGTGTCAAAATATGAATTGTAAGCAATTTTATACCTTCTAGCGATTTTCTTTGATATTCATGATATTCATTTCTTCGATCGTTTATATATTGTTTTTATGTGTCTTCCCTAAAGGAAAAGTAATAATGCAGAAACCATACTATAAGAAAAACTAAACAAAAAAGTTCAAAAGTGAACTTACCTTAAAAACATTTATAAATCTTTGTGCAATACTCGCTCATATGTTTGTGGTAGGATGCAATTTGTTTCAATGACACAAACATTAACGAATAAAGAAAAATCTTACAGTCGCCACCAAATAAAATAAAACAACACAGAGACTTTTAACAACACACAAAAAATGAAGAAGGTAACTTGAAGTTTCAATCAAAATGAATATAAATAAAAGAAGTCACCAAATGAATAAATAAATGATAATATATATAACTAAGCAAAAAATAGCAGAATAGTCAGATTTGTTTGATAAGTTTTTATGGGAGTGAAGGAAGGAAGGTCACGTGGATAAGACTTGAGCCTTATATTTCTTTTCCTACCTAGCAACTGGACTGGTAAAAAGTTTGACCTTCAAGCAAAAGGCAGGCAATTTTATTTAAGATGGATTTCCACCACTAGATCATTTTTGAGACGATCATCTTAAAGTTTCAAGACAGCTGACAATATGGACATAGTACTTGTTCTGTAAATATTAACTTTTGTCTGGTAGTTGTTGAAGTTATTTAGGAATGAAGCTTGTGAGGATAAAAGTTTTATGATAACAATTTTTTGAAAATTTTGGTGAATTTGATAACTTCCAAAGTAAATATATAATTATATCATTTTAACCCAGGTAAAAATTTTTACCGAGTTTAACTTCGAAAAGGGTGTGTCAAATTCACCTTTCCCGTGTGTGAACCCGTGACAAAAATTTCAATTTAGGAATTGAAAACAGAAAAGGATATATATACTCATGAGCTCGAAAAACTGATCAAAAAAATGTATGGGATTGTTGCGCTACAACCAACCGTTGCAGAGATATCGTTAATCAAAATTTTGATGACGTCATAGCCACAATACCAAATAAAATTTAGGCCCAAATGTTGGGTCACCCCATCACCCATATCAGGGACCCTAAAAAACGTCAGTTATCCCTATTGGTTCCTGAGATATTTCCTCGAAAATGTCGCATTCAATTGGGGATACAATGCAATGGTTCCCCGTGATCATAAAAAATACTGACGTCAAATGCGATGTGCTTTTATACTAATCGTGAAAAAAGTGTCTCTAACCTCTTCAAATATTTAGGACCAAAACTTTTGTCACCCCATCGCCTGTATTGCCAACCCCAAAAAACGTCAGTTATCCCCATTGGCTCTTGAGGTATTTCCCCAAAAACTTTGTGTTCAATTGGGGATGTAAAGCAATGATTCAAAAAAACTGATGTCCAGGGCTCGGAAATGACGAAGCATAAAATCGTTTTAGCAGATTTAAATTTTTGGTAGCGAAGCAATAATGACACTAACGTTAAGAAATAAAACAAGATTGTTAAGGGAGCTGGAAACTAAGATGCTTTTTAATTTCATTGAATAACACGAAAACAAGTCCTGCTGGTACCACACTTATGTTTTCATGTTCTTAAGTTAGATGAAAAAATAATTCATATACGAAGGAAATTACCTTAGCAATAGTGGTCGTTCTCCCTAGCAACAGCAAATTGGTGAATAATCACTTAATATACCTAATTTATCCTTCATTGTCAGCCATGAAAACTAATATAATCAGTTGAGCATATTTTTGAAGAGCATCTACGTGCCTGATTAAAAGCGCGTCTTGACTAGGCTCTAGGAGCATTGTGTAGGCAGCACTAGCGCGGTCGCATGCCTCATAATGGGAAGACTTGAGTTATGGCTAAATCACAAATATTTTAAGAGCTAAACATTAAAAAACACAAAATTTGTGATTATCTAAGGACTGTTTGTTTGTGGTTTGAGACAATAATTTGATGATTTCATTGAGTTTTAATCTTTTCCAGTTAAATTTTTACGTTGAAAAAGAAGCACTGGGAATGAAATTGACTTTGTGTAAAATTGATCATTGAAGAGAGAATCTAAATGAACTGCAGCGCTTAAAATAACGTCTGACGATCACAAGATCGTTATGTTGAAAAAGCGGGCGATCACAATGAAAACTTAACCGATCATAACTTAAGCGTGAGATCACATTTGCGCACCTCTACACACCTCCAAACACGCAATGGTGAATCCGCATGCCCGTGAGACCAATATTCACACATGTCTGATTTTAAAATTTCTTATTTTTTCCCAAAAGTTAAAAAAGGAAACCAAGATGTGTTCATTGAATAACATGAAAACGAGTCCTACTGGTACCACTTTTGTTTTCATATTCTTTCATTAGGTGAAGAAACGAATTCGTATAACAAAGGAAATTTCAAAATTACCTTAGCAACGGTGGTCGTCACCCCTAGCAACAGAATATTTTCTGAACAATTGCCTAGTATACCTAAGTTCTCTTGTCAATTGAGCCATTAAATTGAGCATGTTTTGTTTCATATAAATAGAGGAGTAACCAGCAAAAATAGTTTTTCATTTCCCAGTTTGAATATTATACAAAAAAAATTGAGATCGCGTTTATTGCGAACATAAGCTGTGGTCGTAACTTTGATTTTTTGTTGCATTATATTTAAATTGATCTGAGAAATTCAAAGGAACTAGCCGCCAAGGCGGCGTCGCTCGCCGCCGATGTTCACCTGCTCTGTATCACTGTATCAATAAACGTCAAATTTCCTTATAAACGGCTCGTACAACTTGTGTTCAACCAGAAGCATATTCGAAGTCACAACCTCTGATAAAACCAATCTTTTATCAGTGTAACAATACACTCAAAATGTAGAGAGTGAAAACTTCAACTTTTTATTAGCTTTTGTTTTAAAAAAGTTACGCACTCTAACATGGGTGCTATCAAACGTAAGGGGGAAATAGTTTCTCTTCTTAAAAACATCACGACGGAGGAGAGAAAAAAGGCACGTGCTAAATGAATAAATAGAATAAAAAACGTTCGATCAGAACGCTTAACAATTAAAAGAAGAAATTAATTTGTTAAAAGAAAAGCAAAAAAAGAAAGAAAAAAAAATTTGTTTTGATATAATATTCTTTTTTTACCTATCGGTTTTTAAACATTTTGATTGCTCAAAAAAAAAGTTCACCCGTCCAAGACAGTCAGGCAAGAGATAGTGGCAAACCGCACATGCTGCCACGTTTTGCCACTGCTGCTTTTTGTCCAAAATGTTTAATCAGTTAGTTTCTTTGTATTTAGTTGATGTATTGTTTTCAAAGCCAAGTCAACGTGGAATATAAAACTAACAATAATGATAAAAACAAAACGTTATTCCTATTAGTTCATCACCCAAAAAAAGTCACGTTCGATTGGGGTTGCAATGTATTTGTTTCGAACTCACGTCGCACACAAAAAAAGAAATAATTTCGCTCACAACTCAATCTACCATTTTGCGTGACTTACAAACAAACAAACAAACGCACAAACAGAGAATCGGCTATTAATATATAGACTAGCCGCCAAGGCGGCGTCGCTCGCCGCCCATGTCCACCTGCTCTGTATCACTGTATCAATAAACGTCAAATTTCCTTATAAACGGCTCGTACAACCAGAAGCAGATTCGAAGTCACAACCTCTGGTAAAACCAATCTTTTATCAGTGTAACAATACACTCAAAACATATAGAGAGAAAACTTCAACTTTTTATTAACTTTTGTTTTAAAAAAGTTACGCGCTCTAACATGGGTGCTATCAAACGTAAGGGGGAAAATGGTTTCTCTTCTTAAAAAGTTCACACGGAGGAGAGAAAAAAGGCACGTGCTAAATGAATAAATAGAATAAAAAAACGTTCGATTAGAACGCGTAACAATTAAAAGAACAAATTAAATTATTAAAAGAAAAGCAAAAAAACAAAAACATTTTCTTTTGATATGATACTCTTTTTTTACCTATCGGTTTTTAAACATTTTGATTGCTCAAAAAAAAAAGTTCACCCGTCTCAGACAGTCAGGCAAGAGTCAGTGGCAAACCGAACATATGCTGCCACGTTCTGCCACTGCTGCTTTTTGTCCAAAATGTTTAATCAGTTAGTTTCTTTGTATTTAGTTGATGTACTGTTTTCAAAGCCAAGTCAACGTGGAATATAAAACTAACAATAATGATAAAAACAAAACGTTATTCCTATTAGTTCATCACCCAAAAAAAGTCACGTTCGATTGGGGTTGCAATGTATTTGCTTCGAACTCACGTCGCACACAAAAAAAGAAATAATTTCGCTCACAACTTAATCTACCATTTTGCGTGACTTACAAACAAACGCACAAACAAACAAACAAACAAACAGAGAATCGGCTATTAATATATAGATGAGAAAAAATACCAAAGAGAAATTGTATATGACCTTCACGTTACATCAATACACAAGCAGAACATATCCAGAAACAGAAACCAATAGATATATTTAATACTACTATAATATAACTGCATTTGTGATATAGATTTACTTAGTTGATTTCTTCAAGTCTTAATAGAAGTAAGGAAAGAAGAAAAGAAATGAAATGAGTAAATGTTCAGCGATCACATAGATCGTCTCAATTACATTCCAGACAATCGTCTTTTGAATCAAGCCAATCATTGATCGGTGATCGCCCGTTATTTTAAGCGCTGGAACTGTTAGCTCAACCTTGTTCCAAAAAGAGCCTGTTTCGCTTTTGAAAAATACAGAAGGAGCGTGTAGCAAAAAGAAGCTTCTGAACATCTTATTTGTTTTTACTTTACTCCCGCACAAATCTATATACTAATTACGAGTGTGCATCCGCTTTTTTCACGCTTTCTCTAAAATTTTTGGTCGTTTTTTGGTCGCTTCTTCATAATGGTGTGTCAGACCATGGTTAATATTTTTCTACGATTAGTATATGGAGAAAACATTACATTGCATTTAATCGTTTCAAATGTTTTGATTATTCCCGAGATCAAGAAACAATAGACAACAACGAAAGTATTGCACCAAGATTTATTAATGTTTTTAGGGTAAGTACGCTTTAGAACTTTTTTGTTTGTTTTGTTTTTCTTATTCTATTAATAGGGTTTCTACATCATTACTTTTCAAATAATATGCAATTGAAGAAATGAATATCATGGTTTCTAATCATGACGTTCTGGGTTCGTAAAGAAAATCACAATTGTTTACAATTCACATTTTGACACTTTTACGACTTTTGCGTTTGGCTTTTATTTACATTGGGGTATGGATTCCATAAACAGTTACAATGATTTTAATCTTTTTGTTGTTTACCTGTATGCACAATTTATTTTTACTATGCTGCATAATATCATCTCGTGAAATATTTATTATGAACATTTTGATGTTATTCAGATCTTCTGATTAAAAAGTTTTTCTGTTCATAACTCCAGTGTTGAACTACAAATGCTTTAGCCAGAATACCTAGAGATTTTTAGTTAAAATAGTGAAGAGTGTTTTTTTCTGTATTGATGTTAGATTTTTTTAATCATGGGGAACCATTGCATTGCATCTTCAATCGATATAATTTTATTTTACAGTGTGAAAAAAGTGGATGCACAGCGCGTATTTTTATTTTTGATGGGTTTTGACTTTTCTGTTCTGCGCTCCAGTGTTGATTGCATACCTGGAAAAATGTTTGATCTAGATGGCATCTGTTTAAGTGGATCATTAAATCAGGGAAACCATTGCATTGCCTCTTCAATTTGATGCAAAGTTATTTGGAAAATATCTCTAGAACCTCTAAGAAAATAACTGACATTTTTTATGGTCCATGACATTGACGAAGGGGTGACAAACAGAGCTTTTACGTCACTAAAATGTTTAATCGACAATATCTTGATAACAGTTGGTTGTCGCTTAACGATCCTGTACATGTTTTGGTATATTTTTTAGAGTTCAGCAATACAGTTAGAACTTCCAAATTTGATCTCTCTAATTTTATGGTACCTGCACCTTCTGTTTCTTTTTCTTAAGGTTAGGGTTTGGGGAATTAGAGAGAGTTTACAGTACTTACAACACTGATGCACTTTCTGTTTGTTATTCTGTGATTTAATTTTCCGTCACCATTTTTTGAGACGTCATTTTTAGAATTAAAACCTATAAAAATGTTTCACACGGGATGCTAGTCTTTTTCTAATGTGCAATTTAATTCAGTTTCCCATTTGTTAATGGTTTTCAAATAGGCAGTTAATGCTGACATGTTCTTTTTTAAAAAAAACTACACTGAAAAACTATTCTTAAGTACAATCTGAAAAACGTGGAGAGAAATAGAATAATAAATTATTGTTCGAAAGAACAATAAAAGGGTTTTCCCCCGCTGTGAGGATTGTTGCGCCAAATTATTTTTGTAAACAAAAGTATGTAAAATGTTCGCACCTGTTTTTAAACATGTAGAAATACTCTTTTATGTGTGTATAAGACCCTGTTTATTATGGAAATCTTAAACATATTTAAATGATAAGTTTATTTATGCTAAAGTTTAATATAGGTTTGCAACTTTACTACATTTGCCAGTCATTTGATTCGCTAAAATTTTAGTTGGACTTACAAATTGCGAATTCTGATGTGCTAATTCGAACCCTGACATCATGCCACATGCTACTAGTCTATATAATATTTGTAAAAGACGCTCTCGCCTCTATGTGGTTTTACGCACAACTAAGAAGAACTTGACCGTAAATTTAAAGTAAATATAACACTCTCTAAAATAAAAGTGGGATGCACACTTGCTATTATATATAAGATATATATAATGTTTTTTATGCTTTAGGTGTCTCTTTTTCATTCTCTTAAATTCTTCACTTCTTCACCTTATTCCACCTCACTATAAACCAATGGTGGAATTTCCATAATTTGGAGATTCCTTACAACCACTTTCATTGTCGAACCATAGCAAAAACAAAAAACCTTGAAGGGCTATACCCAGCAGGCAAATTCGCTGAAAAACCACTGCGAAGGAGTGCATTTCTATAGAAATATACACACTATTTCAATAAAAATGCTCCTCATTGCAGTGATTTTTTGATAATTTTGCCGGCTGGGTAACTTCTATTTAGAAAACAATTAGAAGACAAATAATTTTAGTTACTATATTTTTGTGTATTATTTGATTAAGTTTAGGGTTTAGTGGCAGACCGTTGTTATAAAGTTGTATTTTATGATGTTTTTCAATACATGCTCTGCAATCCTGTTTCATCCATTGGAACACATCCTTGTTAATAGTGCTCACTCGTAGTTAGTAGAAAGTTATACCTTAAGTGTTTGCCCTTTGTGGAGTGCCCTTTCCTGATCTCCCTCTAATCATCAATCATGTGTTGTCGTTTGCACGTCATTGCATGTCAGTTTTCAAGTCATCCTTGAAGGTATCCAAAAGTTGTGACCTGCTTTTCCCTCTGATTAGTGTAACCACACAAGCAAATAATTGTATATATCTTTTAATTTAGGGGCATATCACGTCTTACTATGGACCATCATGTGGAAAATACACAGCATTCCAAGCTCACCATTGTGAAGTACGGAAGATACTATCCGATGCTCATGGTGTTCTATCATTGGCTCCTAATCAGGTTCGATATACCACAAAACAAGGATTGAAGATTTTTGCTGCCAGGTATAATGTATTGCTGTATTGTAAATGTAGCTGACAAAATTCATTGATGTGTCAAAAGCATTCTTAGAAATGTAATGTTTTTTGTTATGTAAATAAGTGATGTATATAATAGCATTAGCATAAGTTGTATTATAACTGGACCTTATATTATATTTTCAGCAATGATGAAATGCATTCCATGCATACAATGCTGCGAGGTAGCGGTGTTCGTGAAAATTATGTGTTGATAGCTGGAGAAAATGAACATTTCTTTGAGCTGGATTTGACAACAGGTGAAGTGCATGCAATGTTAGAGGTGAAGTGTTTTGATGTGTCTTTCAAAGTTGTTGTCTTTCTTGATCTGTGGAAGCAAATACAAATAAACTGTCTCCTTAAAACAGGTGGATTGTGAACCCAGCACTGTTGTAATGAAGCAAAGTACACATTCGTTATGTTGCGGACATCAAACTGGAAAGGTAAGTTACATAATAAATTATTGCAATCCTTTTTTTCGAAAAGACAGAATATGAAGTTGGTGTGGCCATAATTATATCGCTATTATAAGAACTATAAAGCATACAGAAAATAGCTAATAAATGATGTACCATGCATCTCTAAATGATAACTTATACCATGTTTGTGTTGGTGTTGAGAGTGTTACGAGTCCACTACAACTGTTTAAAAACATATTGATGGCATTTCTGTTCATTAAAATATTACACATTAATAATGCTGAACTGAAAGTGAGAAGCTCTATCAGTCCCAAATACTATTGAGGAAGAGAAAAAGTATAAAAAAACAATTTAGGGGAGAAATGTTTATAAACAAATGAATTAGGAAAATGTTTGAGAATAAAATTTCAATGTTGGTTATGAAGAAAGAATCTTGAATGTAGTACCATGTAATAGAACTTGAAAAAATGATCAGATAGGTGATTTCAATGACTACATAATACAAGACGCAAAAGCAACAGCAGAGTCTGGATTGAAGCAAATTTTATTTCGAAAACTGCCCTGTATATAGAAATTCATATGATTGTCATTTGATCGTGCCAAATGACTTTCAACTCCCTACAATGGCAGCTTTCTCTTACAGAATGAAAGTAAACAAAGTATACTATGCAAGGTGTTTATTTAGGTTGTGTTGCATGATCCTGATAGTCTGGCACCGATTCATACCATGCAAGCTCATTCTGGTGCCCTATCAGACTTTGACCTGCATGGAAATCTGCTTGTTACTACAGGATTCTCCAACAGGTCTGTGATTTATCATGTTCTATTGATTACTCTTTCACATCAGCATAATTTCTGTAAGAACGACATTGATTGCTCCTAAGGTATGGACACCTGTCAGTTGATCGTTATCTCATGGTTTATGATTTGCGAACACTGCGCGCATTCCCTCCGGTTCAGGTATGTTAACAAACGTTTTTAAGGTCATGATTGGAATGATTGAAAACATCAGGTTTGGAGTGTAGTAAAACTTATAGGGTTGATATTTTCATTGTTTTTTCGAAAGCCATTAACATAACACTTGTTTTCAACTTTTGAACTGATTTTACTAATGCTACTGATATTGAATTTAGATTTTTGTTTGTTTTGCAAGACTTCAGCATTGTTATTGTTTTCTTTATAGGTACCCATTGAACCATTTTTCGTTCGGTTTATGCCAACGTATACACTCCGCTGTTTAGTTGCATCACAAGTAAGGTCATTACATCATCTCAATTTTGTTTACGCTTATGACTAACCCTAACCCTAACCCTAACAACAACAAAGAAAACCTAACAGGTCATAAGCGTAAACCACGGGGGTGAAAATATTCTTAGGGGTCATTATATTCTACCACAGAACACATACTTTTGAAGCTATAGAAAAAGTAAAATGTGGCCTTCATAATCTGAATTCTGAAATCTGAATAGACTGGTTTTTGATCCTCTTTTAGACTGGACAGTTCATTTTTTGTCAACCAGAGAGCCTTGTTGTTGACAATGATATTTATCAGTTAAGTAACCAAGGGGCAGCCATCATGGATTGTTCGATTACTGATACCTACCAAGGATTATGTTTTGGAGATGCCGTAGGTAGTGTATTTATCTATGTTTCATCAACCCCACCATTTTCATGTTGGAAAAATATCGGTTTGATTTGTAAAAAGAACACAAGAACAATAATTGATCTATTGTTGCCTTTAGCAAGGTTAAAGCTTTGTTGCCATCAGACCATACATTTTTTGGCAATTGATCGTCAAATCATCACTACAGTAATTTTTAGGCAGTACTAGTATAATTGCTCAAAAAATTTTCTATCATTTGTCACAATCCACAAGATAAAAAATTGTGAGACTCTTTTTGATCTCAACAATGGGAGGATTTCTTAATGTTTCACTTCAGGTATAGTTTTGTCGTTTCTTAAGGTTACGTTCATTTCTGGGGAGATCGTAGTAGTGATCAGTTATTGTTCAATCATGCATCGCAAGAAACTATGTTTCCTGATCAGGTATTTACGATATATTTTTTTTTTAAATTTTTGCCGAGCTGGAAAACATTTCAACTGTCAAAGTGTTCCTTCATTTTTTATACTTTTCAAACTTAATGTGATCTTTTCATTAATGAAATCGTTCTAATGTTGTGAGTATCACAGTGAAGGAGTGATTGTTTCTTCAGGCCTCAAAATTTCAAACTTTCACGTAAACTATACTTCGTTTTCGTATTATATCAGTAACGGAAACGATCGTTACCAATATAGTTCATTAATGACTGGATACTGCCATTTTGGTTCTGGGAAACGATCATTTCCGTAGATTGTTACTGAAAAGCGCCAGCTGAGTGACGAATGAAAGTTAAATGAAAGTTAAAGGGTGTTGTTGTTTTCATTTGATTTGTCATTTTATTTCATTTTATGTCGTTATGATCTCAGTGATTCAACTGTTTTATCTTCTATAAAGCAATTATTTTTGTTTTAATGAAAATTGGATACATAGTGTGCTTGTAATCGTTGTTGTTATTAAACAGATAGAAACATTTGATGCTTTCGATATCGATGACTGGTCTATACCGTTAACCACGATACCTGTGCCACCTTGTAGGTAGGTTTTAAATTACTGCTAACTACATACTCGGATTACCTCAATGTTTTCTTGATTTTGTGGTGTTTGTTTTTTTAATTCACATAATAATTCAAATTTGTTGTTGTTTTTTTCGTAGTGAGCCACTTTTTTCTGATTGGCCTGAAAATCTTTTGAAAAGAGCTGATAGGTTGGTTTTACTATTAATTTTGCATATTTTTTTTTGAGATTATAAGAATGACATCTTAATCCTTAGATTCACTTGCCAGATTTAAAAAAAAAAACTGGTAAATGATAGTCATTGAAGTACATTATGAATTATATGATTAAGAAAACTGTTGACATTGATCTTTTCATGTTATCACAAGGATGCTATCTTTTTAGTACCATGTAAACAGTTATCAAAATTATTGATATTGCTCCTTGACAAATATGTTGATGGGTGTTTTTCAGACCTACTCCACCAATTGACCCAGACATACTGAAGAATATGACAATCAGGCAGTTTGTTGGTTATGCACCTAATCCAAAGAAAAGGTTACGAAATCAGGTAACAACAGCATGTGGAACATGGATTTTGTGATTAACTACTATGAAATTGCCTTAAATTTTTAAAGACAAAATAATATAAGAGAAAATATAAAAATCTGCATTGAGACTGTCAGAATTAACTATATTGCATTGGACCAATGTGGAAATCTTATTGCATTCAATTTGACACACCGTGCAACTTTGCAATCATCACAAATGTAATAAATTGAAGCAATATGTTAAACATAAATATATCTTTTTAACTAGCCTGTTTGTGTTCTTTGCATAGGTTGCATACAGGCTTGATCATGAAGGACAAGGTTACATTTGCCCCGAGTCTCCCATGAACAGAGGTATGTTAACATAGCTGAAACTCAAACTTGCAGTCATGGTAAATTATATGCAATGCTGGATATCTCAAGGAACTTGAATCATATCGACATTCTGATTCTTGTAGATTCCGGAAGCATTGTTCCAAAAATCTATCGTCGTGTGGATATCAAATATTCAAAATATGGTGAGTATTTTACTCATGGTAGCAAATCTAGATTTCAGTGGGATTGACAGAATGTCAAAGAGGAAACACATTATCTTGTGTTTTAAACGACAATCCTTTTTCTTGTCTTCTTAAACTCAACAGACCTGTGGTCAGGCATTTACCATACTTTTGCTCTAGCATGTTTAGGAGTTCATAAATACACATGAATTCAACATAACACAAGTATATCTTACACATAACTGTAATGTTGTTTTTTGTTTTTTTTGCTATGTGCTAACCCTGTTAGCCTGTTTTTTGTCACTTATTTCAGGTGTTGATGGCTTTGATTTTAAACACTACAATCAGACAAATTTTAGCGGTTTGGAAATACACATTCCGAATGCTTACTGCAATAGTATGCTGCAAGTGAGTCATTAGGATTCCATTCTGACCACAAACCAGTAAGGATGAGTTAGGCAAACCTATGGTTTTTTATTTGGAGTTAGTTTCTAATTGAATCTAATTGAAGCAAATGTTCATACTGTTGATGCAATTTTTCTTTGTTGACATTCTAGCTGCTTTACCTAATCAATGCTGTACGTATCAATCTATCCAACCACTTATGTCAAAGAGAAAATTGTCTGGCTTGCGAAATGAGTTCCTTATTTTTCATGCTGGATGTGGCCGAGAACCAAACATGTCAGGTAATGTGCTTTTAAAACTGTTTGAAAATACATGAAAACCTGTTGTTGTTGTTGTTGTTATTATTGGTGATGGGGATTTAATTTTAGGCCACGAATTTGTTGCGAACCTTTCGTACCCTCCCAGAAGCATCAGCGCTTGGGCTGTTGTTGAACGACAATGAATCTACAAGTCACAATAAAAACCTAGCATTGACAATTCAAAATTGGAATCGATTTGTTCTGAGGCAGCTTCATCAGGTATGAATGACAAAAATGTGTCACTGTTTCGTCTGAAACGTTTGTTATCTAGCTGTGAACACTCCTTCCAGGATACTAAAATACAAGAAAGCAATGAGCAAGAGGAGGACGAAAAACCAGAAAATAGCAACGAAGATGAAGAGAAGTTGGCAAATAAAGACAAAATTGAAGAAAACGAAGCATCGACAGTAGAAGATGGTGGTGAACATGAGAGTCCAAGTGAAAAAACGTCAAGGTATGTTAAACAAACATGAAACGAATATTAAACGAAAATCTATGGGTCCTTATAATAAAATAGATGAGCTTTTAGAATTTTTTATATAAGTTTATAATATTCAATCAAGAATAAGAATGATTAGAGATACGCACATAGGAAAAACACTGGAAGCGAAGTTAAAATCAGAATGAAATAATAAACGGTATCCACAGATGTGTTACGTTACATGAAATTAAAAAACTTTGTGCAGTGTTATGAGTTGACTGCTGCTATCTTCTTCAGTATTAAGGAGATAAGAACGTTCCGGAAACATTTTCAAAAGGTCGCGTTTTCTAACGAATAACGGTATGTAAATGCCAAACTAATTTCCATGTAATAACCGTTGTTGCGGTTTGTTCTTGTGTGGTCGAGCATCACAAAGTATTTTTTATTTGAAGTTTCAACACACATCATTGGCCAAGCAACGTCTGCTGAACCTTACATGTCTTCCATTCAGCTTCGAGAAGGAGTCTGTCATCAAAGAGTTATTTGGGATGGATGTTATTTCGTGCAAAACGTGCAAGTGTGCAACTGAAGATGAGAGAAAAGTCACGCTGTTCTCTACTGATCTCACTTATCCAGATGGAAAAATAGCAGGTTTGCTCACCACTTAGTTTTGTCGCTCAGTCCTCTGAATTTAGATCGGCACTCAGCAAAAGCCGACCTCAAACCGGTCCAAAATCCCAAAAACCGACCTGAAATTGCTATATTTTGCCGAACTATCATAAATTAAATTCAGAGGGCTGTTCGCTACTGTCATTCTTTTCATAAGAGATGAACCTTTTCATCAATTCATAGCCTTGTTTCTGATCTCACTTAGGAACGTACTTCAGCCTCGTGAAAGAATTCTTAAATATTGCTTCTCTTTGTAAATGAATGATGTTAATGCCAGTAGCTAGTTTGATAACGACGTATCTATCAAGCATCTGCCAAGAAATTCGTACCTAACAGTACTCATAGGCGGTCACTGGTCGTAATTTTTACTTGTTCACTGACTGGTTTTTTCTTCGTTTAGACGACGAACACTACCCGTTCTCACAGTTGCTACAAGAAAGCTTAACGAGGAAGCAACACACACAAGCTTGGTGTGAAAAGTGTCGCAAGTACCAGAGTTGCGTAAGAAAAATGTCTAGTTTCCTTTTGAGAGTTTCTTCTTTGCATGTTTTCATTTTGTGCGAATCAAAGTTAAGCTATACGATTTTAATTTATAAGCAACTCTTTTTTTTTTTTTAAGTAACTCCATTAAAGAAATAATTAGGGAACTTCGATCCGTTGAAACAGGTGTAGGAATGCAATGACCCAATAAAAAAATATGCTCCTTTCTGCTCTTTTATATTTGACTGAAAATGAACTGGAAAGAAGAAAGGAGAAGAAAGCAACTTCAAATCCAAACATTGACTAAAAATACAGCTTTTTTTATGTTAAAAAACATTTTGGAATTTTGATCAATTCCCACTCTCGATTCACAAATGCAAAAAATTTTTCATGGGAACTTTTTGGGTAGTATTTGAAATTTCGTGCAAGCTTCACACGACGTCTTGTCGAAAATGTTTAATCGGACTTTTTCAATTTCTGTTGGTGAGCGCATGCGTAAACAACATTAATTCAAAATTCTTTTTCCAGAAAATCTCTCGCAAATCATTTTTTTTAATTTTTTTTTTAACCATCGTAATAAAAGCCATACAATCCTTACTTTGGTTTTATAATGGTAAGATGGTGATGAATAATTTATCTACACTCTATCGATCCTCAACTGATGTGAAACGACCGTTTAGTAATGACAGCTAAAAAAAATGAACGAAACCGCAAGTGTCATCCCTGCTGTAGACGATCTAGTTTTTATGTCGTCCTTGTCGGTATTGTTCCTATGCATCGTCCTGGAAAACGTGTATGTTTTGTTTGTCATCAAGCATCGCGAATTAATAAGAGATCCTGTCTGGCATTACATCTGCAACCTGTCACTTTGCAATTTGGCTTGTTCCTTCACCATACCCATCATCATTGCTGCCAGCATAAAAGAGTCGTTTCTTGACACTATGGGTTGGTTATGTCAAACCAGTGGTTTCTTGTTAACAGTGTTTTACCTTGTATCTACGTTCACTCTACTAGCTATCAGTGTACACAAACACTATCACATGAAAAATCCTTTTTCCAAGTTCTCCAAGAAAGATAGATCGACTGTTGCCATAGCGATTGTATGGGTGATTGCTGTCAGCATTTCGTGCGGCCCGTTACTTGGTTGGAGTCGTTATAAACATCTACCCGGTCGTAAATGGTGTGGCATCGGCGAACGAAAGAAAGTAACCACCGACATACTATTTCTTCTGACGTTGTTTATCCTTGCGTTTCTATTGCCGTTGTCGACTATGTCGTTTTGTTACCATCGGATTTACAAATACGTCAACGCGCAGTCAATCCAAAGAAGTAACACGAGACGTCACAACAAAGAGCGACGTTTAATAAAGACTGTGTTTACGATTGTCGGTGTCTTCTTCGCGTGTTTATTGCCTTTCGTCGCGTATGTGACGGCCAGTGTTCTCACTACCAACATCACGTTGGTCTCCTTGCTTGGAAAGATCAGCCATGTTTTTCTTTTCCTACAATGTGCATCTAATCCTATCGTGTATTCATTCCGACACGACGTTTTTAAATTATCGTCATACTGCTGGTTTCCCCGCCTTAGCAGCTGTTGTCGTGACAATCGAGTCCGTCACCAATAAGACATAGTTGTGATAGACTGCAACAACTCATCTTCGTTAACCTAAACTAACGTGAAAAAAAGTAATGAAATCCAAAACTGATCTATAATAAACATGTGCTGGCATCGTGTTATTGGTTAATAAACATGTGCTGGCATCGTGTTATTGGTTAATAAACATGTGCTGGCATCGTGTTATTGGTTAATAAACATGTGCTGGCATCGTGTTATTGGTTAAGCGTGTACTGTTTGTGCCAAGAACATGATGGGAACGACGTGTTTTTAGTTCGAGAAGTTTTGTACCATAATACGTCATAAAAATAATAGTGAAAATTGTTAGTGTTGTTTACTCCGATTTGTTTAAGTACATGGTTAACCTTCCCTAGATTATTTCTTAATCGAAGCTCATGTTTATGTTTAGACTATGCAGACTAGACTCTACAGAACAGGAATTTGCTTAAACAAATTTAGGCAGACTTGATAGGAGACAATCGAGCTATTTATAGCAGAACATTATGAACGTCATGTTGAAGAGTAATCTTATTATACCACCCCTCTTTACCGCCCATAGATCCGCCTTGTATCACCATATTAATGGTGTGAGGGAAAAGTCCACTTATGCATGCCGATCTATTCAGCCGACTACTGCTTTTGTTTTTGTCCGAGGTCGGCGTCGATGTTTTTCGTTCGTCGTCAGTATTGTCGTAATTAAGATGCACCCTTCGTTTGCAAAATAACATCGGCGCTGCCTCAGAAAAAGTTGTTTTTCCTTCGATTAGAATTTGCTTGAAATCTATACTCGCTGTTTACTTTAAAACCATTAAAACTTGCATTCATAAAGGTTTTCCACGTGGACGGAGAGATATAAAACCTAATGATACTACACGCATGCACATTGATTTACCTATAGCAATATTTAGCGAACATAGGACAGTTTCAGATTTTCAAATTTCTACGTGAATGTTCGCTTTCAATTTCGACCAGTAAATACTAACCCAGCCGGTAAAATTGTTGAAAATAACTGCGATGTAGAGCATTTTGTTTTTTAAATAGTATATATTGTATAGTGTATATTTCTATAGAAATGCACTCCCTCACTCCTTCAGATTTACTCACTGCGGATGAGTACATTTCTATTAAAAAAGCACAAAATATACACACCATTTCAATGAAAATACACCTTGTCGCAGTGTTTTTTTTTATGATTTTGCCAGCGGCTAAATGTCCTTTATTTTTTGGTTCAGAGACAGATTCGTAAAATTGTCACGCTGCCGGAGATTCTGAATATCAACTGTCATCTAGAAAATGCCAGAGGATTGGAGTTTTGGAGAAAGCAGCAGGCGGTGAGTAAACGGCTACTCTCGTTTGATTTGCCAGCTTTGGAAACTTAACTTGCTTTCATTGCTGTTGTTATTTTTGGTATTGTTTCAGTTGATCACACCAAATTTGCCCATCACAACAAAAACATCGTCCCACTCTTCACCACCGAAATTGTGTAGATACGGGAAGCTTTGTAATCGAAAGGCATGTAAATTTGTGCATCAAGGTCGGGACGCTGAGCCGACGAAGTAAGTTCAGATTGCAGTGAATTTGTAATAAGAATATTTTGTACTACCACAATTGCCCTCAATCATACAAAGTTGCTATGGTAATCTACACATGATGTAGTGAGTTTTCACTGATGCCGACGCCGTGATGTGTCATGATGTTTTTTTGCATTATTCAGGGTCTAATCCAGGCTGAAAGAGCGTCTGTTGATCGGACGCTGCCCTCTATGTTTTTGGGGGTTTTTTTTTTTGAAAATTTATTTCGCTTTAAAAACTGCAAAAATCACTCTTGTATAGGGGGTCACAGGTTTAAACCACTGCAATATAGCTGAGGTTGCCCTTTTCCCTTCCGCCGGACGCTGCCCTTCCATTCTAGATTACACCCAGGTATTATTGTCTTAAGGGAATGCACAGGTTTAGAAATTGTTTGAGATTTCTGGATAGTGTTATGGATGAACTGATAATAATCTTAGATATTTTCCATATGCTTCATGTCCGAAATTTCCGAAATGTATCTCTCTCTAGCCGAGGGGCCCAATGTGTTTGTTTTGATCTGTTTTTAAATTAAATTTTGGCCGGTATTCTGTTTCTTAGAACGCCAGCAAGTGTTGACTTAGACACCAGCTTTCACTCATCCACTCCCACCTGGTTGCCGGACATGATCGTGGTGAAACGAAACAGCGAAACAGAAGAGGTGGAGATATCCAATTATCAACAGGTAAATATAATTTAAGCATAAGGTGGAAGAAAGGGGTGGAGGGAGGAGGGCGGAAGGAAGGAAGGAAGATCATCTGTCCATTTGGCAAGTATGGTCTTTCTATTCAAGGGGCATTATGTTCTACTTCTAATAAGACTAACAGGTTGTTTTTTTAAGTAGATTTTCACAGATACTTGTTTTCTTTGTAGGACGACGAAACCGACCAACAGCCTGACGGCGTCGTTTATAAACTGTCGTCAAACATCTGTCATATAAACGATCCTTCTACCGGATCCACTCTAGTACTGCAAGCAAATGTCGGAAAAACGTATCATCTTCGTAAAGAGGTTTTATTGTCTTCTTTATCACTCTCCCCCCGTCTGAAACTGCCATCTTCATTACGGTAACTGTTTTTGGCTGCATCTTCCAGGGTGTCGAGAAAGAACATTGGTATGTGTTCAATGATTTTGCCATTTCTCCAATTCCTGAGGTATACTCTTTAAATGTATCACTAACGATGTTTATTAATTTGATAGGAGTGGCCTCGTGTACGAAACACTCGAATTCCTTACTTGATTGGGCAAATGTTTCACATCATAACCATATTTCTTCTACTAGAAATTTGATATCCCGTAATTTCTCGACTTAAACATCGAAAATTTATAAAACACATAGTGCAAAATTCCTTTTCGTTTAAAGGTTTTTTGTTGTTTAATTCTCAAAAGGACATTTGTATCGAATTCAGTATTCCCGGAATGTTATTATCTCCTTGATAAATGATACAATTATATGTCTCTTATTATCTCCTTGATAAATGATACAATTATATGTCTCTTATTATCTCCTTGATAAATGATACAATTATATGTCTCTTATTATCTCCTTGATAAATGATACAATTATACGTCTCTTATTATCTCCTTGATAAATGATACAATTATACGTCTCTTATTAACTTATCAGCCATGCCCTTTCTGTAGATTCTTTCTGTCATAATTCAACCTCCGTTTATGTCTAGATTGACGCGCTTACGTTCAACTTGGATTGGAAAATCCCATGTGTCCTTGTGTACTCCCGCCTAGATATCGAAGAACGCCACGATAGTCAAGGTACGTTTCATTCTCTGAAAAGAGACTGTCTTGTAAAAAGTTGTAGAAAACCTTTACTAATGTTGCCTCGTTTCGAATAGACCTTTTTCATAAATTACATCATTATATCCACAGCCTCGTATCAAAGTTAAATAATTATAATGTACTTAATCTTAAAAACGATTTCGTGATACATTTTTCCTGAGATGTGGTTTCTCTTTGTAAGCACCACAAACATCATTAGCATTCAGTTCGAAAACGAGGCGTTGTCTGTTATGACGTAATTTATGAAAAAAGTCTATTTGCATCACAATGAGGTTCGTTTGCATAGTTATAGACTTTTTCACAGCTGTCTCGTTTCCATATGGTATATGAAAAGGTCTTTAGAGATCATGAGGTTTTAATACTGCGAAGGAAAATTATCTTTTAAGCATGCTAAACGAGCAGGCAGTATTTGTCTAAGTAACCTATTCATGGCAAATGTTTGCTTTGTAGTGACTGTAAAGATTAGCCCTTCTGTCTTATGCGAAGAGAAATCGTTAGCTCACAAGCAGCAGTCTCGATTCTCCAGGAATTTCACCCCGTTGAATTCATTTGAACAGCTGAAGGAAGGAGACATAGTTGGAGTTGATGCTGAGTTCGTCACGCTCAATCAGGTAAGTCCATGTCAGTGATTCCCTGTCTCATGTCAATCTCACTCTAGCTGATTAAGAATTTAAAAGACTTTTTCGATCCTAATTTCACTGACGATGTTTTTGTAGAACGTAGCGTTTATATCTTTCCATTACATTTCTAATTTATTGGGGACGTTTCTTGTTTTGTCTTCAACACAGCTTTGTTTACCATTTCGTTTCTTTTGTTTGTTTCATTTGCAATCATTGTTTTCCCGTGATTGCTTTATTTAGCTCATGTATACTCCAATTTTAGTCCAAAATAAGGTATCTTCTGTGTTTCCTATGTGGATGTTAATTCGTTTGTAGGAAGAATCTGAAATGAAAAGAGACGGCACGTTGTCGACATTGAGACCGAGTCAGATGAGTGTGGCGAGAATCACCGTCGTTCGAGGGTATGGTATGGTTTCCAACTTTAGATTCTGTGTTTTGATGGACTGTCACCTTTAACAGTCTGTTACTGTAACTTCCCTTCATATAAAACCTTACATAAAGACACGATGGAGGTTTTGTTGGTTTTTTTTATCGTTCCTTTCGTTTCCACTTTTTTCACGAGATTTTCTTTCTCCTTGTAGATGGGGACCGTTAAAAGGAGTGCCATTCATCGACGATTATATTTCCACTTCGGAACAAGTCAGTATATGTGTATAGCCCAATCTCAGATGTTCCGATAGCCCGATCGTATAGCCCGAACTTAGATGTTTCAATTAATTATTGTACAGATTCTTTGTTAGCTCCTAGCTTCTACCTTTGTTAGCTCCTACCTTCTCAAAGATGAAGTTCAAGTTAATTAATTAATAGTCTGAAAATTAATTGGTTGTGGGAGGTCCACACGGGTTTTAATTGGTTGATTGTGTGTAAAATGAATGATTGTAGCGTGCGAGTTCTACGCATTTACATATAACACATATCAACGAATGCTCCTCCGAAAGAATGTGGAAAGAATATGATTTTTTTTTAATCATCCATCCATATCTTCTATCTTTACTCCTCCTTTCAGGTTGTCGACTATCTGACGAAGTTCTCTGGCATCAAACCAGGAGACCTGGACGCTACTGTTTCCTCCAAGCACTTAACCACGTTGAAAACATCGTACCAGAAACTACGATTTCTCATCCAAGAGAATGTGTTGTTCATCGGGCATGGATTGAAGAAAGATTTCAGAGTTATCAACCTTGTAGTAAGTTTCTGAAGAACGGATAAGCAAACCTGAAAGTCGGTACCGTAGATTTTGAAAGCTGGTCGGAAGAACACAATTGTTGAAAAATACTCATGTTGGTCTTGGTAAAATAAACCCAGTGTGCAAATTTGTTGAAAAATCACTGCGAAGGAGTTCATTTCTATAGAAATATACACACTATTTCAATAAAAATGCTCTTCGTCGCAGTTACTTTTTGGCGATTTTGCCTACTGGGAAACCTGCATGAGTTGGTTCTTTTCAAAAGGACATATTGCGAAAGAGCGACAAGTGTGGTCGTTTTCACCAAATTCCATTATCCAAACGGTGCTTGCCTGACATTGATGTGTTTGTTTGAACAAGCGTAACCGTTGTTTACCTCATTTCAGATGCCACGTGATCAAGTGGTGGACACTGTTGAGTTATTCCATCTTCCGAAACAACGTTACGTCTCCTTGAAGTTTTTAGCCTGGCATTTTCTTAGTAAGTATGCATTCCTTAATAGAAGCAGATTTTGTTTTTCTTTACACGTCTTGTTAGATATTTGTGAATGCTTCCACCTGACTCAATAGAAAGACAGTGTTTTTTTATCCGTATATCGAAAAGGCAAGAAACCCTGGGTTCGAGGTTGCCAGTTGTAATGCGAAATTATTCACCAGAAACCTAAACATTGTGACGTCACTCGCAGCTGATTTATGAATAATTCTTTTAGATATCAAGATCCAAGCCGATACACATGATAGTGGCGAGGACGCATATACCGCACTAAAATTATATGACAAGTATAGGGAATTGTTACGTGCCGGTGAGTGGGTTTTAGAGGAGGAGCTGACTATCTTATACGAAACAGGTCGACAATATAATTGGCAAGTGCCCGAATAAACTAGAAAAGTTAATCCGGAAAATCGGGTTAAATTCGCAATAATTGTATGTGTTGGCAGATTTGGTAAAAAAAATATCGTTGTATCGATTGCGATTCGAAAAGAAAACAACCTCGTAACCACTCCCTTACGTCGGAGTTAATTTTGGACGAGTAAATTTAATAGAATGCATGGAGTCTGTTGAATACGCGTCACTTAAAGTCGTCACCTGCGAGATGGTTATGACGTGCCGAATAACCTTGAAGACCATCAAGATGGAACACTGTTATATTATGATGATTTTTAAACGGTTATATTTATATTTCGATGGAAAAACACTTTGTTAAAAACAAACATTCGCGACATTCCCTAATTCAAAGATTTTCATAAAGATGAAATGAAATTCCTTCTCATCTACACTTCTTTGATCCCATGAATTCACGAATTTGTTTACGGGTTAGTAATGACGTCATTTTATTTCTCATGCGTATTACCCCTTTCCTCCAAACTTCAGTATGTGACGTCAAATATTTACAGACGTTGCGGTGCACTGCAGTAACACACCATGAAACAGGACGGTGAGTGTTTGCTTCTTCTGTTTTGAAAGCTCGACCACTTTCAGAAATAACGCATTTTATTTTGAAGTGTTTATGGGCTCTTTCGCTAATGTGTGTGGCTCAAACGTAGGAACAGTCCATTAGCGGAACCTGTTGTTTTACCTTAAGTGGAGAAATGGCGCAGCCAGGATTTTTTTTAAATTTGGCGCGGACTTAATTTGGTGCAATTTAGACTTTTTGGTCAAAATTCAATTTCAAGTTTTTCGGAGAAAGATTTAATTTGGCGTATATTCGATTTGACGATTATAAGCATTTTGCGCCAATTGCGCCAAATTTTCTTCACTTCAAAATATCTACATTTAAGGTATTTGGTCAGTCCTATCCTGTCCCGATACTCTGACGCGCTTTAAAAAAGCCGGCCTTTGAAAAAGTTATGCTATGTCTCCAAGGTCGTCGGTTGGCTGAAGAACCGACCGTTACGAATGGAAGCCAAACAGAGACTTGATACTCTCGGTTGACCCTGAATTTCTATCATGTACTTGAAAAATAATGAAGAAACTTCAGTTTCGTTACTACTATCTCGCAAAACCCCTTTCTAGGTTTAAGACGTTCAACTCGCAAACCACTACGAGGCAGTTGCTTCTACTTGGACTTGGAAAACTACAGAAATTTGTCACAGTTAGAACAAAGATTGGTTCATGCTGGGGCAGTAAGTTTATTAGATTTGGAATGCAGAACATCATACTCTCAACGGCTGTTCTTTTTAATGTTCATTTAAGAAGTTTATAACTAACGTTCCTGGGAACGAGGTTGGCGTATTACAACACGATGCTAAATCTTTTGAAAATTTCGTTTTTTAGCCAATATTTTTCAAGCCTGCCCTTTTTGTTGAAGTTGATGACGCTTTGGAAGTTACAGGATTTCCCAGGACTCTAGAACAACAGCCTGTTTCTAGGAGGGGCACATTGTTTTACCACTCAGACAAACACTGATACAAACATTCATGACAAACATTCCCAGTAATTTCAGCAACAACTTGTAATACAAATTCTTTACATTTAATTTTTTTAAAGTAAACTTTCAGATCTGAAATCTCTAAGATAACTCCTTGGATTGTTAGAGCATAACTGTGAAAAAAGTTAATGTACTTTATGGAAAACATAATAAAAATTCAAGTTTGTCAACCTCACAAAACACAGTCCTGAATACTTTCTTTAGACTGTTTCCACTTTCCTCACGAAACATGTGACATACCTCATTACAAATCGCGATGTTTCAACCGAGACTATTCAGCACAAATCAACAAAAAGTTTAAGGGTATGTCTTGTTATTATTTTGGTGTATGTTGTAACATGAAGCATTTTTAAGGTTGTCATTTTTGAGAGATGATATTAGGGGTAAAGCTTGGCCCATTAGATGATCTCCAGTGTCAGAATACTCTTCCCCACAGTTTGATTTGGAGGTTGGAACATTCCTTTTGGGACTTCATTCGCGAGACTTTCATTGATAACAAATTCTATCCAGGACTGAAGAGGCCACCTTAAGTACACTTTAACAAAGAAAGGATCATGTCAAGTTACAATCAAGTATCACAAAACGTTGTTCAAATCTTCTCGTATTGCTTCACTCATTCAAATGCGTTTACAAGACATAAGTTGCATAATGACCTGAATAATTAAGTACAACTATTCTGATTCGAGTATTCGTGAAGTCGTTCCTAGTTCTTATAAGATTCGAAGTTATAATCTCTAATTACAATTATTTGTTTTTTAATTGTTTTTGATAAACCTATTCGATCAGACAGCAACATGTTATCCAATTAAATCAATTCGTAGATTAAAAAATCTTAATTAATAAGCATTAGTAATTATGATATCCAGCCTTTTATTTTTTCTTTTCATAGCCCTCAACAAGGGCTCAAAAGATGATAGAACGAGCTACGAAAAAGATTTCAACGCCTTCTAAAACTGTTATCGAACGTGCAAAGGAACTTGGAATCAATGTGCAGAGTTTGTCAAAAACTCTTCGATGGTTGAACCACGTTGAAAAAGAACACTTTATAATACCCACAACATCAGTTGAAAAGCTGAAAACGCCCCCGCCGCCAGGGCGTGAAACACTGCAAGCGCCATTTTTCAAGGTTGAAGACAAATCCGGGTAGGTTAAATCTCTTTCTTTTTTTCGTTCACAAATCGAATGTTTAAAAAAAATAATTCTAATAATTCTTCGGTCCATTACAAGTTCTAACTAACGAGAGTGAACTGTTTTGTTTTTAGATTATATCAGCCGATGTACAAAAATTTGAAACATTTTCCAAAGGTGAATTTTTCGGTTACGTCGACTGAATCTCCTTTTGTTGAACTGAATTTGCGGTTGTACGAAAGCAGTGACAATCCATCGAAGGCTGCTGATGACGTCACAACCAAAATCGTGAGCTCATCTGGTTCAAGACGAGGCTTTTGTGAGCTTTGCAAGCAAACATTTAGTCACAGAGGACAGCATCTTAAAAGTAAACAACACACGAACCAGATCAACGCAGGTAATTTTGATCAGTTGGACAAACTGATCGCAAAGAGCAAGAAATTTGAAACGTTTGTAGAGGAACTCAAGGATAAAAATCAAAGCAAAAATGACGGTAACCGAGAAAATGTTGCATCATCAACTACTGAAGAACAAAAACAAATCCCATTGAGTGACATAAGAATGGATGCAATACAACCTTTAAAGCTTAAATTGAGGTAACCATGGTGACAATCACCTTATTGAAATTTTTATGGCCTTGTTGAAAGGGCGTTATGTCAAGGTGTTATTTTAGGGCGGCACTCGACGCAAGTTTCGTAAGGCTTTATTTTGAGTACTTTCAAAATGATAATAAAACTGAAAAGCTTTTTTCTTTAGTTCCAATAGCAGCCATTCAGTGAAAAAACTTTCCGATAATCCGTTATCAGGCCGTTCCTCTACAGAATCGATAGACCCGAAAGATGTGCAAATAAGTGGCTGCAAACGAGTGAAACTGAACGATTGCTCGTGTGTACGAATCAACAATCTAACCGTAAACTTAAAACGAGTTTCTCGTGAAATGAACACGTACGGATCGACCGACATTCGAATCCCTCTCTTCGAAAACGCCAACAAACTTGGAACATTTCGAACATCAAACATGACCAGGTTTGTCAGTTGTATGTCCACCTATGCATGCTGGGAAGTTATCTTGGTGTAACTAAGCCAATTCTCTGTAATCATTTTATTTGCCAGAACCTTTTTTACATGTCCATATAACATTCATATGAATTGGCGAACTCTATGTTTTTGTCTTTTATCTAGCGGTCCAGTGACTAGAAGCATGTCGCACAACAAGGTAAAACTCAGCGGACGAGACGCAAATCTGCGCAGAAGTCGACGACAGATTTCTAAAGGAACCGGCAGACGAAATATAAAATACCCCATGTTTGTAACCATTGATTGATCCTATTTGCTTTTTAATATATTTGATTTATTCTCAATTATTCTCAATTAATTTCTAAGTAGAGTGCTAGCTTCCTGTTCGGGAGGTCGCGAGTTTAATCCCCGATCGAGTCATGCCAGTAACTATAACGGTGTGAATCACTCTTCTCTGCTTAGCACTCAGCAAGAGAGTAGGAATGATGTCTGGGATGGTTGTCTAGTTGAGCGGTTCCTGTCATTACAGCTTCCGTAGCCCAAATGGGGGCTTTAAATACTCTAGGGCCTCCTTCGCAGGACCCTCATTGATAACAGTACCTTAAGGAACTGAAGAGGCTATCCTGGGTAAATATCTACTTATATTAATCGCGTAGTGTGCATACCACTTTTATTTTAGAGAGTGATATATTTAACTAAATTTTACGTAGGATTTCCTATATTGTCCGCGTAAAGCCACGTAGATGCGAGAACGTTTTTTTCTCTGTAATGACGTCAGATTCTACTGTATCATTGATTTGACGTCAGCTTTTTTTATCAGTAATACAACAACTTTTATACGCTTACAGGGGATTTGAATAAAGGGATCATCTTCGAAATAAAAATCGGTAAGAAATGTTTTGCCTGCATGTTGATCGTTGGCGGCGTGCGACGACGCCTTGGCGTCTAGTCTTATTATACTAATTCGCTTTGTGCATACCACTTTTATTTTAGAGAGTGATATATTTAAGTAAATTTTACGTAGGATTTCCTATATTGACCGCGTAAAGCCACGTAGAGGCGAGCACGTTTTTTCCATGTAATGACGTCAGATTCTACTGTATCATATTGATTTGACGTCAGTTTTTTCATCAGTACATACAACAACTTTTACACGCTTACACGGGGTCAATTTCGAAATAAAAACCGGTAAGAAATGTTTTACCTGAAATGCATGTCGATCGTTGGCGGCGTGCGACGACGCCTTGGCGTCTAGTTCGTAAATAAATAAATAAGTCATCAATCACTGTACTCACGATACTTACTTACTTTAATTTGTTTACTACATCCTAATGCAAATAGGAGCTTCAGGCTAAAATCAGAAAATTTTTCGACGCCTTTTCGCCACTACGATTTGAATTTGAACAACTCTACGACTTCACTGAGTAAGCATTTTAATATATCACTAGCATTAGTAGGCTAGCTGTTTTTCAGCCAACAATTCAGGGCTTGTGGATTAAGGCACATCTACCTTTGCTTTTCCAGTAATTATGCGTGATTAGATGAATTTGTATATAAATGCAAAGTAGTAATTGGCGCTTTTCACTACGTAACTGACCAACAGAGATAGCTATGCCATTGTTTTGGCCTGTCCTAAGATTGAAAATCGTTGGGACTATATTATGGCAACACCAAAACCCATTATCATCAGCTGAGCTATCACAAGCTGAATTGCTCTCGTGTTATGTTATCTCTATAATACATTGACGATACTAAGTGACGTCAGCTTCTTAACGTTGATCCACTGAAAACAATTTCATAATGCAAGAGGCTGTCAACAATATTTTTCCTATGCTTAATGCACATGATGTTCAACATTCGCAGAACGTTTTCATGTATTTAGACAGACTTTGCCATCAACATAGTTTTCGAAGTCCTTGGTGACAAACATTCACTTTCCCCAAAAAATTTCAAAACTGCTAAGTTATTGACAGGACCTGGAGAAGTGGTTTCGGAGTAATTCAATACTATCGTCTTTGTGATATTTAAAATCTATTTACAAAATATTCTACAAAACATAAGGAGAAGATCTTATGAATCGATGATTCATGTTCCAAAGTTTTCAAAATATTCTTCCGATGTATCAATGTGAATTTTCTTCTACAAAAGGGGTCTGGAAGCAAACGCGCTCATGGGTAGATTTCTTGTCGTACATGATTCAATCGATTTGGAGAGAGGCAATTGCCATCATGCGCGTTAGGAGAAAATGAACTTCAATCACGAAGGGTAGAATGATATACAAAAGAAGCTAGCGTAAAATTACTGATTCATCGAAAAAAGAGTCCGAAATAAACCATAACAACACACTTACCGCCATTATGTAATGCTACAGTTTTCAAGATGAATACATTTTGATGCTTTCAGATGGTATTTTCAATGATGTTGTGGAACCGCAGGTCAGAGGAGAGCCGCCACACTCCGCTAACACCCACAACTATCTAATCTAATCTAATGTAATCTAATCAAATTATATCTATTTCTAATTGATCAGTAGTTTTACGTTTCTTCTGTATATTATTCTACCTTTCGTGATTGAAATTCATTTTCTCCTAACACACATGATACCAATTGCCTCTCTCCAAATCGATTGAATCATATGCGACAAAAAAATCTACCCATGAGCGCGTTTGTTTCCAGACCCCCTCTGTAGAAGAAAATACACATTGATACATCGGAAGAATCGGAAAAATCCCCCATGAGTGAAAAGAAATAAACTTTACGATCAATATCCTTATTCATTGGATCTTCTCCCAAAACAAACAAATATAAACAAACATAAAGAACACCAAAAATCCAAGTATACGTATCAATGATAAGATTTAGAAAGATGACGGCCATGGCTAAAAAAATAATCAAGCGATTGAAAAGTAATCAAGTGACTCCCAAAACTACCATTTAAAAAAAGAAAACAAATAGACTACCTCACAGCCATCGCTGCCATTTCCTGTTACGTCACTGTTGACGTCATCATGAACCATTATAGGAGATACTGATTTGAGACCCTGAGTAGGTGTTGCTGAGAAACGTGGTTCATCTTCTGCTCGAAATCCAGATCTGCTTTTCATTTCTTCTCGTTCCTTGATGAGTTTTTGTTCAATAAGTTGAAGCATAAATCTCTCAGAGTTTTGTTTGTTTGGCAAACGAAGAGCAGGTAATGAGCGCTCCTTCGCCTTGGCTTTGCAGCGTTCCTCTATGCGGGCATGTTTCTCTTTGAGTTTCTGAAGAACAACAAAATATTTGTCAAACGATCGTAACAAAAGAGTAGAAATCTGCTGATGAAAAATATTTTCTTACTTTCAGTTGAGCATCAGTTTTCATTTTCTTTCGAGATGCTTTCGCATCCAAGCCTTGTTTGCTGAGAGCAAGTTGTTCGTTCCGCTTGATGTTTTCCTTTCGCTCATTTTCCAGCTTTGTTATAATGACGTCTTCCGCGTGGTCTTTAGTTTTATCGACATGCTGAAGAAAGGAATTGGTTTCAAATCATAAATAAAAATACAAGTCTCACTGAAGAATGTTTTCTTGATTAATATTGTGTACTTTTCAAACTCATTAAAATCCATTCCAGTTTAAAAAAAGTAACCTCTAGTAACTGCACTCACTACTTTCCGTTCGTTCGCCATTACATCCTTCTTTGCGTCCGCCATTCTCAACTTCGTCTCCAGATTATCTTTCTTTCTTTGGTGTTCAATTTGCTGCATAAGGAAAATTTTTTTCTTGTTGTTTTGAACTCTCTCTCTCCGTGCGCTTTCCGGACGAATGCGCTCCGCAAATTGACGTTGCCTCCATAATTCTGCTCGTTTCATTTTGGCGTTAATATGGTCGACTTGTTCCTTTGCACGCAATTCTTCCATCAGTTTCAAATCGATCTGCTTCTTTGTCACTTTGATTCTCCTCTCAAGTTGTGGTCGAACAGACCCCAATTGCTTTTGTAGACGTAGTTCTCTAGCACGAACCATTTTCCCGTCAATTTCAATCATGGACGGACGGCCACGTCGCAAGTGCCGGCTTGGCTCGTCAGGCATTGGCGTAGCACAACGACTCATCCGGCCATTATCGTCTGGCTCATCAAGAGAGACCTCAAACGCTACACTTGGATGAACTGAAAAATATAACATTAAAAAAATTGAGAAGATTAAATAAATTTTCATATTGTCATTTATGATTGACACGACATACCTTGATCTATCTCCTCCTTTATATCTTTTTCGTCTTCTTTTGGTTCAAATGAATCGTGTCCACGTAAGCAACTTAGTTTCCATGTCAGATATTTACGAAAACGCTCTCCTCTATGCATTACGTCACATCTTCGTTTCGTTTGCACCGCCTCTGTAGATTGTGTTTCCTTGCCATCCCAAACTCCTACCTTATTTGATCTCCTTTTGAAGAAAGATATAAACGAAGCGAATTTTCTTCGATGACACTTCTCTTTGATCGGTTGTGGTGTTTCAATCTTTTCATTAGTGTTGACTTTTTTTCTCAAACGAAGATTCTTGAAGATCTTTCTGAATTTCCCTTGTTTTGTTTTCATAGTAGTGAACGATTCTTCATTTTGGAAATTTTCGTGATTATTTGGTTCGTAATTACTATAGGTCTTATCTTCTGCTAAAATGTACGAAAAATCTAACCTTTGTTTATCTTGTATTTATAACTGTTGTCACGAAAGGCCAGCAACCTTAAAGACAGTTCTAGCGAGGACAACCTTTATGCCAAGAAACTGAGATCATCTTGATCTTTTAAGAAAATTGTAAAGTATGTTTATTCTGTGATATTTCAGAAGATCCCAGTAATTCTTATAATAACTTCAGTAAATGTAAATCCATTGAAAATTTGATGGAGATCGTAGTTTGTTATTTAAAGAAAAAAATGTGTAGTTGAATTCTAAGAGGGTAGAAACGTTAGCATCAATATGAGATGCTAGAATATTCCTACTATACCAGTTTTTTCTGACTTCAAAAAAATTATTTTACCGTTAATGACGGCTTTAGCAAGACCGTCAGTCTCGACGTCATCAGTCGGATTAACGTTGAAACTATGTCGACTGTCCACATCTTCAAGATCCATGATGATAGATGCGCCTAGCGTCAACAGCGTTTGCACTTGGAATGGCGATATTTGATATTTGACGTCATATTCTACGTTTCGTTGTGATTTACCGAACAAATGAAATGCAAGTTTGACATGAATATGAGGTGCGACTTTACGTTCAAGATTTCCCTTTTTAACCACTTGAAAACGATTCATCATCGTGTAACGGCCACGGTGTTACTAATAGTCATACACCAAAGACACAACATTTATTTTCCGTCGTCTCGGCATTAAATACGGGATACTATTTGGTTTCTATTATTTTTGTTTCTTTTTGTTTCTTATAAAATTTTGATAACTAAACAGTGCGTCGATATCAACCGCTTGGTTCGTTTATGTTTTGCTGTCTTTTTGTTCTTTACTGTGAAATCTTAAGGACGATCTATAAGTGCAAATACCCAGGAGACGTAGTTTTCTGTGTAAAGCGCCATGACTAAAAATACGACGTTACGACGCCGTTCCAACATCTTTGTGATTTCGAGGTTGGCGTGGATTCTAAAAAAAATCCGATTGGTCTGTAAAATGTATGGCATGATAATGTGTTTGTTCTTATTTTCGGCCGAGTATTTGGATATTTCAAACATCCGGCGATATTTCAAACATCCGGCCGGACTTTTTATTCGTCCGGCAGGGAGTCTTTAATACATATTTAATACATATATTTCAGAGCAATAAGTATGTATACAAGGGACCAGATCGTCGAAATTATTGGCGAAGGTCAGAAAGCACCTTATCATAAATATCCGGCCGGATATATTTAATCCCCGGCATCTTAAACTCCTAGCCGGGCGTTTAAAAACCCGGCCGGACATCTTGATATCATGCGATATCGTGCCTCTTATATATTTCTGTTTTATTCACCTTTCGTCAACCGTCAGTTTCTTTCTTAATATTTTAAATATTTAATTTCATTCTAGATTTATGTAATTAGTTGTAATTATTTATAAGTAAAAGATTGGTCAATTAATTATAAGGGCCTCAGCCTAAATTAAAAAGAGCTTCGGAAGTCAATATAGTGCACATTCTCTCATTTGCCGTTTTTTCATATGTGACACATCGAAAAAAAGATTAGACCATTATATAAAACAACAAGTTGATAATATAAGCAGCAGTATAAGTAGCGTAGTGAAAATAGAGTATAAAAACATAGAAATAAAAATGACCTTGACTTGAATGTTTTACTACTACACACTGAAAACATACATTATTGTGCTCTGGTTTGATATTATGGAGGTTAAAGTTTTTAAGGAGTGTGACATAGCAGGGACCGCGGAGCGACTTTTCGATTGGGGGGGCTGAAATTTTAGAACCCTCAACTCCCCCCCTTTTCCCCCTTTATGGGTTAAAGAACAATTGGGCCTTGAAAAACAGTTATAAAGGCAAGCATCTGAAATTATGTATATATTTTTTTTACATTTTTGAAAAATTACCTAAGATCGTTTTCTGTAAATTTTCCAAAATGACGTTTTCTATTATCGTTATAAACAAAACTGTTAGCGATATCTATAATATTGATCTTATCTGTTCGGTTTTTGTGATGGTTTAAAATCGCTACACTGTTGAAACGCTCTTGATTCATGTTAGCCCGTAACCATGTCTTAATACGTCGAGCAGTGGAGAATGTGCGCTCGCCTGATGCACTACTGCATGGATTAACGTGAAGCAAGTTGACGATGGTAATAACATTGCATATCGCAGATCTTTCGTGTTTTTCCAAAGTCTTAACAGCAGTCTGGATCTCGTTGAAGCAAGTAGGATTTCGATCTCCCATCATGGTACGAAATAACTCAAGCTGTGCTGGTAAACTCTGGATATCGATTTCGTCGTAAATGGTTCCAATATATTGAATCTCTTCATCCAGATATTCAACATCTTTGCACAAAGAATCGAGGAGAAGAGATTCTAATCGCCGAAATATTTGGAAACTTGGCTGCTCAAATCGATCTTTTATATGGCCGACCAATAAATCTATCGCTTCGAAGAAAATCTTTCGGTAATGGTCGCGTGGTGTCGGTGGATGTTCTGCAGCCGCTTGACTGATTTAATTACCAGCATACACAAAGTAAGATAGATATATAAGAAATATGTATAGAAGAAATGATTAATAGGGATATTATTTACATTTGAATTCTTCTAATAAGCTATCCTGGGGGTATCTATCGCAATTTTGCCGGGTTATGCATCTTTCAATTATTCTGTATTTTATGTAAGAAAAAAACGTCATTTACGGCAAAATTATTGGGGGGGCTATAGCCCCCTTAGCCCCCCTGCTCCGCGGTCCCTGCATAGTACACAGACGTTTATCTTTATCTTTTTTACTTTTCTCTGATGTTATCAAAGATATATTTTAAGACGTTGCCATAGTAACAATAAGAACGCATGACGTGTGCGGTCTCTTTTTCGCTCGAAGAAGAATCGGCTTTGCTTTTCGTCATAATGTAAAATACGTCATTCATATGGAATGCCATAGCTGCCATAAGTGATCTTCTGATGTTCTGCGCAGTAGAAATTTCGTTCTGCGCAGTAGTGATTTGATTTGGCGCTGTAATAAAAACGTATTGCGAAGTAGTTTTTCAGTATTGCAAGGTGGATCCACTTGAAAGCGCAGTAATTTCCTTGACTTGCGCAGTAAATAACTCATATTGCGCACTACTTAAATCGTTACGTGGTGGTAGATAAATCGTTAGGTGTGGTAGTTAAATCGTTACGTAGTAGATAAATCGTTAGGTGGTAGATAAATCGTTACGTGGTAGATAAATCGTTACGTGGTAGATAAATTGTTACGTGGTAGATAAGTTGTTACGTGGTAGTTAAATCGTTACGTAGTAGATAAATCGTTATGTGGTAGATAAATCGTTATGTGGTAGATAAATCGTTACGTCCCTCCTCCACTTATGTTTTCTCAACACTCTCCAGTGTGACATTTGTGCAGCAAATAATTTTTCTCTTAGAAGTATACTACGTGCTTTTTTAGACTGATAATAGATTTTAGAAGCAATGTTTGTAATGACGTAATTTACACAAAGGTTTATTCAATATCAAAATGGAATAAACACAAATTCTGACGTATGAAATAATTGAATCTACCTTTAAATAGAGAACAAAAGAAACATGTGGAAAACTATTAAATCAACCTGCTGCTATGGATGGGTGTTGCTAATCTACGACCAGTCACAAGAAAACAAATAAAGTAACAATAAAAATAAGGAATCAAAATTTAAAGAATTCGTTTGGAATTTTTGTTGAAACTAACTTTTGTGGAATTTCTACGATGGCTCTGAAGGGTCATATATTATCTGTCTATTTTCGGCAAAAAAAACAAACAAATTTTCTGAAAAAAAATTTATTTTGTAAAAAATAATTAACAAATTCTGAGTGATCTGTAAGTAGAATATAATGACCCCTTAGAATATTCGTGTAAACCACGGGGGGTGAAAATATTCTAAGGGGTCATTATTTTCTACCACAGATCATCGAGAGTGATACAAAAGAACCATTTAGAGAGTGATGTATTTAATCAAGTTTTACGGTCAAGTCCTTCTTACTGTTGCGCGTAAAAAACCGCGTAGAGGCGAGAGACTTTTTTAACGATTAGTATAAAAGCACGTGGTGTGACGTCAATTCATTTGATCATATCATGGGGGAACCATTGCATTGCAGACCCAATCGAACGTGACGTTTTTATCTCGAGAACCAATAGGGATGGATAACTATCGTTTTTTGGGGTCGGCGATACATGGGATGGGGCGACGAAAGTTTTGGGCCTAAATGATATGACATCAAAATCTTTGATCGACAATATCTCTGTAACGGTTGATCGTAGCGTTTGCCCCACACGAAACGTAAGACTCTGTATCCAGTATGCATTGCAGTAAACGTTAACTTCCGTTCTCAAGCAAAACGAATGCGGACAAAGACACGTCCTCTGGACGTCGGGAACCAAACAGGACGGAAAGAGAACGCCCATAGGAGGTCCTGTTATATATAGTATATATAAAAGCCAGATTTATTTATTTATAAAAAAGGAAATAAGCTTTTCCTTCTTCAATGCATTATACAAGTTTACTTTTTATTGCCACGACTATTTCCAAATTCTCAATGATTTCCTCGACATGTTTGAAGAATACTGATTCCAAGTGTAAACGGTAGCAGCAAAATTACTTGTTAAAAAAATGCTTTCGACATTTTACTGAAAGTTTTAAAAAGTTCTTTAAAGCTTTTTTTTTGGCGATATCTTACTGGTGGAAAACAGGCATAAACGATAAATTGTTGTTTGTTTAAAATTACTAGTTGTTGTAAATAGGGTCTAAAAGTAAAACAACAGCAAATTGATTTATTACAAGACAAAAGAATTTACGTAGAAAAAACACGCGTTTCTTTATATTTTTAATTATAATTTCTTGAAACCGAACAAATAACTGCCTTTTTGAAATGGATTTTTGAAAGCCCCTTAATGTACAGTGATAGATAGCTAATAAACGTATAAGTTAATAAGAAAGTCTGAACTGAGCTTTACTAACATGAAAAACATCTATTTTCAAGTACCAAAGTACATTCAGTACCATAAGTAACTAAAAGTCCCAGTTTTATGTAGACCTATTTGACTAATATCCACTCCTTCATAAATTGTGATAAGATATCGAAGAAAAAGCTTTAGAAGTTTGAGATGTAAAACTTTTGAAAATTCAAAAGGCTGCGTTCTTTCATTAGAATTTATATTGAGTTTTTTGTGAAGTCTCACAGTCTCCAAATCGTAGACTAATTGCCATGATTGTAGGAGTCCACGGGTGTTTTGATACTGTATCTGCTTCCGCTGCTAGTCTTTCATTTATGTAAAAACAAAGACGGTGAAGGTTTTTTTACTCCTATTTTATTCTACGATAGAGGGACGTCCACGTACGTAAAGACTTATCTACCACATAACGATTTATCTACCACATAACGATTTATCTACTACGTAACAATTTATCTACTACGTAACGATTTATCTACTACGTAACGATTTATCTACTACGTAACGATTTATCTACCACCTAACGATTTATCTACTACGTAATGATTTATCTACCACGTAATGATTTATCTACCACGTAACGATTTATCTACCACGTAACCATTTATCTACTACGTAACGATTTATCTACCACGTAACGATTTAACTACCACGTAACGATTTAACTACCACGTAACGATTTAAGTAGTGCACAATGTGAGTTGTTTACTGCGCAAGTCGAGGAAATTACTGCGCATTCAAATAGATCCACCTTGCAATACAGAAAAACTACATCGCAATACGCTTTTATTACAGCGCGAAATGAAGTCACTACTGCACAAAACGAAATCACTACTGCACAAAACGAAATATCTACTGCGCAAAACGAAATTTCTACTGCGCAGAATATCAGAAGATCACTTATGGCAGCTATGGCATTCCATACATTCATGTTGAGCATTCAGCTCATGACTTCAAAAATATGCATGTATTCGATTGAAAAAGATAAACAAAACGAAAGCGATCATCAGAGGTTTGTAGTGTTGTGTCAGATTACGTTGCTTATACGACGAAAATTTATTAATGAAACTGTTTTGATGCAGCAATATTTAGCTATGAAATTGCTAGTTCATTTTTTAATTCTAATCATTTGCATTGATGTCTGCAAGGGGGAGAATTTTGAATCAAATCCAATTTCCCTGCCGAACGAAGGGTGTAAACCAAGACCGACTCTAATACCAGTTGGAGATGGAAACAGCTACTTTCCTTATATGATTTCATTGAGTCGATGTGGTGGTACATGTGATAAACCAATGCTGCAAAAATGTGTAAAAGATGAGTTTAATAATGTTACTGTACATGTATTTAATGAAATATATCTTCGTAATGAAACTTTAACATTTCAAAATCACTCATCATGCAAATGTGCATGTGAATATGACAGTTCTGTATGTTTAAGCACACAAATTTGGGACTCTACTTTGTGTCAGTGCAGATGTGATCCAAAAGCTGAATTAAATTGTGGTGAGAACTATCAATGGAATCCTAATACTTGTCAATGTGAATGTGACATTAGATGTCCTCTTAAAAGACAAGTACGGAATATTGATAACTGCTCCTGTGAATGTAAACCGATAATGTATCGTAGATGTCAAAGACAATCACAGTTTGTCAATGAAAAAACTTGCAAATGTCATAAACCAGAAGCACTCGGAGGGCTTGAACAATGCCACATCCTTCCAACAAAATGGGCAGTTGTTATTATTGTAGTTTCATTCTGTGCGATTTTTATTTTTGCATTTGATTTGATTCTATACAGCAGAAAAACTGGCTGCATATACAATTCTTCACATATTTGTCACAAGGATAAAGAAGAACATATCCCAATAAAGAATAAAAGAAATTCGATCCTTACTGTTGAATCTAATGCGTAAGTTGAAAGGCATTGTGATGTAAACGAAGATGGCTGTCATCTCAAGTTAAGAGGGACATTTTCAGGGAAATTAATGATCTACATTTGGTAGGTATATGGTGCTGTTTTAAGTACATCCAAGATTTGAGTATGGGGAAAAGGACTGAAGAGATTAGCTTATTTTATGCTTGCTTTTTCTAGTACAATATCTTTTCAACATCCTCGTTAATTTCTCATAGACATTGCTGGCAATGTGGCAAAATATTATTGTTTTTAAAACATAGATTTTTTCAGAGGTTTATTTAAAATTGTACAGTTATCAAAGATCATTATTATATCACTATATCATTATTGTTTTGCTCGTTGTGTTTTTAAGTTTTCTTCACATAAAGTTTTATTTAGTTTTTCTGACGAATGAAGTTTTTACAATAAAGCTTTAGCCTAATGCTAATACTTCAACGTTTCTATATGAATTTTCTTTAAGTTTGACTCTTTGACTTGGCTTGTAAATTTAGTGTACGCAAGAGTGTTTGATGGACAATAAAAAAGTCTTATATTAATGGATGGAGTTGTTTTTTCCTAAATATTTTAAAGACCTTTTACAAAAATCCTATTTGTTTCATGTCTTAGTAACCAACATGAATTATACATTTGTAATTTCCGGAGATGGGAAAAGATTGCTACTTCCATTATGAGGATCAATACATTGACGTAATTAATGTCCTCAGAAAATTAATTCGTATACACTCGAAAGAAGATCATCTATTTTGCAAAGCAGAGGTATCACGTGAACTTAAATTTGAAATAGTTTTTGCAGGTATCAAGCATCCTCCCGATATTCTCTTTTTAGTTTAAGCTCATCACGAGACGGTTAAAATTAATGTTTTTGTTAAACATCACTTTTGTGACGATGAAAAAGCGTATTTCCTAATTGTAACGATTAGATGTGGTCTTTTAAATGATTCGAGAAAGATTATTCAAATAGTTTCTTTTGTACTAAACTGTACCGAACTGTAGATGGAACTAACTGAAAAAAAACTTTTTCAAAAAAGGAATCGTAATGTGGGAAGTTAAAGTCATTTTATTTCCCTATCTTTGTACTTGTACGTGTGATCGTACGTAAAAGATAAAAAAAATAATTCCTATTAATGTTCTTAAAGAGCTTAAATTTAGGATGAATCTTTTATTTATTATTACTAGCAAGAATTATGAAAAAACTAATTCAAACATGGATTCTTTTGTTGCTAGGAAAGTTTGAGATGTGTATATGTTACTTCGTTGTTCTGAATAGAGCAGTGTTAAAAGCTTAATTGGATGTAATGCACAAACAAGTGTTGTTTGTCATCAATGGTTTGTTTTTTTTATAAGGTAACCTTTATAAAAAATCTGACTCAGTAGATGTTCAAGACGCTTTTACTCATGGCACTCTGAATTAAATTTAAATTAAAACTAAATAATTATAATTACATTGTTAAACCAAAAACCTCTGATACACCTTCCCGATTTATCCTAATTATCCAGTTTCGCCTCGTTTCTATACATACAATTTCATAATTAAATATATATTCTTATTTTTCACTTGTTATTTCCATTCTGCAGTGGAATATTAAATTAAATTCTTTAAAACGAGGCATAACTTGTTGGTTTAGCTATACAACAGTCTTTGTACAGTGGATGTAGAAATTCAGGAAAGGTCCGTTCTATCAAGAGTGTGTAACACTCAAGAAAAATCTCCATGAGCCTCGTTAGAATTTCGTGCATGCCTAGCGTGGTGTAAACAGTGTTAAAAAAGTAGCCAGTACCAAATAATGATAGGTTCAGTGAAATATAATGTCCAGATCTGTTTGGATAAGGAATACCCAAACCTATAGTTGGCATTCCAATTACGTTTCTTAGGATGGATTCCTTATGAAATACTGTGTAGGTGTGAACCTTGATTGAGAAGTTGTTCGAAGACCAGCCCAAAAATGTGATGTTTACAAACATAGTTTGAAAGGAAATGTAACACTTGAAAAACACAGCTTCCTTACTAATTGACTTCGTATCGAACCACCTGTTCTCGAATCTTACTTGAATTTTAATAAATTATTATGAGCATTCTGTCAGGGAGGTGTGGCGTTTACAGATGCTTGCAAATTCATGTACGTGCGTTCGTGAAAACTATAAACGTTTGTCGTTAAAATAGTTATTTTCAAAGTATGTGCCCACCTTTCGAATAACAGCAAAAGATTTAATTCACGTACGTGACTCCCTAGCTTGTGATTGATTAGAATAATTTACTAAATTATTTATTGATAATTTAAAATACGATATAATATAAATAGCTTCGCTGTACACTTTTTTCCTGCGCATGTTTTTTAAAAATAACTTTGGCAATTATTAAATTAAAAATTCAAATCAAATATCTCTTCTGTTTAGCAATTTTAAATCACGTTTTTCTGTGTCTTAAACGGCTTTCTTCCTTCATTAATTTTACCTCCTCCACTTCTGAGCCTTGAAGACCGTGTACGATAGACACGGAAATCATATGGTTCTGCAAAATATTAACAATCATGATTTTTATAACAAAAAAACAGTGATTGAAAACAAAAAATCGAAACTAATTCCTTCCCAAAATAGATTGCACGTCAATTGACATCATATTTTGACGTTCATCTCGATTTTTCCCCATTTCTGTGAAGTTACTTGATGTCAATCACTTGGGAGTGGTATATAGTTTTAACAGGCCGTTTCTGAGAAGCTCTGAACACCGTGACAAAAAGCCTTGCTATTCTACTGCGTGCATCTCTACTTCAGAAGTATGCAGGCTGTTCTAGCCTACAGTCAGGGTGATATGTATCATAGGCAGTCTTTAAAATAGGAAAAAAATCGTGAATGAATGACTAAATCTATTTCGCGTTAAATAATCTTTCGAGTTCAACTGGAAAAGTGAATTTTGCGTGGGATTAACTTTCGCGATTTTCGGTTTTTGTGCAATTTTTTCTCTAAATATTTTGAAATTTTGACAAATAAGACAGAGATTTATTGATTTAGACCGATATAATACCTATGCTGTCGAAAGAAAAACACTTATAAAAACGTATGAAATTTGTGTTTTCTTTTCTTCAATTTAACTTTCGTGAATTGGCTTCCTAAGTCATTTCCCGTGGGATAAACTTTCGCGAACCCGCGGGGACTTACTTTCGCAAAAATGACCAAAAAACGCGAAAACGCGAAACTTTCTCCCCCGTAAAGTATACACGAAGTCTTTGCCAAAAGCCACCTATCTCTTTTTCAGGGTTAGCAGGCAAACTGTGTACATTTTTGACAGGAAATGTGTTCTCAATATTCCATAACTTTCCAGATTCTTTTCAGGATTTCTGGGGCTGTTAAAACTCGAGATATGTTTATTTGCTTAAGTAGGAATAACTTAATTTCGTGTGCATTTTGAATTTTTTCGTAAAATGACAAAAACATAGATGAAAGTTACATACGAGTTTTACCAAGAACTATTTCATGTGACTAGCGTAAGTCATTATCGATCGTATATTCGTTTGTTGGGAAATAACCACCATCATAAACCGCATTCCTGTATGTTCTTCTAGACCATCACGAGATCTCGACAATTTGAAGTTAAGTGGTTTTGGTTTGTACATTGACATTTACTGCATCGTAATCGTTGTCATTTGAAAAGATGTTATTGCAGAATAGTAGGGTGGGTGGGGGCGCTACGAGGTGTTACTGACATCTCTGAGAGGGCGCTAACTATTTGTCACAGAGTGCTTATCTGGCTTTTGTGCTTCGAAGGCAGTCCGCTTCAAAACAAATTCTTAACCAGCCAATTCTAGAACTTTTCTCCCAATACGATTAAACATCGTTCCTGCTGTTTAAAGAGAAATTTGGAATAGGTTGTAATGTTTCGTATTGCCAAGTTTGATTATGTTACCTCTTTCTTAGTTGTCGGCGATACTTTTTGGTTGTTGGTTAACTACATAAATGTTTATCTATTTGTCCACCACTTCGTGGACGAGTAAGCGATGAAGTTGAATTAAGAAAATATCCTTCGTGTCGTGTGCAGATGAAATTGGATTCAAAGCAGAGATTTAGTAAAATATAACGGTGAATGGTTAGTCGGAAAATCTATCTGAGGAGGAAAGCGTACTCCTGTCAACCAATCACAGGAAACTTTACTTTATTTTGAAGTGGAACGATGATAACGCATTTTCTTTAAGTGAAAATTATTATACAAAGATTTTTTATCACGATAGATTACGTCATAATTTCCAAGATCAGAAACGAGGCGAGGGCTTTAGTGACGTAATTGAAAGATAAGTCCATTATGAGTGTTTTATCTGTCAATTTGAGATCATCAACCTTTTAATGAAAAATCTTTTGAAAAATACTTGAAAAAACGAGATAAAGCCTGAACGTAAACCTCGCTCACCCAAACCAATTTAACAAGGTTTACACAGAGACTTTGATGATCTCAAATTGACTTCATTATGTATGTTATCTAGAGTTCAAACAATCGACAAACAGCGTGTAATTATTAGGAATAGAATTCAATAAGGATTTGTTATAATTAACTTGTCATTATAGCGTCAATATAAACTCAAGGGTCATCTGGCCCACACTTCAGTTATATATATATTTTATATTATATTTTATATTAAATTACATTATTTTATATTATATATTTCATGAAACAATGCTTGTCCCAGTTCCACAAGAACTATATCAGAATAAGGACTAAGAGCCTTTGTTCTGCCTCGAACTTATTTTGAATTTTAAAGACGTTGCCATGAATACAATCAATAGTTCTTTTAATTTATACATTATTTCAAACAGTCTTTCTCGCATATCGTTGGTTCTTCCGACGCAACAGGATGCAGGCATTCGCTGCCATAATTCTGTCGTTCACAGCCCACGTGATTACAACGATATCACTAATCAATTTCGGATAAAGCTTGTCAATTTCGCTATTGTTTCGTTACGACAAGACATTCCTGATGAATGCTATCAATCAATAGGGTCCTTTCAACGAGTAATCAAAACAACCCTCGTCAAAACAGTTTACGCGTGAAACAATTTACTTTCTCAACCAATATTTATTCACACCATATTAATATCTATAACGATTTATTCTAAAAAGAAACTAATTTTTTAAAAAAATAACATCGCAAATTCTATACACAACCAAGGGTGAAATATTATATTCGGTATGAGCGTTTAATTTTCATATGCTTTTGTGGAAATCGATCTGTTAGTCAAACGATAACTAACACTGCATTAAACTCTGTTTTCACTTTTAACCTCCGACGCATCAAGTAGGTCGACAACTCTTGCTCGACACTCGAACGAACGATGAAAAACCCGACCTTAGCTGAACAGAAATTGTCACATTAAGTTGTCTGTGAGAAGTGACGTCAACAGGTGTGGCAATCCTTTCATCGCGTGTTGAAGTACATTTGGACTAGAAAAACAACAATCCGATGCGAAGATAATAATTACGCGTCATTTCCCGTCTGACTAACCGTGTCGACTAATATCATGGAAGTCACCACTTGATAAATTAGAGTCAGATCGGCTAAGGTTGTTCATTCTTTCTTTCGTATTATGACATGTATGTTAGCGTTAGGAACTAAACCGTATTCTTGCAGCGTTCTCGTTTTATCTGTGTATAACTGGGAAGGAAATGATGTCTTCAAGTCGTACGATGCGTTTTTCAAATCCCTAAAAAAAAACCAATCCTTTTTTATTTGACAAAAGTGACGTCATTTTATACTAGTGGCTAAGAAGTATCATAGTATCATATTTTGAAGGCTGTTGTAAAATGGAAGAAGGCCATTCCATCACTTCCATCTTGTAACAAAAGCTTTCAAAATACTTTTGTTATGAAAAATCTTTCTTATTGATTGGACTTTCTTCACTTACTCTAACGTGTCCAGATAACTGCGAACATCTCCAATAGACTCCGTATACTTCATCTTCAAGATATACGTCTGAAAGAAAGAACGCAACATAAAACGTACAACCAGATATGCTTGCTACTACGGTAATTATATGGTAACAGGTTACTACAGGTGTACAGGTTGAGTAATACAGGGTATCCGGACACTAGCTCGACGGACAGTTTGCCATTGTTATTGCTCATCGGGTAGATGTCCAGTCAGGGAAATATTCAATCGGGCTACTGTCCGGGATGGCAAATATTCGTCGGAATATTGTCATAGAATCATAATACAGGCTTGGCAGCGCCATGCAAAAAAGCACATAATTAATTCCTTCAGAAAACTGAAAGCTCACATGGTGGTGTGAATTTTCTGATATTTGAAAAAAAACAGCTTTCGTTCCAACAACCGTTTTTAGGATAAGAATTTAGATTTTTACCCGTTCTCCAGCAGGTGACTTGATTCTCAAAGTTGTGACGTTACTTGAGGTTTGTGGCCGACTTCGAAGGCCATTCGACAAGCTATATAAAATGAGGAACTGGTAAAAATCAACCTAATTTCAGGAGATTGGTAAGGAGATTGGTAAGGAGATTAGTAAGGAGATTGGTAAGAAGATTGGAAAGAGGATTGGTAAGGAGATTGGTAAGAAAATTGGTAAGGAGATGGGCAGTCCTACCGCTGTTGGATTTCTTTCATCGTTTCTGTTTTAATAACTACGACATCATTCAATGACTTTGTTCCCTATAACCGAATTAACATATTCCTAAAGTTAAGTGTCGTTGTGACCAATCTTTTATAGAAACTTGACGGACCAGGTTTCTTTGAAAGAGAAATGCACCTTTCCGAATTCGTTTGAAACGTCGAAATTTTGCCAAACCGTATTACTCCGCCTCGTTTTGATGTGATTATTTCATGAAAACAAACATAAATTGTCCCACAGTTGTTTTGCAGTTAACCAAAACTTGTAGTCAAGTAATTAGCGTGTAACAATACATCGCATCAAAACGAGGTATGGGTTATGATAGATAAACCATTGACGGCTAAACTGAAATTCGAGAATTATGTGTATTACATCAGATCGCCAACGAGCTATGTTATTATGTCAAGAGTAGACAAGGCTTGCTCGTTAACGTATGGATAGCATAGTAACAATGACGCTATAATTGGCTTACGCAATAAACGGAAGGAATGAAAGGGGCAATGCAAGAAAAACAAAGGATACATTTTCCCTGCAGATTTCGTTTAGAAAGAAAAGTTACTTGATACCATCATTAGGAATGGCAGGTAACGAGTACAGAATGGAACCAGTCAAAAGAGAAGATCCCTTTATTATGGTAATACCTCATAAATGGATTACTTTTCGGCGTATACATGTATATTATTTCTATTATTTCGTTGTACGACTAGTACATTACCAGGTAATCGACTTTGTCATTACAACATGGCTGCACTTTTTAACTGTTCCAAAAAAAACCACCATCACTTTGTGTATGGCCTAGTTATTTATTTAGAAAATTGAAAACTACAAAAAAAAAGCTAAATAGTTTATCAACCTGTCCCAACGTTTCCTTCAAGCCGTTTCGTATGTCGATTACTTTTCCTTCCTTGATCACAGACGATGGCAATCCGGACAGAAAACTGTCCACAGACTGTCGATAACCTGCAAGACAAACAACAAGAACAACAACATCTTTTATAAAAGTTCGACAGAAAGTGATATGAAAAGTTTACTTACCGGATTTATTCATTTCTAAGTCGTGGTGCTGCATGATGTTGCGATCTTTTGTAACTGAACAGTTCTGCTTCTCCGGTGATAAGGCGTAACCTTGACCGGGGAATAGTTTATTAAGATGTTTGTCTTCGTAATTCATCTCTCTTCTGTCAATCACCTGCATCACCAAGAAATTTTTAAAAATGAAATCGAATCAAAATGATCCCACCTAATCAATATCAACAAAATGATATCACACAAGTGACTGGTAGCCTTGTGGTAGAGTGCTCGCTTCCTGTTCGGGAGGTCGCGGGTTCAATCCCCGACCGAGTCATGCCAGCGACTATAACAGTGTGAATCAATCCTCTCTGCTTAGCACTCAGCAAGAGAGTAGGAATGATGTCTAGGGTGGTTGTCTAGTTGAGCGGTTCCTGTCATTACAGCTTCCGTAGCCCAAATGGGGGCTGTAAATGCTCTAGGACCTCCTTCGCAGGACCCTCATTGATAACAGTACCTTACGGAACTGAAGAGGCTATCCTGGGTAAACATTCGTAAATAAAATAAAATAAAATATAAATAAATATATGAATACCGTTTCTTAGAGGGTTAGTCATATATTATACACGTAGATCTTGTAGCTGATGGTGAATGATCACTGACACAAAAGTTGAGTTTTAAAATTACGGACGATATAATGTTTATTTCCCCTTTATGAACTGCAGCTTTTTATTTCCAACAATTTTTAAGCTACCTTTGTTACTCAAAAGACCTTTTCTCAATTTGGTTACGGTAAAAGGTAGCTTTAAAATTTCCTATTCTGGTGGTTCCATTCAGTTTCCGTTTCATGAAAACCAACTTCAACAATATAACGTATATATATTTATACATTTTCAAGACAATTATATTTTTCACGAAAGATATTGGTAGTGATTTAATATAATACATTCCATAGTTCAGTATCAGAATACTGTGTACCTTAAATGGCACTCCATCAGGATAAAAAGGTTGCAATTCACTTGGAAAATAACCATCCATAATATCCTTCATACAAGTCTAGAACGAAAGAAATCAACAGTCTGGATTTTTCAGTCTCAGCAGGGAACGGCCTGTTGACATACACAGTTGTATTAACTTGTGAGAATCTTGACACAGATTAGTAGGACAAATAAAGAAAAGGAGAATTGTACCTGTGTAGAAACATCATCATACGGTCTGAAAGGACCATTAAACATAAAAATTCCGTTTTTATAAAGGGTTAAGGAAACCGAATCTCGGACCTAAATAAAACAACAACAAACAATATAAACATTTTATACCATAAATGAAAACGGATCATGCAATGGTAATGCTATGAGAATATCAACAAACCAACCTGCAATGTCGCACCATCTCTTGTGTGTTTGATTATGTGTTCTCCCTCTCCAGCGATCTGATTAAGTTCTTGAATATTCTTCATCACAAGGTCAAAGTCCATAACAAATATTCCTCCATTAATCAGAGATAAATCTATAGTACCATGGAACGGTGTCAAAAATTAATGCAGAAGAAACGCGTTCAGATTGAGTAAGTTAGGAGACTAGTAGCCCTAAATCCAAAAATTGGCCTAATTTTCAATTAAAAAAAATCCATGGAAACAGACCAGCAAAATGTATTAAAAAGCAGTCCTAGGTGAACTTTTCTACTACTTCTAAAGCAAAAGAGAAAAAGGATAAATTTATAACTTCATTGTATACCTGGATTCCACATTTTATCTTTTGCTACCACTCCTAATGTTTTCGTAGGTGTTTGACAATCTTTATCGGTTGTGTTATCATGTTCCAGCTCAAAGTCAATTTCAGTGTCACTGTCGTTCTTTCCAACCCAAATCATTCCATAATCTTCAAGAAATTCCTGAGAAAAGATTATTGTCCTTAAAGTTTATTTAACCTGACATACCACCAACATGTTATCATTGTATGTTATTTCGCCTCACCTCCATGCTGTGCACTTGCCTTTGAAGCTTGTGACACTTCTTTTGCAGCTGGTCAACCTGATCACATCCATAACCTTTGATTAATTAGAATTTTACCATGATGATTCAGATATACACGAACTATACGTTTATCTTTATATACAATAACTCATAAGAGATTATTTGTTTGGTCTGACCTTGTGCTTTTTTATAAATCTCACACTTTTCCTCCAGAATTTTTATTCTTCTATCCTAAAAAATGAAAGGACATGAAACAATAAATTTAAAAAGAAATAAAGAGTAAATAAATACAATAAAAATGAATAATATAAACATTAAATGTTTGTGTGTACATGGCAGGAAAAACAACATCTTTACTTGTGTTAATGTTGCATAAAAACCACCATTTTGATTTTGGTCACCACACACTGGTTAAGAAAGGAATTCTTTAATTCCTAACCATTCAATGTGGACCCGGATATAAAGAAGAGACTTTAAAGATGAACGAAAAAGATGTTTAAAGGTGCCCTAAGTTCAAGATATTGCTTATGGACAATGTCGTGGTAAAAGATCTTATGGATTCTGTTTTTCATGGAATCTATGGTTTAGTTTCAAGCAGCTGGTATAGTCCTTATCAAAATAATCAACACCTTTTATTGATATAACTGATCATTAGCTTTTTTTTTATCTCATTCACCATTACTTTTCAATTTATCTTTTTTACACACATATACACTTTTTTTTTTTTAAGAAACACGAGTTTAAGAAACATGAGGCTCAAAATGGCAAAATCTTAAGAAACACGTAAGAAACATTGTCAGGCTGAGATAAGAAACACAACTGATATATTTTTGAAGGAATGCTAATATAACGGGAAGTTACTCTTCCATATCGAAAAAAAAAAGAAAACAAATATATACAATGGTTAAAACTATACATAAATGGTTGTAAACCTCTTTTTAACATCTTAAACAAATCAACAAATATGCGCCATGTTTCTAGACGTTTTTTCTAACTAAAATTTAAGAAACATCTAAGAAACATTTCAGGCTCAAATCATGAAAATCTTAAGAAACATTGAGGCTGCCTGGGAAAACATGTTTCTTAAAAAAAAACCATGTAGTCCTTTTACTTCACTCAATCTAACAATTCTCTTTCAATAATACATATAGAAAATCAAAAAGAATCTACTTATATGAAAATGAAGAAGAGCATAACCTTTTCTTTAATAGTATTTTCATATTCCGAAAGCTTCTTTTCTACATTGGACAATCGATTTATCATTGATGACAGCAGGTCGTCATTTGTTGGATGTACAGCTACATAAAACCATATCACAATTAAATAAAACAGAGAATGACAATGAAATCCATCTGGATTGAGACATTGAAATGAGCAAATGTTTTTATACCCTTGCCTACAGCTCTGTTGTCATCATCAGACATTCCTGGATTCAACAACTGTGATATAAATTCATCTTCTAGAAATTAAAAAATTAAGTGTTTAGCTTGGTTAACAAGTTACAAGTTACAGAAAGAAAAAGAAAAAGAATTATCAAATATAATATCTGTGTATATAACTAAATACCCTAAAAACAATTGGACATAATTTTAGTACATAAATTTTTGGCTCTTCTCAACAAACATTTGGAGAGGGAATAAAAATAAAAATATGCTGCTATATTTTGTTAATAGAAGTAGACTTTTCATTGTCATTCTTTGAATTACTCCAATCTCCAAAGCAATTTCCTTGCAGTTTCCAATAAAAGAAAGTTGTCATCTGATTTAAAATCAGTCCATGCACAATTTAGGCAGGCCAAAATTTTCAGCAGGTAAAATTGCCGTAAATTATTCAAATTGGGCTCCAGACTGATAAGCGATATTTCAACTAATTCTTAATGATCATTTCAGAATTTCTGTTTTTTTATTATCATTTGATGTATATATCTTAATTGTGGGAAGTTTACTTTTAGAATGGACCCGGCCTTCATCATCAATGAAAATGTAATAGTAACTTTTACCTGCTATCACCTTCTTTTTAAAAGGTGCAGAACGTAGCCTAAAAATAATGAACAAGACGAATTGATATTAGGATTGCTATTGTGTGACATACTTTATTGATACAGCATTTAGAGTCAAATCTGTATAATATATATATAACAGACACACAGGTGGTGACTACTTTGTATCATCATTTAACTATGTTTTTGCGATTGGTGGGAAAAAGTCACAAACATTCGTTATATAATTTTTGTTTAGAGTACATGTCTAAATTGACTCTTCTGTCAAGAGGGTAACTTTGATAAAATTCTGAAATTGATGTTTTCTCTGTTGGTTGAAGCTGCACTCAAAAGTAATGGAAGAATTTAATGAATATGATAAAGTTCATAAAATCAAAAAAAAAAATAATGAGGCTTTGTGTAAAAAACATCTAGATAAAGGTCTGCAGATCAGCTTTGACGTTTTTTTCAAGTAGTTTCAATCTATCTTTATTGCTCTTTAAATATTTTACTTTAAGAAATAATAAATACTTTCTTCCTTTAAAGGCCATTTGAGCTTTTAAGAAAAACATCTTTTATCTAGCTAAACTTTTTTCAAAAGAAATTATATCTTAAAACTCAATTTTTCCCTAATAATTCTCTCTTGTGATTAGCAAATCAGAGAATCAAAGAATCATGAAAGCTCTTCACCAGAAGTTTTTATTTAGCTACTGGTAAACACAGTTTTGCTGTAAACTGGCCACGTTTCACTAGTCAAAACACAATCTGTTACTTTTGACAGTCAAATTAGGCTGTTTTACAAGGAAAAACAATAAAGCAATATTCTAAATGTTGTTTAAGGGTAGTACAATATTATTATGTATTACATATCACAATTTAAGTGAGTGAGACATTATTTCTGTCATTTTTCAATGAATTAGTTGGAGCCTGTCTCTTTTCACCTCCAATTAATAGCACTGTACTGTGGAGTTTCTCGCCTTCTTCATTTCATTTGTTATTTTTGTTTGTATTATTTTGTGAAAACTGTCGCCCTGATATTACCGAGTAACTCGGTACTCGGCGAGTTGATGTTTCTAATTAAATTCAAAGTGTAAAGGTGATCAGTGCTTAAAAGCAGCGAAGAAAAGTCACGTTTAAAATGGAAGAATTGATGGAGAAGCTTTTTCCAGAATCAGATGAGTTGGCGGAAGAAGCTGTCGCTGTTGCTGCTGCAGAATCTATGAAGAAGAAGAAAAGTGATGAACAATTGACAGCTTGTCGAAAGTGCGGTCAAAACTTCAAAACAACTCGTGGAGCAAAGATACATGAAAATAAATGCAAGAAAATAACTGAAATCAATCCACCGTTAGACATCCAGGATCAACGAAACGAACCAAAATTATGGGGTGATCATTCAACATTAGACTTGGATCAAATCCTATCAGCAACGTATAATGAAGTTAATCGTTGGCGGAAGAATTTATTCAAAATCCCAAGTGGTACCGCCGGAAAGAAGTTCATTGATGAGATGAGGCGTTTGATAAACGAGTGGAATAACGGATCACCACTGGCCAACCATGCAATGAAAGCCATGTTTCTGATGCAGTTGCTTGTACTTCGGAAGCCAAGTAAGTCTTCGAAGTCAAGATAACATGTGCAATGTTTGGAAAGAAGATTGATCCTTTGGCAAGATGGTGATTTTGATGGTTTGGTAAGAGAATGCCGGTCAATACAATCAAAGTTCCTGAAATCAAGATTTGACAAAACCACATCAGTTGCCAAAACGCTTTAGTGATCTTATGTTTCAAGGAAAGATAAATGCTGCCTTAAAACTACTATCTAACGAATCATCAACTGGTATTGTATCAGTCGACAATGAAACGATCAAAATTTTGCAGCAAAAACACCCAGAGGCAAATCCAAAATTTTATGATCTCCTTGTCCAAGGTCCTGCCAACTATGTCCACCCTGTAATGTTTGAGATCATAGACGAAGAATTGATTCAAAAGATGGCAGCAAAGAAGAAAGGTTCATCGGGACCATCGCAGCTTGATTCTCAAATGTGGCAACGCATTCTACTATCTAGAAACTTTGGCGATTGACCAAACAACCTCTGCAAAGCAATCGTGAGGATGACCAAGATAATGTGCACACATATTTGCAACAAGGAGAATGGCAGAGACATGGAAGCCTTTCTTGCTTGCACGTTAGTCCCGCTGGATAAAAATCCTGGCGTACGTCCAATTGGCATCGGTGAAGTTCTTAGAAGAATTTTTGGCAAAGCTGTAACAACATCCCTCAAAAATGAAATACAGCAAGCGGCTGGCAACCTCCAGCTCTGTGTTGGTCAACCAGGTGGATGGGAAGCTGCTGTTCATGCTATGGCTGAGATTTATGAGAACGACGATACTCAAGCTGTTCTGCTGGTAGATGCGACGAATGCGTACAATAGTCTGAATAGAGCAGTTATGATACAAAAATCAAAGTTTTATGTCTGAGCCTCTCTATGTACGTGTCCAATTGTTACTCATGAGAGATACGCTTATGGAATTGAAGTCAATGGAAGGAACAACCCAGGGAGACCCAATCGCTATGGCCTTATACGGTATAAGCCTACTACCATTAACCAAAACTTTAAAGAATACATTAAACGTTAAACAAGTGACGTATACTGGCGACCTTACCGGTGCTGGAAAAATCAATTCGTTGAGAACATGGTGAGATAACTTATTGAATCTTGGTCCAAAAATAGGCTATTTTCCAAATCCATTAATAGTAAAGCCAGAATTCTTGGATGAGACAAACATCTTCAGTGACACATCCATCAAAATTACAACAAAGGGTCACAAACATCTCGGTGCTGCAATAGGACAGAAGAACTATGAAATGGAATTCGTAGCTGCTAAGGTGGAGACGTGGATAAAAGAGCTGAATCTACTGGCAAGTATTGCCTCAGGCCGCTTACGTAGCATTCATAGTCGGCTACCGACAAAAATTCAACTACACCTTTAGAACGATTGGCGATCTTGATAAATTACTCCATCCAATTGAAAACCAAATTTGCCTACGTTTGATTCCAGCATTATGCGACGGGAGACAATGCAACGACATAGAACGACAAATAATCACCCTATTAAGATAGGTGGACTGGGCATTTTTAACGTAGTAGAAGAAGCAAGATTTCAGAACAAGACAAGTCATGCCATGACGAGGGAACTGTGCGATCGAATCGTTGACCAATCTGAAGATGAGATTGAACCAGAGGCATCAAAAAAGATTCTGAAAGAAATGAAAGCGAAACGAGCTGGTCAACAAAAAGAAACGTTTGAAGAATTCAGAACGAAACTGCCCTCAGTGCAAGCGAAGGCTCTTGAAATCACCGCTGCTCAAGGTGCTTCAGCATGGCTTACCACGATTCCATTGAAAGACGAGAATTTCGTTCTCAACAAACAAGAGTTTTTTGACGCAATATACATGAGATATGCGCGGGTGATGAAGAAATTGCCAATCAGATCCGCATGTGTGGCAAATTTTACTATTGATCATGCATTGTCCTGTCACCTAGGTGGATTCACAATCCAACGACATAACAATATTTGTGATGTTATGTCATTACCGCTAAAAGAAGTGTGCCGTGATGTTGCAGTGAACCAACATTGGTTGATGCTACTATAGAATTGAGTGATTCGCCATCTTCATCCATCAAAGGAGCTGAAGCTAGAGCTGATGTTAGTGCAAATGGGTTTTGGCAACGGTATCAAAGAGCATTTTTCGACGTGAAGGTGTGTAACCTTATTGCTCCTAGCTACCGTAACAAATCAATTGTTGCTACGTTATCAGCAAAGGAAAAACAAAAAAAATCGCTGCTACAACCAGAGGATACAAGAAATTGACAAGGGTACGTTTACCCCTCTGATATTTGGTGCAACTGGTGGAATTGGCCGTGAATGCTCCATTTCCTTGAGTAAATTAGCGGAGAAACTTGCTAAGAAGCAAAAATGTCACAAAAGTGAGATCGTATCTGGTATAAGACGCAAGATATCATTTGTTTTAATCAGATCAGTTGTGACCTGCCTGAGAGGTGAACGGTCAAGTTGCTCCTTTACCCCAGATCAAGCTACCATGAAAGATCAGAAATTGACAGATATCCTGACGAAAATTGAGAAGTGAGTTTTTTAGATAAACCATTTGTAAGAGCATTTATATTGCCTATTCTTATGCATGTGTGTTCATGAATCGAAAAAAAAAAAAAATTATTTTGTGATTTTATTTTGGTTTTGTTAAGTGAGCCTCTGTTAAGCCTCCACTAAGCCTCCATTAATATTTTATTCTATCTTGAGACCATGCTAAATGATAATATTCATAGACAACAATGCAATCTGCCTAAAACTTCTTTAAACATTTCGAAACACTTACTCAGAACCTATAAGAACCACTCAAAAATCATTGAAAACAGTTTTGACCTCTGTGAGGATCCAAGGCGGACAGTTTCCCAATGACGACTGGCACTGTCTAGCCGGACAAACTTCAAAACTTAAATACAAGTTTTTTCAAAGAAAATTTATAAAATGCTGAAGCCTCTGTTATTGGAGATAGCACTTGGAATGTATTAGTATTAAAAATGGCTTCCTCGAAAAATAAATGCTTCAAAATTCAGTGTCATAAATAACGGAGCATATCGATTCCTTGTTATTCCTCTGCTGTCTTGAATGTTACCAACATCTGAGATTTTATCCACACAAAACAGTTTTCTTGTATATATCGTATACGCGAGTAAATCATCTAAAGTTTACAGCAAGGTAATTCTGTATATAACCACGTGTCCTTTCTCCACTATAGCAACAAAATTTGTTCTTGTTAGCACTGATTTCAGCTTGATTACTCAAACAGTTAAATTTTTTTACAGACATTCAATTAGCGCGAAATCCCACGTTGATAATATCACATAGATTTATCGTTCAAGAAAATGTGAAGGACCCATTGTCATTAAATTTTTTTTATTGCGTTAACGCTTTTTATCAATTGCAATTTAAACTTTTTAGCAATTGCAACGTGAATTCTGTAGGATCCTTCTAGCGTATATCCTCCGCATGTTGAAAATCTCCACCACAAGTATAGAAACAATTGATTTCATATGTTGCGAGTGTAAAAAGTAAGTCAATACATGTGGATGATTACATTTGCGGTTCATGCTTTTAACAAAATTAACGATGTCTGTGTTATCGTATAATTACTCTGCAGGCTCACAATAGGGCAATTCCCATCACATGTCTAGATTTTTGCGATCAAAAATTGACTTGTCGAGACGGCACTATTGTTTTCTAAAAAAACTTTGCTCATAAAAATATGGCTGCCTTCCATTTGTAAACTGTTAAGGCATGCATTTTTATTAAGCCTGCGGTTGTCTTATATATATCTGAAGAAGCAAAGGAGGAAAGCACTTAAATTGAGAGAAAAGGGATTAAACTGTTACTACACTAAATTCCATAAAACTTTGTTATTTCCATCACTTTTGATGAACGTGAAATTAGTTAGCGGAAAGAGGAACAAGTTAGCGGAAAGAGGAACATCACCCCGATGATGATGTTTACAATTACAGTATTTGTTATCAATCTTATTCTCCTTGTTTATTCTTGTTGATTCAGTATATCTAGAATGACCAATTGTGATGCTAAATCCATTTAACTGTGTTTTTACGTTTGCATTGACGAATTTTGCAACATTATAATTAAAGTTAGCGGCAAAGGGGAGCAGGCACTCTATTTACATAATGTAAATGTACAACCACAAGTAAAGGCCTCTTCCGGTGAACTGATCAGTTAACAGAGGCTGGTATCATAGAAAGTTCCTTCGGAGACTGAGTGTTTAGCGCCTCCACATAGTAGAAGAGCTCTGCAGAGGAGATGCATTGACAAAACCTTTTATTTTTTGGTATATAAACAAATAACAACAAGAAACGGTTTTACTTTACCCTGACTGTCGAAGTGGCAATTTCTTTCCTTTCTGTAAATTTTTTATTGGAGAACTCATTTATCGAAGATGTCTGTAATTAACCACATAATCTTGATTATGAAATTTTTGTAACAGAAACAAAACAAAAACTTCATCCAAAATACAGTGCTGCGCGAAATCAGATTTGCGCGAAGAATGCACCAATTTCGCACGTGTGTACAAGTCCACTAAAAGAAAGGCAATTTTAGGGCTTCTACAACCGTAAGTCTTTCTTGTGACCAAAGCAGTAGTAAACAAATATGGCTGCTATGTTACACATTGTCCATTTGTCAAGAAGCACATGAAGTTTCAACAGTTTATAAACCTAGTCTACACATTAGTGAGTATGGTGTTATTTGCACTTCACACTTTTCTTCACTGAAAAAGCGAATTACCTGTTTCTATCCAGGTCTTTCTTCTCATCCAAATCTCTCTCCTCCTCCACATTATTACACCATCATGGCATGATGGATGATGATGGTTTGTACAAACGGATCACACGGCGAATCATGCCTAGGATCGGTGTGGAGCTCCCTAATAGATTTTCTTATGGTATACTTAGTCTTTTTGTTAACGATAAATATATTTTCTTTTTTACAAAAATCTTCACTCTGCAGAAAATCTAATCAACTAAATCATCAATCTATAAATTATTCCACTTGATGATGTCAGTTATCTTGTTTCGCAAGAAAACAAATCAGTAAATAGTTTAAATTGAATCTTGATAAATGATATCTAGAAAATTTAACTCTTGTCAGATATATATTTTTAAATCACCACATAAGTCACTTGTTTTTGTTAAGCTTAAATTGCAAAGTTTTTCAAAGAACTGCTCCCAGGTTTTACCTTGTAGCGCCATGTGGAAATGAGAGCCATTGAGGATATGATCAATACCGAAAGACATGTATTGGTCATTATTAGTTAGTAATCTATATACCGTAAAACGGGGTGACTTGAAACACCCGGGGTGACTTGAAACAGTGTCGAAAAAACGTTGTTTCTCATGAAATAATGAATGAAACTCTGAATTTTTTTCAGATTCCGTTCAGAGACTATTTAGCACCAAATTCGATGGAAAAAGTTTTTCAATCAAGCAAATTCTTCGGAAGCTGAAAAGATGAAAAAAGCGCCGAAAATCAGTACTGCTATAAAATAGCACGTCACGGCGATATGGCATATCAATAAATATTATTTTTTACATTTGTAAAATAGAAAGGCCAAAGGGAGTAATTCCAAAATTTTATCGAAAAATATTTAAAATTGAAAGAAATATATGCCATTAAAATGTTTCGTTTTTTTTCACTCGATACACTTCGTCTCTTCGATTATTGCATAAATATTCTTATCAATCATGATGCAATCGAATCATTGATGTGTGATAAAGTTCAGCCGTTTCAAAGGTGGTGTAAGTCATTTAGTAATTATCATAAGTTCAATTAATAGAAGGGTTAATATCTAAGAATTGAACCTCAATTGACTTGTTTTACTAAGTACCATACTGAATACCAGAGTTCTGAACAAATCGGTGCTGCAATTACATCCTCTGTTCAAGGCTATAGGCACAGCATACTTATTGTAGAATTTGCAATAGACGGGCTGTGTGTTGTTACTTTTACAATTTCATACTTAACCTCATTACCAGGGTTTCTTGTCTTTTTGACACTGTTCATACTCCATATACATGTCACACGCAATGGTGCAATAAATTCGCGTAATCCGCATGTAATCATGAAGGGCTTGTGTGGAAAAAAACAAAGACGTTGGATCAATTGCTAAGTGACATCTGTATCGAAATGGTATAGGAAATATATCCTAAACCAAGAGAAGCACAAGAAAGAAAGTTGGGTACTCTGAAAAGATGCAATGAGAATTTTATTATTTAATTTATAAGTTTTCAGTAAGTACAGTCGTGTAAACTAGGTATAAATTCAAATTCATCTTGAATGCTTTCGATATCGTTTCTGAAACAATTACATTATCACACCTTAATGATTTTAATGGCTTCAGAACTTATTTTTGACAATCTTTTACCATTCTGAAATTTTGAATTTTCAAAATTTACTGACACTCTCCATCACTTAATAGAAATGAAACTGGCATTAAACAAATTATTTTAATTTATGTTTTATACGCAAGTAATCGTAGATCACATGTTTTCTGTTTTGGCGCTCTATAAAGCAACATTTTTGTGCAAACAGCACTGTTTCAAGTCACCCCCGCACAATAAATTTCAGTAGGTGTACTTTGTGAAGCAATAGCTTGAGATGATATTCACCAATTAGTTTGAACACTTCGTTATCTGAAAGACACAAGATGAATGGACCTTTTTTTTCAAAATTTCACAGTAATTACTTTCTTAGGTTAAAAGTTATGAGCAAATCTTTTCAAAAAACGGCGAATTTTGTTTCAAGTCACCCCGTTTTACGGTATGCTACATGAACAAAGTGAAACATAATATGCAATTAACTGAATATATGCCAAATTCGCCAGCACCAAATTAAACCCGCACCAAAATTTCTCCACTTAAAAGTTAGATGTCTACATCACAGCTGGTTGTCATAAATCTCTCTCTATGCTCTTTTAACTCCACTTGTAACCTATTTAACCTTTACTAAGCCTCAAACGGATCATAAAAGATTTATATAGTTATTTAGTTATTGTCGTAGGTGATGAAGGCTCTAGTGTTGTGAATATAGACATGACCAATTATGTTCAAAAGATGATTTTCCCTAAGCGTCCTATTCGATCCTATTCCTATTCGATAGGGTCTCAATACAATGGTTTCACACTGACGTCGCACAAAATACAATAAAATAATCTCTTCACAACTCAATCTACCATTTTGCATGACAGACAAACAAAAAAACAGACAGACAAACAAACAAACAGACAAACAAACAAACAGAGAATCGACTATTAATGTATAGATAGACATCTATACTGAAATGTCAATTTAAAATAAAATGAAGCTTTCCAACGTGAACTCTGTTATATACATTATAGATGAGCATACAATGGGTAGTCCACTTTCAGTGGCATTTGCAAACATCACTCTAACAAAACTAGAAAACAGAAAGTAAAACTCACAAATTCTTAAGTTTTACAAGAGTTTCATCAATCAATCAATCAATCAATTCATATTTATTTGCCAAGAAAATTAGTAAATAAAATTACAATAAGATCTAGGCAGGAGACAACCCCAATAGTGAATACTAAACAAAGGGGGTGACCACCAAATAAATTATCAAAATAAACTAATTTAAGATAATAAATGAAAAATGGTTTGAGTGTGAGTAACAAAACTTCACTAGAGATCGAGACTAGATGGTGTATTTTCAAGGAAGAATTTTGTGGTTAAGGTTTTTAGGTGAGAATAGTTTAGCAAAGCTCCCATGAGACTTACCTCTGGTGTTGAAAATATGGGAGAGTTTAGTGTAATTGAAAGTACTATGGTACACTGGGAGGGAGTTTAAGATTCAAGGCTTGATGAATAAATAGAATATTCAATGACTTAACAAGGTCAAAGATATTCAGTAATTTAAGGTTGTTGAAGAGAGGCTGAGAGGGTGCAATAGGATTTGAGAAGGTTAGGATTCGGACAGCAGCCTTTTGTAGTACGAGGATGCGTTTAGTATTAGTTGTCTCACGCTGACCTAAAGTTTGACAAGCATAGCGCTGACGTGACTAAAAAATAGCATGATAGATGGAGATTAAGGTACATTTGGGTACATTATATCTTATTTTACAAAGTATACACTATTGGCTCTGCGCAGCCTACTAGCAAAGGTACTGACATGTTGGCGCCAGTTGAGATTTTCATAATGATCACACCAAAATATTTAATATGTGAAGAGGGGTAAAGTTTCCTATCACCAATGTTTATCTTTACGTCATAGTTGAAAGGTTTTGTTTGGTGTCTGAATAGAATGAATTCAGTTTTGCTTGTGTTAAGTGAGATTTTGTTGGCATTCAACCAATGACAAAGGAGTTTAAGTTGATGTTCATTTTTTTGCTGAGTGATTTCAAAGGTACCACCAAAATTTAATAGATTAGTGTCATCAGTAAAGTGGTAAACTTCAGAGTTAGGAATGGCTAGGTGTAAGTCGTTATTGTGCAACAGAAAAAGTAGTGGGCCAAGGATCGAGCCTTGAGGAACACCATGGGTAATAAATTTGAGGGTTAACTTGAAACCAGACAAACAGACAAACTGTTGTCTTGAAGAAAGGTATAACTTTAAACCCATAGGTTAGCAATGCCACGGATACCATAGTAAGTTTATGACAGAGTATTTCATGGTCAACAGCATCAAATGCTTTCTGTAAGTCGACGAATACCCCACAGGCAAACTGACCAGAGTCAAGAGTTTTGTATGCGCTGGGTTATGTTAATGAGGGCATGATCAGTTGAGTGACCCTTCCTAAAGCCAAACTGACGTGTGTATAGAATATTGTATTTTTCAAGGAATTTTAAAAGATAAGAATACATCATTTTTTCAAAAAGTTTCTCAGTGTTAGAGAGAAGAAAGTTTGGGCAATAATTACTTACCTCATGTTGTGATAGGAGATATCAGATTGTCCAAAATTATGTTTTCTCATTCGAATAATACTAGCCATGGCTTGCCTTATTTCTTCGTACTGTTTACACTTGTTAACATTAAAATTGTTAATTGTATTTTTTATTTTTTATTTTTTTTATTTTTTGCTCAAAAAAAGCAGTAAAGTGTAAATTCTTTGCGCTGACCTCAGCCCAGGTGTGAAATTTTTTTCATGTAAACGCAACATTTTGATTACAAGTGTTTTAATTAAACGATGGGATTGAACTCTAGCCCAGATACACGTGGAAAATTTCATCCTGGGATAAAAATTCTTCATATCAACAGTCCCTTTAAAACAGTACAACATAGTTTGGTCTTTCGTTATAAAAGGTGCTATTTTATGCATTCGTTTTTACTATGAATAAGCCTAATTGTAAGCTTTTTAGCACAATGTACAAACCATTTTTTTATTACATATAAAAGTATCTTTGTTAATTTCGGATTTTATTTCATCTTATATGGCACTGGTAATGGTTATACTGAAAAGCTTGTTTTAAAATCTTGTTATTGGACTGGTAGCCTTGTGGTATAGTGCTCGTTCCTGTTCGGGAAGTCACAGGTTCAATCCCGACCGAGTCATGTCAGCGACTATAATAGTGTGAATCACTCCTCTCTGCTTAGCACTCAGCAAGAGAGTAGGAATGATGTCTGGGATGGTTGTCTAGTTGAGCGGTTCCTGTCATTACAGCTTCCGTAGCCCAAATGGGGATATTAAATGCTCTAGGACCTCCTTTGCAGGACCTTCATTGATAACAGTACCTCCAGGAACTGAAGAGGCTATCGTGAGTAAACATTCGTAAAAAAATTTAAAAAATAAATTTTATCTTTGTTTACTCATTTGATATGGCGAACATTTATATGAATTTCAACTTTTTTTTATTACATTTGGTGTGATATTATTGTTTGTAAGTAAAAAACATGTTTAAGGTAAAGTTGTGAACAACAATAAAATAATTGCTTTAAAAATGCTTCTAATTCCTGTGGTATTTGGACAAACAGCTTTATGATGAAAAAGCAGGAGAATAATTTTGCAAAAAATAAAAGAATGTTATAAAGTGTTTGATCTAACATTTCTCTTAAGTTATATGTATTTTTGATAAATCGGAATTCACATTCTGCAACATGTGAAAAGGCTGTAAAACCTGTAAGAAAAATAAACAACAATCAACCTTGATATGAATGCCTTCATTCAATAATTATAGTAACTTTTGATTATAGTAATTTTTGTCTTTTAAATTGCATAATTATTAAGGTAATCCCGTTTTGATTGAAACTGATAACTTTAAAAGTCTGCCTTTTTACTTCTGGATTCTCAAATTCTCAAATAGTGGTTAATAACTCCAGGAAATGAAAGATGATTGAATCTGAATGTTATATGTATATACATACGCTATATATACAACAATTTTATTCATCTTCTTCCCTAGATTTGTTGAACATGAATACATTATGATATGGATCAGTTTGGTGAGCTTGTTGTAAGGTAGGTTGAAGCTCTTTTACTGCAGATGGATTGTTGTGATAAGTAAATCATAATGTTATTTTATAATGTTGTTTTCGTACATAGCTGTATTGCAGGCTATTGTGGAACACCTGTCCACTACACTGATGATAACACAATATGTTTTGCCAATGGAAATAGTTTGAAATTTGTTGATATAAAAAATGGATCCACAAAGTATGTCAAGGCACCTGGTGATGGAGTTCGAAATGTTGCTGTAAACAATAACTATGGTGTTATTGCTTTTACTGAGGAAGGATTTGATGCAAGAATCTTTGTCTATAGTCTTCAGAGCTTTGAAAATCCGATAATCACACTGCAAAGTATGTATTATGCAACCGTTACACTGACATAGGGTTGTCTGATAAATTTAAGTGAGTGTATGAGAGAACTACAATATTGGACAAAATAATGTGTATTTCTACATCTTTTCCCCCTTATTCAATGTTGTTTGACTGTTCCAAATTGTTATTTTAGCTACAATATTGAATTTTGGAGAGAAAGGGAGCTTCAAGCATAGTTTTTCTCTAACTTATGTCTAAGATATGGACAGGGGTGATAACCTATCTATCCTTTCAAAACAACGAGATCATGATTCAGATGAGTGGAATGTGAGTGGTGTTAGTTCTGGGCAGGAAATACTATGTATTTTATTGTATCAAAGAAATGTTGTATTTCTGCAAAATGTTGTTAATCACATTTATTTTACTTCACTAGATGGAAGAGGTCTTGGTTACTGTTGCCTAGCGTTTGCAAACAATGGCAGTATTTTAGCATCCTGCTCCAACATACCTGTCATAGAACTCACAGTCTGGTATGTATCATCAATTAAAACTCACTAGAAACAGTTAGACAACCAATGTTTCGTCATTTGTAGTTTACTTGCTTAAGTAACAGTACCGAACTGTCTTGTTGTATTTATCATTATATTCAACTAGTATCCCTGGTAAAAATTTTTCATTGGTTTTAATAAGCTCTTTGAGAGTCTTAATACACAAAACAGCCTAGTAGCTAACAAACAAGGTGATAAAAAATCTTGAACTGATAGGCTTTACTAATAAGAAAAATAACATATCGAATTTTAAGTATCAAAGTATTTTTTGTTAGCATAATTAAGTAAAAATCCCATTTTATGTAGACCTATTTGATTAACATTTATTCTTTCATGAATTATTTTACAAACTATAAAAAAGCATATTTTTAAATGTTTGATTATGTAAAACTTTAGAAAATTCGAAGGCTGCGTTCCTTCATTAGAATTTACATTCCGTTATTAGCGGAGTCTCACAAACTCTAAATCGCAGACAAATTGCCATTTCGCCTGGAGTAGGAGAAGCAGAATTCCACAGGGGTTTTAATATGGTATTCTCTTTCCCTGCTACTATAATAAATATATCTGGTGTGTGTTGTAGTTATTGGGTCTCAGAGTTCCCAGGTGGTACTATTATGAAATTAAAGATTTTTGTTATTTAAATAACGAAGCACATGAGACTTTATTTAAGACCCAATTAATGATTTCTATGTAAAAATGACTATTCTAAATTTTCAAAGTTAAACAAACATTGTATGTGTTAAAATGTAGAGCCTACTTTAAGGGCTCTCATGGGAAAAGCTTTTATTTTGAGAAAGTTATTACAATTGTTACATTGTGCAGCTAGTCATTTAGCTTAACAACATCAGAAGTGTAAACTGTAAAATGGTACCTTGAAGTGAGGGTGAAACATGACAACAAATTGCAACATGAAGCTATATTGTAATAGGGGCAAACCAATAGCACTGCAGATGTCTTTTGTAGTACTTTTTTTGATGCACAAAAGAGTCCTTTATGCAGAATCCTTTCTTTATGTCATTTTATTTTATTTTTTAGGAATTGGACTAATGGAGTGAAGTTATGTGCAGTTGAGTTACAAAGACCTCTATTGAAATTAAGCTTTAATCCCATAAATTGGCGGCAATTTTGTGGAAATGATGATAGCTACATTGACATCTGGAACATAGAACAAGTCAATGATAAGTGCTTTATGAAGAATATGTAAGTGTTTTTGATATTTTTGGTAAAAACAGTTCATAATTACAAGAAATTTGAAAATTTCAATTTGAAAAGAAATTTTAGTGGCAAATGAATAATTGTTTTTATGTACATGAAATAAAATTGAGTGAAAATGTATGGATTTATGATTTAGAATTACAAAAGACTGAAATATAGCTTAATCTTTCCATGTAAGATTCTATACAAGGTTTCTTGATTTCTGATTTATGTTATTTTTTCCCAGTATTTGTTTTGTTCAGTTTCTTATGGAATGTTTTCAGCAAACCTGTTGGCAGATCGTCTTTTTTTGCCTGTGTTGTTTTAGTTGTTTTATTTCAATTTCCACATAGTTTTCGAAAATCATGTATGAGATACATCTATTACTGGTATAATAACTTTGGATATGATTTAAGGTTTGCTGACAATTGTCTGCCATGCAGGCATGAAACTTCAAGTACAAACATAATAACCGTTTTTCTTATACAAATATATAACTTTGGATATATACAAATTCATGTAAGTGAAACTTTTGTTATGTGGGACAGAAATTCTAAATTTGCTTAAGAGTGATCTGAGGGGCTATGTTTTCATTCCCCATCATTTGAAAGCATTGCTTAAAGTAAGGCTTCCTAAAATTGCTTGTTATGAAAATGAATGTGGTATCATCTTAAAGGCAGGGTAATGACTTCTGTTTTAGTAAAAGCACACTAGTTTTTTCAACTTAAAATTTACAATGTGTTTCTCTTTTTTATTTCAATTTTTGCCTTGAAAAGAGTCATACTTAAGTCCTTTTTTGTAAATTGTTCCGGTGAGGTTTTGTCATCTAAGTTACAACATCAAAAAGTACAAAACATTGCATTGTGACCTCAAAAGAGGGGTAAGAAATTCAGGGAGAGAGGATCATGATGAAAAACTGATCACTGCTAATCAAAGATTTTGTTAGGCTCATCATTCTGATGTGGCTTTTCTTACACTCTGTAACACTTATTTTGGTAATGCTTTTTTTTCTCTGTAAGTTAAAGAAATACAGAAAAAATAGTTTACAGGCTAACATTCACCTTTCATTTATAAATGTATGTCCTTTTAAACATAGATCTGTTGCACTTCCTTTTACCGATGGTTCATTTGGATTAGAATTCACAAACACTGCGCCTACAGGTAGCCGTCCAACCACTGGCCATGGTGGTTTGCATTTGACAAAGTCTTCCATTGCTGGAATAGCATATCATGAAAAGGAAGTATTTGACCCTAGTGAGTATTTTTTCTGAGTTTTTCTTTCTTGCACTTCTACAAAGCATATTTGGAAATTTCAAATAGGGAGTTGCGTGAAGTTGCGTATTAGCCAAAATTCCACTGAAAATCTCATTTTTTTTTTACTTTTGAATTTTGACATCTTATTATAATAATCCGCATTGTGCATCCCACTTTTATTTTACGGTCATAGTCTTCTTATGTGCGCGTAAAACCACGTAGAGGCGAGAGACACTTTTCACAATTATTTCAAAAGCACGTGGCATTTGGCATCAGTTTTTTTATGATCACGGGGAATCATTGCATTGCATCCCCAATCGAACGCGACGTTTTTGGGGAAATATCTCGAGAACCAATAAGGATAACTGACATTTTTAAGGGTCCACGATACAGGTGATAGGGTGACGCAAAAATTGGGCCTAAGTTTTTTTTGGTACTGCGGCTATGACATCATAAAATCTTTGATCGACAATATCTCTGCAACGGTTGGTCATAGCCAAACGATCCCATACATTTTTTTGATCAGTTTTTGGAGCTCTACAACATCAGTACACTTTCCAGTCCCGGTTCCATGATTGAAATTTTCGTAACGGGGTTCACACACGGGAATGCGGGATTTTTGCACATCCGTTTCGAAATTAATGCCTGTAAAAAACTTTTACACGAGTTAAATTCTGAACATGGGTGGCGAACATGGGTGGCGAGCACTGCCGCCTGGGCGGCTAGTAAGTCTTAATAATGGCAGATAAAGATCTCATGTGTACTGAATGATATAAATCTGACTGGATACACCTAAACAACATTCTTAGCTCTTTCAAAGATATAATTGTTGTTTTCATGCTCTTTACTTTTATGATCTATTCAGGAAATCCATTCAAACGGTGCACACCAATCACCCACTGTTGGGCACCAGACAATCAGATTTTTGTTGGGTGCAGAGAACAAAGACTCGTACAGATAGACGCTGAAAGTTACAATGTTACCATTATAACAATGAAAGAGGAAGATGGTATTTTATATATAAATTTTTTAATAAAAAAATAAAATAAAGGAGTCACGATTATACTACCAAGTTCACTTGAAATGCAAAATCATGATATTTTTGCCTTCTGATGAGAGCAGGTTTTTTTGCTAGAGTTTTTTTGCTCTCATTTGTCTTTTCCCTATATTGTTTTAACTATCCTTAGTGGATAGAGATAAGGGTAGATAGTGTACTTTGTAATGTGCTTATGGTACTACTGGAGTGATGTATACTGATATACAGTGTGAAAACAAGTTCTATTATACTAACACTAATGATGAAGATGAAATATGCTAGATATCATATGCTTTGTGAGACCTTCATCAGTAAGCAGTCTGTTAGGTCAAAGTTCCTGCATTGAAATCTGAGGTATTCATGCTCATTGGTGCTTCATGTTGATGTGGGCAACCAGCAAAGTAAAATAAATAAAAAAAACTTTTATGAATGTCATAATCATGGTTTTTTATTTATATTTAGATGGTTATGAAGTTTTACCATTTCATTTGAACTGTCTTGCAATCCACAGCAATGGCTTGTATGTTGGAGGAAAGGTTATTTTTTTAAACTTCTTTTGTTTGTGTTACTTGCTTTCCCTTAACTTTAAGTATTGCAAACAAATTGCAACTACTTAAAAATTTAACATTAATAAAACACTTTGAAAATGTATTGAAAGAAAAACACCAGTAGAAAAAACTGAACACACGTTTTTGAGTTTTTGACAGGTTTTTTCGGCATTGTCTTACCAAATTTTAGCTGAAGACTTCAGGGAACCTTTCAAAATGGTGAAAAGTGGTTTTACCTTATAAAAATATTTTTAACTAAAAAAAGGATTTCTTGGCTGAATTCCTTAGACTCTCCATTTTTGTTATGTCAACTACATAAAGTTGGTTTTTGTTTCCACAATATTAAATAATGTTTCTTTTTTTTACCATAATGTTGATATGTCTTATTGCAGGATGGAGTGTTGAGAAATATTCAAGTAGCTGACAAAGTCCTTTCAGTCAACTTTGAACTTAACGTGAATTACGAAATCAGCTCTTTGTGTTTTTTACCCAACTACCAAGAACTAATCATTGGTAGTCCTGAAGTGAGTGGCTTCTGTACAAAACCTTATGCTTATTTATTTTTTAACCTATTGTAGTTACAATAGCATTTTGTCTTGTAAGTGTTTTAAAGTGTAAATGATTCTATAGAAGCTTGTATTTCTTATAGAGATTTGAAGTGTTTTTTATTTATTCAGGGAAATATTTTACAATATAAATTAGGCGGTTCATTGTGCGAACTGTTGAGCAATCCTTGTGGCTGCATCATTGGAATATCCTGTTTAAATGACAATCAACATTGTATTGTATGTATTTTTCAAATCAGACAGCTAAGAAAAGCATGGAATTTGAAATTGTGTATCAGTGATTTGGTTTTTCTGAAATTCCTGGAAATTTAATGAGATAGTGTGAAAAGCCATAGAAATTAGTGCATGTTTTTCAATGGACATAATTTCCTTCTTAATGAAATAATATCTTTTTTTTTAGACTTGTTCATCATTGGGAATGCTGTCTGTTTGGAGCATGAAAGATTTTAATTGTGTTGCTAAACTTAATTTGCAATGTGAGGTAAGAGACATTATGTTTTGGTTGTCTATAATGTTAAGCCATAAAAAAGTTATGACTTTGTGATAATCGTCTCCTAATGAGAGTTCAGATCACGGGAGTAGAAAACATGGTGACGAAAAACATGGTGACGAATGATTGCTAACAATGAGGAGTTTTGAATTTTGTTTTAACAGATTTATTGTCTTGCTACCCCAACGTCCTCATCTACAGTTTTCCTTGGAACGAAGCATGGATCCATTTTGGTGGTCGATTTGAAATGTTTTGAAGAACTGCGATGTGTTTATGAATTGTGTTTGCATCAAAGCCCGCTAACTCATATAAGGTTAACTTTCAATGTAATTCTATCTCTTTCTGAGTCTATTTTTTTTTAAATGCACATTTAAGGCTGAAATACACGATCAGTATGATGAGAGCCATTAAAAGCAGTGGTGGTTTGACAAGAGGTAGAGGAGTGACCGAATCTACACGCAGTGACTGCTATACTGGAGTTCATAGAATCCAATCACTCAGTCTCTAGAGATGTATGTTCTGTCTTCAACGACCCTTTCGCTGATATGAAGTTTAAAACAAGCTACTAAATACACATCTATTCATAAATTATTTTTTATGATGAAAATATTCATTGATCTTTAAAATGTAATACTCGGGAAGCTGCACCAGATCATATCCTCTGAATCATCAGATGCAACTGCAGCACAACCACAAAAAATCGTTGTGGAAAGCTTTGCCAATGCCGGCGTCATGGTATACCATGTATGACTGCTTGTGGACAGTGCCAAGGAAGAGATTGCACAAACGCAATGGATATTGATAGTGAAATGAAAATAAGCGGCGAGAGTGATTTCAGCAGTAGTGACGAAGAGGACGGCGATATCTTTGACAAACTGTTTGAATTTTGATTTTAGTTGAATTACCTTTATAAAAACATTTTTCATTGGAACCATATTTTTCATTGAAATTTTAAAATAAGCAGTTTATTCATCATTTTTAACGAACGAATAGCAATGCTTTTAGGTTTCTTGAATAATTAAATCAATTTAGTTACGTTTAAGAGAAACTTCAAAATTGACCATTTTTACAAATTATGCTGACTTCAGCAACAATTTGACACATATTAAGCATGTTTTAATTTTTTTAAATTTTGATCAGCTCTATAACTATGCATAGGTTCGGTTTAAAACCATTTAATAATCTTGAAATATGATAGTTTGTTGATTTTCATTTTTTTATATGCTAGATGTTTTTTAAGATGTTTTGCAAAATACAAAAAACGCTGACATCAGCAATTACGTATGTTATTCGTATGGATTCGGAAATGTAATTAAATAAAACACCAGCCGCCAAGGCAGCATCGCTCGCCTCCCATGTTCAACCTGCGTTGTATCACCACCTGCTCCAAATAATTGCACTTAAAACCAGCAATTAGACTTCCTTTGCTGCTGGCTTTATCGCTTAATAAAGCTCGTTTGCACATGAGAGATACGTTCCTGGTGTTTCAAAACTTGCATGTTCTTAACTCAGCCGTTCATTGTCGCGGTCACATTTAAAATATCAGCAGACTTTCTTGCTTTACACAATGCATTCCGAACGTGAACTTCATGTGGTTTTTATTTACGATTTTAAACCAATCAAATGTCAGTTTAACAATACACTCAAAACGCAGAGAGAAAAAACTTTTCAAATTATTATTAGCTTTTGTTTTATGCGCTCTAACATAGGTGCTGTCAGAAGTAGGTGAAAAAATGGTTTCTCTTAAATGGATCACACGGAAGGAGAAAAAAATGCACGTGCTAAATGAATGAAGTGAATAAAAAACGTTCGATCAGATTAAAATAGATTAAAAGAAATCGATTAAAAGAAATTAAGACAACTATTAAGACAAAAGCAAAAAAATATTTTGTTTCATGATACTCTTTTTTTACGTATCGGTTTTTAAACATTTTGATTGCTCGAAAAAAAGTTCACCCGTCTCAGACAGTCAGGGAAGCGTTAGGATACACTGGCAAACCGCACATGCTGCCACGTCACGTCAAAAGTCACGTTCGATTGGGGTTGCAATGTATTTGCTTCGAACTCACGTCGCACACAAAAAAGGAAATAATTTCGCTCACAACTCAATCTACCATTTTGCGTGACTTACAGACAAACAAACAAACAAACAAACAGACGGAGAATCGGGTATTAATATATAGATTTTTCTTATGTTCCCCTTAAAATGTCAACATGCATCATTGCTAACTTCTAATGGTACCAAATTCTTCTTGATCCGAATTTTGTCCGGGTAAGCCTATTTTTGGGGCAAACTTTACTAGACTAATTATGTCGTAATTGGCAATTGTTAGATTTTCAAGATTAATGTTTGAATAAACTTTTTAAATAGATTAACTTCCATTGGAGGTGTTTAAATGTGATAGTTTGATCAAGTGCCTCCTTTGATTGGAAAATTGATTCATTTTAACCAAGAGAAGGAGAGGGAATCGAACTTTGAGCATTTTCATTTAATTCTTACATTGTTAGTAGTGAATCTCATGAAATACCTTCAAAAAATTGGGGGTTTTTATTCGAATGATTTTTAATATTGTTCAACGGAAATTTTTCATTACAATTTGTCAACATCAGGATTGCGTTTATTTTATTTCAGAGTTGATTCATCAGGAACAGTTCTTGTGACGGGTTCATCTGACAACCGTCTTTATGTTCTGAATGCACATTTATCATCCAAATTAGATGTTATTGGTCACACTGGTAAGGAGACACTTCGTTCTTTAGATGGTGGAATGTCTAACTGAACTTTGTTGCATCTTTCTATGGTTTTATTAGTTACTGGAGGTGATGTTGTTTGCTTGGATTGTGCTGATGTGAGTACTGACGGGACAGAATGGAAGGTTTTAGTTGGCATATGTTCGTCAGACCACAAACCTGGATGTAACCAGTTGATCGAAATGAACTTCAATAAAAATTTATTGTCTGGTTAGTTTGTTTAGCCTTTCTTATGTTGTAGAAACCTGAGCTTTTGATGACTGCTTTATAATGTTCCTTCATAAAAGGCTCTTTATAACCCAAATGTTAGGACATTTGAAGGATGTTTGTTTGTTCTTTTATGGTTATGGAAGTTAGGAAGTTGCCATTTTAAAAACTGATAAAATACAGTTTTTCAGCATTATACCATTGCCAATGTACAAGAAATCTTGATTAGCTTTACTTATAAAAGAGAATTTTGATGGGTAACTCTTCGATTATTGAACCTTTTAGTAACTTGAAGAGTATAAGCAATCCCTTTGTGCTGATACTCCCTCATAAACGGCTTTTCATAACATTGGTAATTAAAACAATTTTTGTCCATCATTTTAGGTTGAGTTGTACTGCATGTTCAGTTGTTGTGATGTCAATAGTGCAAACAAATTTGTAATTGGTTTTTTAGAAAACAAATCATTGTACATTGACGATACAAAACTTTTAAAAGATGTTTCAATCGAAAAACGAACTTACTTACTGAAGAATTTCATCTATGATATATCCATAATTTCTAAAGATGTTGCTTTTGCTATAACACACCAGGGTGCTCAAATAGCAAAGTTTTTGTTTGCCAATGATGAGGTACATAATTTAATGAATCAACTATTGTCCTTTTAATATTTCAACACTGCTATCAAAATTGATGAAGATGATTGCTTTTAACTAAGTTTAATGGTTCATCTGATTCCTTTATGATAAGCCGAAAAAAGAACTTCTGGAATCTTTCTGGTTGTCAACCTAAAAGTTTATATTTTTGAACCAATAAAGAGCATCATTTCCAATTTAATTTTCAAGGAATTCTTCGGTAATCCTTTTAGTTTAAGTGAAGTTTTCATCTATTTCAGGATACACAATCGAATTTAATGCTGGAAGCATCCATTACATATCCTGGTCATGCATTGCCAGATGGTTGTATTTCTTTATCAACACATGGAAAATGGTTGGTAACAGGCTCTCCAGATGGTTATTTTATTGTACGAGCTGTTGGAGCTATGGTAATTTTTCATGTCTTTTGCTGTTTCGCAATTAGCTTTGTTAGCCAGGTCATAAATCATAATTCATTATGAAAGTAATGACATATCAGACTACTGTTAAGGCTGATAATATACCTTGCCAAAATTATATTTTCCTTGAAAGCTGGTACAATGTGCAAGGTTCTGTTTTTCAGCATATATGTTTACCATGTTATCAACTTCGACACTGTTTTCATGAAAGTGATCGCTGCCAACCACTTTATCTTTTCCTCTTTCATCAAAAGCAAGGTTTTTAAAGAGAAATTGAGGATATTTGTATAAATTTTTTTGTTGTTTTTAACTGTTTTGTTGTTTATAATGAACAAACAGATGATTTTAGAAGTTTCTTTTGTTGTTATGGATAATGCTGATTTAGAATAATCCTGTTGCAATTCAAGCTGGAGACTATCGCTTGGGCGGTATTACAAGTGTCTGTTTTACGGGTGATTCACAGTCCATTCTTACAGTATCTGGAAAGGGATGTCTTTCATTATGGACATGGAATTACACTGCTTTTGGGAAATCCAAAGCAACCAATGCCATTGAAGGGTACAGGGTACTGATGGCAAGCACTAAGGGTGTACGAAACACTGAAGACAGCCACATTGCAAAACTTCCTACAATACATGCATGTTTGGGTGAGTCCAAGATGTCTTTGAAGCATGTAATGATGACACTGCAAAATGTATTCAATGTTGGAAGTCAATAATCATAAACTGATTGATTTCTTTCTTGAAATTTCGAACACACTGATTTCATAAATTTGTTGTCAGCCTGTTTCTTTCAATGTTCTCTTGGTTTCGTGTAGGTGGTGAGAAGATGGAAACGTGGTACGAAATAGCACTTAAAAAGGTTTGTTTGCTAGGATAAACTTTTTAAGAAAAGAATGTAAAGCTTGAAAGAACATGAAGAACAGAAGAGATATTTACAGCTACAACTGTTCTCAGTCTTACTATTCAGTTTGTTTACGTAAAATAAAGCTTAAACATTTTTTGCCATTGTAACAGCATACTGTATGCACCAACGTAACTATGAAGTTGGACAATGAGCTTCTATCAAAAGAGTTTTATGTCGGTTTGGTTGGTGACCTCAACTGGACCTGATGTCATTTCTTTCATATTAAACTGCATAACAAATTTGAAAAATCAATTACAAAACATAGTGCGGTTTTGATCGCACAACGGTTGAAAAAGAAAACTCTATAAGAATTGACATTAACAGATCTTTATAATTTTGTTGTACTGTTGCATTAATACACTTTCAGGCACATGCCAAAGAGGATGAAAGATATGCAGACAGTAAAAAGCAATTGAAGCAGGGGATTTCAGAACTATGTGATGCAATCCTTAGTATGATGAAAACTAATGATGGAGTGCCAGATATAGAAAAACTTAATCGCCATGAGTTTAATATGGATGTTGAGGAACGACAAGCTATAATTGCTAAAAGAGAAGTTGTTCTCAAAAAGGTTAGTATCATACTCATCCAACTGAATATTGAAAACTCGTTTGTTATATTTTGAAGCCTAAACTTGAACGTCATGCTTCAAAACAATGGTTAGTCGAGTGTTAGTGTTTTGTGTTAGCGTATATGAGTGGCTAAATTTTTGACAGAATTATTGTATATATTCCTTGTCAATGTATTTTTGTCAAAACTCGAAACTTTTTTGATGATTGTAAAAAACGTTTTCCCTTGATGTTTTGAATATCCAAATTGAAATATTCACTTGATTATGGAAAAGAAAATTGACGCACTGCCTTTGATTTTTACAGGTACGCGATGAAATTGAGATGAAAAACACTGCCACTCAATATCTGCATCATCTTATCAAAACGGAATGCTGGGATGACATGAGCGTTAAAGGTCGGGCACTGAAAATCAGCTCTGGTAACGTGATGATCACCACATTCCCCATGAGAAAAAGAAGTGATGAAGAAATACAGGAACTTGAAACAGTTGTACAACAGCTTAAACTTGAAAATATCGAATCTGAAATCAGGGAGTCCATTTTTCTTGATGGTACTGGTGCAAATCCGCCTCTTGTAGGTAAGCAGAACACTGTTGACGGGAGCTTCATCGACTTGAAATGTTTTGAAATCAATTTTGTTGTTTTTAGAAAAGTTAGCACACGATGGTGAAGAGGAACTGACCGATGTCTTGAGAGCTGTCAATCGAGACAGTGCATCTACCTATGGAAGTTTGGGTTACATTTATGGTGGCTACCATAATCTCCTGCAAAGTCAATTTGTGTTGAGTAGTAGAGGGCAAAAGAAAAACCAAATATGCCTGTTAAAGGTTTGCAAACTCTCATTTGTTTGTTGAAAATAATAAACGAGAAATGCTATACACTCAGATAAGTATGAAAAATCTCTTCAAGATTGCTTCAAAACCTTTTTTAACTGACTGCTGGTCTAGTGGTAGAATTTTCACCATCAGAGCAGGATGTTGAGACTAGCTGACTGTAACTGAGTGAACCACTTAACAATCCACTTGATAGCAGTCTAAGGGGAGCCTGTTGAAGAAATACTGCATCTTCCATAGCTCAAAATGTCGACACAACAGTTCTACAACAAGAGCTGAGGAGTCTATCCTGGACTAACATAAACAAACAACTAAACTAATAAAAGATTTGAAGGGGATAACATGATACGTCTTACATAGGATGGTATTTGCAAAATCAAAACCAACTTCAATCGTTTATTCGATGAGGTGTACAATTTCAAATTGCAAGAAGCCAGACGTATCAAGGAAAGGAACGTTCGCATTCAAAAGATTCTGAAAGATCTGGACATGGACGAGACACTGATTGAGTTGACGTTTGACGATGATGAACAACCAGAACGTTTCTTGACAGTCCAAGATGATGAGGTGAACGTTGAAAAGTACATTAGTGAAGAAGAACGACTACGACTGGAAGAAGAAGCAAGACTGGAAGAAGGTGAGTCTTACATCATCTGCCCAAGAGAAAGTAGGGATTGAGGAATAGACCATCTCGTGTGAACATCATCTGCCCAAATGAAAGGTGATACTACTGTTTGACGTCAACCTTCACAATTTTCAGAACCTTGATTTTTTGGTGGTTAAGTTTACTTATTGGCTCTCTCTCGTTTGCTTGCAAGGTAGTTCGCCCCGGTCGTATGTTTCTTCGTAGGCTGATTGATTTGTCTACCTCAGTGTCTAGTTTGAATCATCATATTTACCTCAATCAGGAAGCTAGGGCGGATTTACAGTGGTGGATAGACTTTCTCCCATCGTGGAACGGTATGTCCATTATCCCCGACGAGCCGGTTTCTTCAGTAAGTATGTCTATGTATACTGATGCTTCAGATCTTGGTCTTGGTGCTTGTTACAGCAATAAATGGTTCAGTTTACCTTGGCCCACAGATTATCTCAAGCTCCACATTAATGTTACAGAGCTGTTTGCTATTGTTGCTGCAGTGGTGACTTGGGGTCAGTCATGGGCTAATAAGCAAATCGTAATTTATACGGACAATATTGCTATAGTGCATGTTTGGAAATCGGGTACTTGTCGGGACTCTGACATAATGGCATTAGTTCGGGTTTTGTTCCTTTTTACTGCTCGTATAAACCTGAATGTGCTGTTACAACATATTCCTGGACATGCAAATGCAGCGGCTGATTCTCTGTCTCGTTTGCAGGTCAACAAGTTCCATCGTCTGAAGCCCTCGTCAGAGCACAGCCCCTCTCCAGTTCCATCTGTCATCTGGTCGATATTGATCAACAAGTCCGTCGTTACCAAGCCGAAGCTTTATCTCCTTCCACCAGATGCACTTATGCAGTAGCTTTTCGATCATACCGGAGGTTTTGTGCTTTAATCTCACAACCCTTGTTTCCGTTGTCACAGGATACGTTGGTTCGGTTCGTGGCATCTTTTGGTCATCGGTTATCGTTTCGTTCTTTGAAGGTTTATTTATGTGGTATTCAGTTTTTTGCCACCATGGAAGGTTTTCCAAGCTCGATAGCGCAGATGTCGCGTCTGTATTACACGCTGAGAGGTATTCGTCGCGTTCAAGGTGCAACTTTTACACGTCCTCGTCGCCAACCAATCACGTTTGGGCACTTACTCGCTATACATTATCGGTTGGACTTGCTCAACTATTCACCTGTTGAACGTTTGTTGCTGAAAACTGCATCTGCGTTAGCATATTTTGGTTTGTTGCGTGTTTCCGAATACGCATGTCAGTCTTCACATGAGTTTAATGCTTCTCTTCAGTTAATGGTTCATGATATTTCGTTCGCACCGTCGTACGATGTTATGTATGTGCACATATCAGCGTCTAAAACCGATCCATTCCGTCTTGGCTGTGACATTCGCATTGGTAGATCGGGTCATGCTCTATGCCCAATTGGTTTGATGAGACAATGGCTCCGTTGTCATCCTGGTTCTGGGCTACCATTATTTTGTTTTTCTCGCAATCGCTTTTTGACTCGCCAGGACATGGTCACATTACTTACCCGTACGTTGCCTTACGCTGCAGACATTAATACACACTCGTTCAGAATTGGTGGGGCGTCGGTCGCCGCATCTGCTGGGATTGCCGACAGTGTTATCCAGATTTTGGGTCGTTGGTCTAGTGATGCCTATCGTAGGTATCTACATATTGACGATAACTCAATTACTCGTTATGTCACGCCTTATTTCTTCACCTAGTCCGTTATCGCATATTTGGAACCATGTTACTGTTTCTGCAGTGTCGTTGCGTTAGTGCGTCTCAATGTTTTTGCGTTTGGTCAGCTGGGGGAAATTTGGGGGTGCATTTGCTAAGCCTAAGTAGTTGTGTTAGGGCGTCTGTCCTTGTTGACAACGCCCGGTCGTCCTGGTTGACGATTGTAGGATATATATTTGTGTGTTATAGTCTGTCCTTGTTGACAGCTACTAGTTCGTGTAGTGATATACTGTCCTTGTTGACAGTTATAGTCGTAAGCTTGTCTGTCCTTGTTGACAGCAATATATTTTGGTCTAAGTTAGTCTGTCCTTGTTGACAGCTATATCATTTAAGTCACGAGTTTGTCTGTCCTTGTTGACAGCAGTATATTAGTCATTCGTTATCTGTCCTTGTTGACAGCAGTACTATTAACATAATCCTGTCCTAGTTGACAGTTCCTTGGTGTGATAGTCCTTGTTGACTTATCGTATACGTCCTTACTTACAGTTCGGCCAAATACTTGTTCTTATTGTGTCTTGGCCCATGCCAGTTAACCAATTAAGTAAAAGTTTTTTATGAAAATGTGAATGAATATTTACTTTGATGTGGATTTTTACGTCTAATTAAAAATGCGGAAGAAACTAAGATACAAAAGGACCAGTGGGGTGAAGGCTGTTTTGTTTTGTTTTGGGGGGGAGGGTCTCTTCTCAAACGATGACGTCAACTGAGGGGGAGGGGGGCAACGCAAAGTTGACGCAGTTTGACAGAGGGGGGGGGGGGGGGGGGGGGGGGGGGGGTCAAAAAGTTTGAAAAATTGGTTGACGTCATTTGTGAACAATCCCCAAGAATGAAAAACAACAACAAGGTCCTCTTCTCTTTTCTCTTTTTCGGTATTTTGTCGTCAATTAATCTCGGAAAGAAGAACGTTTGGTTGGCCATCTAGATTTCTTTCCTTTAGTCCCTTGCTTGCTCACTTTCTGTTTTTCCATTACAAGTTGTGCTGAGGTATTTGCAGCAATCCATAGTTAACAAGTGTCATATACTTTTCTTCAACCTACCATTGTTTATTGTCTGCCGTATATTTTTCTTTATTATAGAACGTCGCCAGGCTGAAAATGCTGACAATATTCGCGGTCGTGCTTTGGAAATGATGATGGCTGGGAGACTGGAAACCAACTTGGAGGAGGAACTCAAACAAGAAATCGAAGAACCAGAATTTTTCAGCAAACCGCCAAACGAGTGGACCGAAGAAGAGCAAAAATTAGCCAAAGAGCACGAAAAGAAAAAACAACAGGTCAACTCTCCCATTCATCTTTTTTCGCTTTGTCCTCATTGAAGATTTGGTCCAAAATTCATCGCATATAAGATAATCACAATACGTTAGCTTGTGATTTATAGTTTCTGGAGTTCTGAAGCTACTTTCTGTTCACGTGTCGATGGCTTTATATTTCACTCACTCCCGCACAATGTGGTTGAATATGGCAATATGATACGGCATTCAACACATAGGTGTCTTTTCTTCCTTAGTTGAACGAGGAAAGAGAGAAATTTCGGAAAAGCTTGGAAGCCGAATTGAGAAAACTTCAGAATTTGAACACGGAGGCAGTTGCAAACTTTCAAGAAAAACTCAATCAGCTTTATCAGACGAAACTCAAGACTGAGTTGGCGATTTTACAGGTGAAAACACCGATGCTTCTATTTTGACGTCAGTCATGAACAAGTGACAGCACAATGCAACTGGCGGCGAATCCCACTATTTTTTTAATGACTGATTCACAAGAACTTACTTGCTATATAGGTTTTTATGTTGTTTTAGGAAGAATTGAAAATTGTACGCTTAAATGCTTCTGTTCTGATTGATGAAGAGTTACAGTCGAGAGAAATGGAACTTTTACGCTACCTTGAACAGAAGAAAGTCGAAAAACAACAAAGTTCACTCTCAGTAGGAGATGCGAGAAGAGAAGTTGATATTTTTCGTGACGCTTACGAAACGCTTGTGGCTGACGACCGCACTCTCGATAAAATGTTCCGAAAGGAGTTTACTGAATTGGACACACACACTGTTGATGTTCTTTACAGGTTATTCAAGAAACGACCAAGGTAATATTCTGTAGCATCATGTATAGTATAATAGCCAACATCTTCATGAAAAAATGGTGTATTGCCAGATCCTCACTAACAACCTAAAGCAGACAGTATATTTTCTTATCACCACAGTCTCCGAACTAGTGTTTCATCGGTGGAAGTATTCTCATTGTTAAGAATATTTTTCTAAGAACTTGCAAACTAAAAGCGTTTTGGGTTCGCTCTAATCAACTTTTCATGATGGATGTTTTGCACAGAAATCAGAGAACATTGAAAGCAGCCTCCGTCCAAAAAGAATCCGCCGGCGTTGACGGATGCCCCTTCCAACCGCGCCCATCATCGTCATGTGCAGCTTCGGCGGTAGCCAACACACTTGAAAAGTCAATGCAAGAACTTGATGCTGAACATCATATGCCGGAGAATATAGAACCGGACGTGTGGAAGAGGTTGGTTACATTGCGGAGAAGCAAAGTGGAGAAAGAACAGCTGGTAAGAATCTCTGCCTCATCTTGTTACTAAATGATTTTGTGTTTTTTCTTTATGGTGTCTGCGGTAGGTATAATATACTGATGCTTACATATTCATAGTGTTGTTCTGCACTTAGATAGTGTTGTTAGTTCCCTGTTTTGTTCTGCACTCTTGACTTTTTTAGAATAGTTGACAACAGAATTCTTATTTTCTTTTTCGTAATGCAAACTGTATTCTTTTTTTTTTCAGTTGAAAGCGAAGGCGTTAACTTTGGCTGATATGAACGCCCATCTTCAATCGCAAATCGATCATGACGAGGAACTAAAACAGGCTATTGAGAAAACGTTTGAAGATATTCAAAGGTAACTTTGTTGTATAATGGCTGGTCCTGGATTATTTGAATAAAAGTTCATACGTGATATTCCTCGCAGATCGTACGAAGGCCTAGTAGTTTGTTGTTGTTTTTTTTGAAGAAATTTGGTTCCCACTTTCTGTTAGGCTCCACTCGTTTTCGTTTTGGTGAAAAAACCCCAAAAGGTCATATCCTAGACTAATCGCTTGACGATTTATTTCCTACATATTTTGACCTGTTAAAAAAGTCCTCGCTTAACGTTTCCACTACACGACGAACTTGATATGTTTGGTTCGAAAAGGGATGTCTATCGCATAGTTTTGAGGCAGATGTAGGTGGTGTTGTATGGAACTATTTGATTAGGTTGCACGAAGAGCAGCATCACTTCAATTTGAATTTGGAGGTGCAACTTCTATTGAAGCAGGGCCAAGTGGAAGTGGGTGAATGTGACTTCATACCGGATTACTCCGATTCGTTACTCCTTCACCGGTCTGCCGCTGAAGATTTAAATGCCACGATCAAAGTACATTTTCTAGTTTTTATTTCAAGTATTTCGCTTTTCTTTTTCAATACATCTTATTTTGTGTTGTTTTTTTTGCGTTCAGACTTTGGGGGAAAGTAAGCTGGCGAGCATGCGCGAAAGTAAGGAGTTCCGTAAGGGCATTCACCAACTTGCTTGGGAACTGAAAGAAATGTTCATGAAAGCTGAAGATCTTCAAGCGGCTGCCCACGACTTGCAGTTGTTACGTGTGACCAAGGAACTACAAGTTTATCTTAGTGAAACGAAACACGGACAAACCAAACAACAGGTTATTGCGACATTAGAAAAAACGATCGACATGTACAACAAGGTGATTGATTGATTGATTTATTCATCTCTAGTCAAACAATCTAAAGTCTGTTCAAAAAATATGTGGACTAATTTCAGTTACCATGTGGAAACCAGATTTAGCAAATTACATCAATTCCCTTGAGCCTGGTTTTTATATAAAAGCTGAAATCAGTCCACATATTTTTTGAACAGACTTTAACAATAACCTTTTTAATCAATCGAAACACTTTCTAAAATAACTGTATACGTTACTACCATTTTGTTTCCCAAGATGCATCACCGAAACGTTCAAGATCGTAAGAGGACTCTCCGAAAAATACGACTTCAAATTCGTGAGAAGACAGACGAAAACAATAAGTTGGACACTGATTTAGAACAGCTTGCGTTATCCGTAGCCGAAAGGAAAAACATTTATGATGCGAACGGTATTTGATGTTTACGTCAGTTACGTTTTGTATTTCGTATCTATGAAAACCGAGTAAAAAAACTGACTCGACGATAGTCCACTTTCTCTAGAACCTAGGCTACTTTAACGAACGCTAATTTTTTATAATTTACACATGACTGCGTTTGGTTTTAGCGGATCACCATAGTAACGTCGGGGACACGAAACGTATGCAAGACATTGTTACTCGTCGTAAGCTGGTCGACCTGGCGAAAGCACAAGCGTCAGAAATCGGCATGTTACGTGCGGAGGTTGAGCGACTGCGCATGAGGACCTTTCCAGCTCTTGTGCAGCTCAGCTCTCATTAAACAACCTGTGAACTGAACTGAAAGCTTCTTTATACTCTCGTGTGCCAAATAAACGGGCCCCCCCGCTTGTTAATTTTTCGATTTTTTTCCAACCCCTCCGGACCTTATTTAGACCCCCCCGTTTATTTATTTTCACCGATAGACATGTGTGTAACTGATGTTTTTGTGTTTACTAGTAACTCAGTTTCTTATACTTTTCTTAACACTCATTTTCTTGTACTGAAGTTATGTATTACAGTAACAAAGACTTTTCATGTGATACTTGTTTTATCGTTTAGAAAAAGAGAAAAGAAAAAAATAGCTTCTTGTATATAACTGTTACTAGTAATAATCTTCAGATTTTGCTTAAAAGTTTCCCTATCACTTTTTTGTATATAAAACATAGTTCCATGTATGATAGTATATAGTTATTATTAACATTAACACGTTAAGAACACAAATCTTCTGATTTCATTGAAAATTGATGTTTTTCACATTTTCCAACCCCCCCGGAAATTAAGACCCCCCCGCTTATTAGGTGTTTGGAAATTTTCCAACCCACCCCATTTATTTTGACCCCCCCGTTTATTTGGCACACGAGAGTATGTGTGTGATACTACTTTCCACGGAGGATGTGACTGTTGAAAGATTTTGGATGTGTATATATTTTTCACCATCTTATATGAAGTCTTTCGAAAGCCTTGTTGCTAGGGTTCCATGAAAACGTTTCCAGTGCTCACTGCAGAATGATTTTTTAAGCTTTAGTACATTTCAAATGTACTAAAGTGAAATTTTTGTTTCTCGAATTTTCCTTCTCCCTAATATTTCCTTCTCCCTGATATTACCTCCAAGATGTTGTGATTTTAGTTGCTGCAGTTAATATTTATAAATTATAAAATCTTTTTATTTTTTGATAATATATTTTGTTCCTGGAATATCTCAACTCTTCCTTCTTGCCATTTTAAACCTGTCTGTATGATTCGAATCACAAATGTGTGTTCAACAACCTCCGGTATGTCGTTCAGCGGATTGGTAGCGATTATTCGTTCCGAAAATTTGATACAGTAGTCTCTCGGACAGATTTCTTGCACCAATGGTGTCCGCTGATTAGAGAGACTACTGTACTTATGATGAAAATCTTGTTAACAAAACGAAGCGTTGATCTGAAAACTTTTCGCACTTTTATTTTACTCGAGTTTCTTTGAAGTTCTCTGACGAGAGGCGGTCCTCACCTTGTGGGCGCCATGGAAATGGGTGTTGTAGTCAGGGCGGACGGGCGAAACCTTATAAATGATGCAATTTGTGCATATGTTCCATGGAATCACTGAATCTCGTAAATGGCTGATGAGCTCCGATAAGAATAGTCACGTTGAACATGTGTAGATGATGCTAAAATTCTCTTTTAAGGGGATAAGAAGGGGTGACATACTAATTATCTTGTGCACATTTAAACTGATGCTACGCGCTTTATAAGAATACTAGTATCCCGGGTAAAACCTTTTTACCGAACTTAACTTCAAAAAAATTAGGTCAAATCCACCATTCCCGTGTACGTACCCCGTGACGAAAAAATAAATCATGGAATCGCAACTCAGAAGTGTACCTATGTTGTAGAGCTTGAAAAACTGATCAAAAAAGTGTATGGGATCGTTTCGCTACGACCAACCTTTGCAGAGATATCGTCGATCAAAGATTTTGATGACGTCATATCCGCAGTACCAAATAAAATTTAGACCCAAATGTTGCGTCACCCCATCACCCGTATCGCGGACCCTAAAAAACGTCAGTTATCCCTATTGGTTCTCGAGATATTTCCCCAAAAACGTCGTGTTCGATTGGGGATGCAATGCAATGCCAATGATGATTCCCTGTCATCATAAAAAAACTGACGTCAAATGATGCCACGTGCTTTTGGAATGATCGTGAAAAAAGTGTCTCTCGCCTCTACGTGGTTTTACGCGCACATAAGAGGATGATGACCGTAAATTAAAACTAAATATGTCACTCTCTAAAATAAAAACCGGCTGCACAATCGCGAATGACGCCCCCCAATGACTGCATTGTGCAATGTTTCAAGTTTTTTCATCGTTTAAAGAAGATTTTCCATCTCTTAAATTCATTGTGTCCAGTGGTGAATCTTTTCAGCTGAGTAGCAATGGGAATTGATGGAGTGTATACGAACCCCAAACACAATCTGCACATAAGTAACTTTAATAAACACGCTTGAAAGAGCGAAAAGTTGGCTGGGCGGAGGGTGGACATCATTTCATGAAAACCGTCTTTGAGAAATCTTAATTGGTATTTTAAAAATAAACGTGTGCAGCTGTATGAAGTCTTTTAACTCGTGTTGAGATTTGAAGAGCTCAAAGGCAATTTACATTGGGCATTTGTTAAAATGTAAAAAAATTTTTATTGTGGAGTGTAGTATAGATTACATCTTGTTTCAGTTATGTGATGTTGTTGTTTTGAAATTTCAAACAATTTTGTTGAATGTTGTGGTCTGATTAATGGTGCTGTTGAATCTCGCCCCAACTCACGGTACTATCTGCTGAATGCACAGATTTCATGCTAACAAGAATATTACTATATACATGTTTAGCAAACATTGAAAGACTTACACAGTCATATAAAATATCAAGCCAACTACAAATAAGGACAGGCTAGTTTTTTAAAAAATTAAAGTATCCCCCATTTTTTGCCATGTATGGAAAAGGGGCACATTTTTTTTTTTTTTTTTTTAAATGGGAAGCCACTACTAGGCAGAGAGCTAAGGTGGCGGTTAAACTTGGATTTAAAAGATTGCAGATCATACTATGAACTATGAGAGAGAGAGATAATTCCAGAGGCAAGCAGCCCGAGGGAAAAAGCCAGATGAATAAAAGTTCTTATGGCATGTTGGGACCTGAACAGTCAAAGGATGAGAATTTGAAGAGAGGCGAGTGTTCGGAGAGAAAGTCTTAGGATCAGTTAAGGAGTCAGTTGATGCAAGTCATCTGAACAATGCCCATGAAAGTATTTATAGAAAAGAGGCAGGGAAGCAATGTTTCTCCGATGTGAGAGGGGGTGAAGATTAGCACAAAGATCAGGGCCAACTAAGTTAACATGCAGATGTTACTTCAATGTCCCCTTTTCACCTTTAATGTGAAAAATGGGACACTTTTGATCTGATAATAACATGTCTATTCACAGAAATTACACTTTTAAACTAAATAATTATCATGCCAAAAACACCCACTGTAAAAATGTCACTAAGCCAAGAAGGCATAAATTGAAGGCAGGTTTTCATGAAACCATAGTATACAGTCAAGCTAGACCTTTAAGGAGATGAATTTAATGTTGTATTAGAAAATGTGTTTGTGATAATACTACAAGTAACTATGAAAATATGAAGTTTGTCACCACTGATCCATGCATGAAAACATGTTTGATGCAAAATACAAAAAAACATTTTTCAGGCTTGACTTGCTGGGAGCCCAATTTGGATTATAAATGTTCAACTAACTTTCTAGAGCTAAAAATAAACAAATCTTGAAGTTTTTCCTGTGTCCCTGTGTCTTAATTTAAAGCCTTGCAGCTTCATAATTAAACATTTTTTTAAAAGTCTTACCTAAAGTATCATGTCAGAGTTTTAACCCACGGAAATAAAGCTCAGGTTGCCCTTTGGATGTTCATAATGTACCGTTTTCTCTTCTGCCGCCGGATGGCTACTATGTGGTCATAATGGTATACTTGTTTCATGATCTCATTAAAAAGTGTCCTCTTTTGCTGTGAATTAATGTGCAAAAATTTTTTTATTCGACTTATTTTAGGAATTTATTTTTCAACTTTGACGGTATTATCTTACATCATAGTAAATATGCACTCCATAACTTAAATTGTAGCATAAAAACAGAGTCTGATTTGAATTTCACAATTTTTTGCTTAAAACTGTGGAGCCAAGAATTTACCTGTTAAGATATATACTACAATTGGTTTGATGTTTCATCACTCAGTAACATTTTGTCTTTTATAGTGTTTTATTACAAGACTTAATGTTTTTTAATTTGGAATTTGATTTGAGCTCTTCATTGTGATGACAGGATCAATTTGTACCTTCAAAGTGTAGGCATGTTAAATTTCGAAAACACTTAGTCAAGAAATGTCATCGATTGTTGATGGAGAGAATACTTGGTCAACACCCAAAAAAAGTGATAAAAAGAAAGAAAACACATTTGTTGCATTGACTCCACAAAATGCTACAATAAACACAGGTTAGAAGTTTTCAAAATTATTTTCTTACCATAGTGATGATGATTTTTATAAGTTCACAGTTACTCTTTCGTGATATTTATAATCTGTTTTCTATGTTTTAGTGCTTCATAATAATAGGGAATGCCATGCAGAACCCTTAATTTTAGCGACACCATACCCATCAAAGAAATCTTCAAAAACTGGAAAGATTGATGCTTATTCAAGTGACTCAATTCAGAATGCATATACAGATCAAATGTCCAAACAAAAGTGTTATTCACCATATATAGGTATATCTGTTTTGTGATGACACCATTTTCCAAACTGACTTATATAACCTCTTCTTTTGACATGTGTCAATAGTAGGTTAATGGGTTTGGTATTTAAGTCTACATCAGCAATTAAAAATGAATGTATACAATTAGAACTAGTTGGTTCTTTATTTTATGAGTACTATTTATTGATCAAGGGCTTTAACCAACAATGTTGATAAACAACGATGTTGGTGAAATACTTGAAAACGTATCTACAAACACCCAGATCAGAAGAAATGTCCAGTCCGCATAAGTGTTCAATGGAGGATAGATGAAAAATACAGCCTCTTCAGTTTTCTTTGATTTTCAATTTCAGTAAGGTTTAGATTGTTAATTTTATAGATTTTTATTTCCTATAAGTATCCATGTTTGAATAAGCATTTCCTCCGAATAAGTGCCCTTTACAAAAGGAATAAGAGGGATCAGGACGTAAAGTAATTAACACTTCGACTTAATTAAGTAGAATTCAACATCAGCAGACTGTTTAATGGTTAATTCTGAAATCTTTTACAGAACAAAGGTACAAGCTATTGGAAGCCCCATCGAATCACAAATCTCATCATCAAAAGAAAGGATTGGGAAACGAGCATTACAAACATATCGATTTGTATACGCAAAAAATGTCTCCAGTTCAAGCTATCCAGTGTCATGATTTGTTTACTGCTAAAGATGAAATCATCGAGCAAAAAGATATAATTATGCAAAAGTAAAATATTTGTTTATAATTAGATTTGTGTTTATATTTTAGCTGAATCAATATAATATATAAGCTGGTTGTGGATGATCCTTTCCTATTTCATAGGCAAAAGCAAATCATCATTCAGTTACGGAAGACAAACATGGAGTTAGAAGAACTCCTAATACAAAAACAACAAGAAATTCAGTCTCAAGCAAATAATGAAAGATTTGTGTTACATCTGCAGGAATATCAGTACCAAGTGCAACAGCTCAAGCAACAACTTACTGATGCAACCAATTCGAAACAAGTCGAAATTGAGAAGTTACAGAACCAGCTAGGGTTGGTGAATATTCTCTTTTTTAGGATTGCAAGTCTTGTGATTGTTTGAAACTGTCTTTCACTTTCATGATGATTATGTAGTATTTTTGTCCTGAAAACAGTGTTCAAAGTGTTCCGTCATTTTATGGTTGATTATAGTGAAAAGGAATATGAAAATGGTAAATTGGAAATTGCACTGAAAGAATTTGAGATTAATAGTCACACAGATGCATCAAAACTGAAGCATGAAGTAAAATTTCTGATTGTTTTATTCTTGTACTTTCATGTCAATCTGTGTTTTCTTTTAACACCTTTCTACTGTCATGTGTTAGCTTGATACTGAAACACACAAGCTCCATTGTGAGCAGAAAAAATCGGAACAGCTTGTAAGTGATCTCACTTCGTTGAGGTATGTCAAATTATGTCTGTTGGAGTAGTAGTTACTTTACCCCTTTACACTGAAATAACTGACCCTATTACTAGTAAAAGTCATTTTGTGTAGTTTTGAAGCTCTTGTTTATTTGATAATTTCTTACTAAAGTATGTTTCAAATGAACTTGCACAGTTTTTATAAATGCTTGGTAAATTTGAAGGTTATGAGATTTTAAGCTTATCAAGCTTAAAAAGTACTACATGATATAAAAAAATTTGGAAGAATAATGAAAATAGAAGAAGAAAAATGAAGATGAAAAAAACATCAAATCCAAAGGATTTTCATCAAATCCTTACAAGTTTGTAAACACGAGAAATATGCGACCTTAAGTGACTTTAAAGGATTATATCTTACTATCTATTTCACTTTTTTGAAAAATTATTTCACTTTTTGAACAATCAAAAATTGAAGTTTGTCTCACAAAAAATTGAGCTGTTTTGCTCTTTTCTATAAAAAGCTCGTTTTATTCATCTTTGTTTTTCTTTTTCCATTTTCATTATTCTCCCAAATTTTTTGTATCATGAAAAAGACACAACGCAAAAAGAATTTTTGAAATATCTCATAACCTTCAAATTTGCCAAGCATTTATTAAAACTGTGCAAGTTCATTTGAAATGTACTTTAGTTCTGTGATCTACCATTTCAAATGTAAATTTCAAGTTCATTCTCACATTTAGATTAGAAAATCAAAAACTTCAGTCTTATCTCCAAGATTTGCCAACACAAGAAGAATTTAAAAGTTTGCAATGTCAGGTAGATTGTTTTTAAATCTTTTTGCATTTTGCTGGGGTTTTTTTATGTTGAGTAATCAATGTTTGTGAGTTTTGTTGCTACCTTTTCATAAGATAAAGAGCTCTAAAAACAGTTACAGACATTGAAACTGCTTGGCTTTGCAGTAAATGTATTAAACTGTAACAACAATCTAAAAGTACACTACGGTATGATCATTGAGGGATTTCTTGTTCGCAATCTTGTACAAACTGCAAAAAAGGACAGTTTCTAAGTAGAAGATTAACTGTTTGCTAAAGCATCTTATGAATACAAACTATCCAGAAATCAGAACTATATTATGTAAATACACTAGCATTAAAATCATCATGCCTAGCAAAGAGATACGTCAGGACAATTGTTGACAAATAAATGAATCTACAAACTATTATTACAAGGAGTAAATTCGAAAATGTAAATTCTGCTAAATGCCTTGGTTAAGTTAAATTTTTGTTTTGTGATTATTAACAACATACTTCACTATAAAAAGCTTTTTTTTGTACAAGTAGGTGAAGAAATTACAGATAGAAAAAGATAAAATCTCAGAGAAGAAAGACCTTATACATAAACATTACAAAGAAACTAAAAACGAAAGTCTACAGAAAGTGAGTGGAAACTGCATGTTTTTGATGATGTTCAGCTCTCTCACTTCTGTTCCTTATTTTTATTTGTTTCTCTTTAAGGACTCTAACTACAAAAAACTACAAAAAAAATGTTTAGATCTTGAAGATAATATCAACAGGTAGGCTGAGTTTATTGTTTTGTGGCAATTGAAAACAGTGTTGAACATTTTGTAAGTTCAGCTTATGAACGAGCAGTATAAATTACAAGTGGAAAGTGCCAGCCCCCATCATTATCTTTGTGATGATTTTTTCATAATTCCAAAATGAAACTTCGGAATGTTCTTGTTATAAAGGGAAGTCAGGATCATAGGATCAAGATTTTTTGTATTAGATTCCTTCAGCAAGATGACAAAAATTAACAGATTTTTTTCATAATATTGTTGTTTCTATCATTGTTATCATTGTTATTAAGCAATGATATGTTATAGAAATTGTTGGTCAGCGCCACAAGGTAGTTGATCTTTCATTTCCCCGTGTCTGTCAGTCCGTCCGTGTGTGTGTAATGTTGCAGTTGTAGGCTGATATCATGCAGGCTGTTAGAACTTAGGCTAATTTGGTCCATGGTTTAACTAAGAAACGTTCATGATTGAGTAGTTTCATATTTTTTTCATGGTAAGTGCGGTGTAAAATGAAAAATTAGAATGCGAACTTGCCAGAAGAAAGATTCAGCGTTCAAGTCAGTTTGTTTACGAAATCTTGGTAATAAACCAAGAATGTGTCCAGTCATACGTTTTATATCCATGCTTCTAAGAAGGCAAAGGAATTCTTATAGTTTCGACTTTGTATTTTGAGTAACCCTAGGTTATATACTCAATTTTGTTGAGTTTTTTGTGGTGGTGGTGTGTGGGGATAGGTTATGACCTAATGATGGATAATGATAGCTCTGCTGCTTCCAAGGGTCCATATTCTCTTGGGTTTATATGTATTCATTTGTTATCATGTCTCGTTTTTATTATCATGTTTTTAATGAAATATTGTTACTTCTGCCTCCTAATCAAAGAAAAATTGACTGATTGGATAGGGTCAATGTGGTGCATAAATGAATTTAATTTTATTGTTTTTTGTTAAAAACCTTGCAGTAAAAGATAATGAGATTCAATACTAACCAACAACGCATATCATTTGAGAATCAATTTCAACTTCAGCTTCAGATAATAATATACATATAACGAAAACGGTTCAACTGTTTATTTAAAGTCAAGTAATATTTACATTGTAATGCTTACTTGACTTTGACTTTCTTGAGTTTCTATTGTGTTTTTGGGTCTTCTAGAGTACCAATAAACGGATAAAAACAGTTTGAAATGTATATTAGTAGATATAATATTTTATTTCCTACGAAAGAAGTGCATGCACATGCTCAATGACTTGATTGATAGTGTTCTATGATGAAAGTTTTTATGTGGCAATTACCAAGTAAACAATGTTAGTGTTTATAAACATAGCGTCACTTGAAAAGTCGTCTATATAAAAGTTGTTTTGGTATTCATTGTTATTTATTGCTAGCATAATAATCACAAGTATATATCAAATATTATATCATTCTATTTACATTCATCTCTGATGCTGAATAACCCTTTGTAATTCTGATGATCACAATAACCTGTATTGTCAAAAAATGTACTTTACTACTTTAGAGGTAGTAATTTTATAGATGAATGGCGGTTTATTTCTTTTGGGGAGAACAGATTTGAAGTTAGGAGAAGAGATAACTGATATATTTGAACTGAAATGTCTGCAGATTTATTTACATAAATATGACTAGTGAATTTAAACATGTTTCAATAACATTTCCTGCTATATAGGTGCTCTTTCACAGTCATATTTTGTTATTGGCTTGTATGATTATCATATAAAGTTTGTTTGTAATTTTACGAAAGTGTATTCCTTTCCTTTAGCGAAACGGTAGAGCGGAAACTAATTTGTGATTTTCCATGATTCAAAAAGCAAATTGTGTTTCGATTAACAGGAAATTCATGGTTTTACCCAATGCTTTATTTTTTTTTGATGTTATTGTTTTGAAAAACTGTCGTTATTACAGTATTAAGTAGCATGTAAGAGCATGTTTGAGGATTTTCTGTTTAACATTTAAAAAAAAAAGTATTACAGAGTATGAGAATATAGTGGATACAGCATTTGTTAAAAAGTATTAATCTAAAAATTCATTTTATATAATATAATCAATTTTATGAAAGATCTGATCCTAGCGCTTTTTGTAAACAATTTGTCAACGGTTTCTGATTACCGTAATGCTTCGATTAGACGCCCGGGGCGTTTATTAAATTTTTAGGGGGGCGTCTATTCGAGGGGGGCGTTTAAAAGAGGGGGGCGTCTATTGAATTTTTGTGAAACTCTTCTTTTTCGTAAATATAAACTAAATATAAACATTGATAAAAAATATACAAAATTAAACTTCAAGATCATCGTCAATAAAGACAAAGTTTCCAACTGTTAGTTTAAAATTTAAAAAGAAAGGCGTCTATCGCAAATTTCCATATTTTTATACAAAATGAAAACATTGAGGCTGAAACAATGCAATGTAGTAGTTCTACATGCCTTAATTAGTGTGTCTCTAATAAACGCCCCTCTCTAGAGAGGGGCGTCTATTCGAGGGGGGCGTCTAATAGAGGGGGGCGTTTATTTAAAAATCTCCTGAAAAGGGGGGGGGGGGGGGCGTCTATTCGAGGGGGGCGTTTAAAAGAAGGGGGCGTTTAATCGATGCATTACGGTATGTTATAATGGTATGATAATCAGGACATTTACGTGCATTTGACGAGCATTAGCAAAATTCATCTTCCAAATGTATGTGTACCTGAAAATTTGATACAATTGTTGAATTTGAACTCGATGATGACGAATATTAGCCTCCTTGAAATTGTACATGTTTGAAAGGAAGTCTAGAGTTTATTTCTCCCTTTGGTTAACGTTACTGATCTTTCATTGCCCCTCACTGGTCAGTCATTCTGTGTGTAGTTAGTTTGCAGTTATGTGCGCCCTCTTTAACGCCCTTTTTTGTTACCTTTAAATTTTTCAGTTCTGAAACTTAGATTCCTAGCATTAATCTGTGAATGATAAGCTTTCATAGTATAATAATCTAAGGAATATTGCCATTGGTTTTAATTTCTTAGTTTTCTTTTGCGATGACCTTAAGGCCCAAAGGCCTCTTGTTTTATCTTCAGCTTGAAAAGCACTCTTGAAAAGTACAGAGACAGAGATCAGATGGGTCCTGTTTTGCTTGAAGAATATGAAGCATTGAAAGATAAAATTGAAGAGTTTAAATTGGATAAAGAAAATCTGAAACAGGTGTGCTATTAATGTTGCTGTTAGCAGAAATTATTGAAATATATATTTACATTGAATTATAACATACTTCTATTTCAGTCTCTTGACAAACGACACAAAAAAATGAAAGTGCTTCATAACGAGATGACAAATCAACAAAAACAACATGACGAAGATAAACAGCGGCTAGAAGAACAAATGTTATTTTTAAAAGAAGAATTAAAGAATAAAAATGTAACGGTCACACAGGTTGGTTAACTCATCTTCCTTGTTTTTCTTTATTTGGTTTCTGCGAAAGTAAGTTACTTTAAAACCGGCTTTCTTCTTTTTCTTACTGTCCAAGCCTAGGTTCACCTAGATCTTCCAAAGTTTTTTTCGAATTTTAAAATATGTCATAAAATATTTCATTTTTTATTCTTCAGCTGATTTTGCAGAAATCCTTACACCTGTAAGGGCATCTTGTTGTGCTTTTTCCTGATCGAAAAATTATTCAATGTTTTCATCTTTGATTTGAAAAATATGCAATTGAAAGACAAAATATGTAAGTGTGAAAAACATTTTCTCTTTCAGTTAACTGCAAGATCTCAAGAGTTACTGGAAACCTCATTAGATTTGCAAGCAGAACTAAAGAAGGTGGGATATTTACTAAAGTTAAACTCCTGTCATATTCATGCATGCTACCTTGCTTTCTCTGTTTTTAGTATAAAGACACATACACAGACACATACGTTTCAAAAATGACGACACTATTTAAAGAGGTAAGATCTTTTAGTTTTTTGTCACAGCTATTATACTTTTTGTTTGTTCAACTGGAAAAGATAATATCTAACTATTATAAATTCTAACAGTGCATACAACACTGACCTCAAATACAGGTTTCATGAAATATTTGGCTTACATACCTTCCTTAGTTGTAAAGTAACGCCTGGTAAAACAATCATAGCTGACCACCTTAAAATGACCAGCTCGAGATCAGCCTTCATCCGAACTTCTCAGCAGTTCAGAAGCAAACATGTTCTCTCGGTCCATTATGAACATTTTGAAACACCATTTTACATTGTAATTAGCAAAATGTTAATGTCTTGGTGAAATGATGGCTGATGTTTGCTTGCGTATAAAATTTCTATTTAATCTGTTTTGTGTATTATTATAATTGGGAAACTTTTATTTTAAACACTATGGTTGTGTGTAAAAGATTATTATAAAAACTGTTGACTGTTCAGCAACAGTTTTGATTAAAACCTATAAAAACATTTTACCCAAGTTACTAGTGAGCCAGCTATCAATTTCCGAATCAACTGATTTTACATAAAATAGAAAAAATGGAAATTCAAGTTGATTCATCTATTTGTCTATGAAAATATCTAATTTATGAATGTAACTATGCTCAAAACTATCCTTAATAGGAATTGAATTCTCTTCAGCATTCAATGTTGGCTTCTATATTTCTTAATCACGAGCGCTTCTGCTGTCGTTCTTATATAATAGCTCTTCAGTTGTCTGTCTGTTTTCCTGGATAGTGTTGGTCATCAACCTGATAACAGGTTGGTGATCAGCCTCCACTGCATGAGAGTAGACATGTGATTTATGGTCTCTTCCACTGTTATCTTTGATGTGCTCTGAGAGTCTACGGCTAACTTCACCAAGATATACATAGCAGTATGATCTTTTCTGGACAATTTACTTTGTACCCTTAGTTGTTTTTGTGTTCTTAGCTCGTTTCATATTAAGTGTTAAACTGCATATAATTTAGCACCAGTCTAAAAAATGTTTGTAACATGGCCTTTCTTATGTTTGTAGAAGTTTCTTCATCTTCCCATAATCTTTTCTGCTTCTCGTTGTTTGTCTGGAAGAACAATACATGATATTTTCATTTATAGCTTTGTCTTTCAGATTGTTTTGCAATATCTTTTCTTTTCTTATGATATCATTAACTTGTTTCTACCGCCATATTGGGTACTCATTGATATTTAAGAAAGCATGTTTAAGTTGAGCTACCTCATTTTGAAGGCGTGTCTCATTAGAACATATAAGCAGGAACACTCATGATTAAGAAATATTGGCAACATTGAATGCCTCTGATAATACTTGGAATGTGGAGTCAAATATAAAGTAATAAGAAAACATTTGATCTCGTTTTCTTTCATAAAAAACATAAGCTTCTGATAATTTTATTTTGAATAAAGTTATTTGCCCAAACAAACATCTTTAACACCAAAAAAAATATAATCATGATCAGATATATTTTTTTGCATTGCATTCCTGTACATTTATTTTGCTATGATTATGTGTTCGTACTTAGGTGATATATTTTTAGAAGTTAACCTGAAAAGAATTATTGAGGCAATTTTAAGAAAAGTCAAACAGGGCATTTAAGCAATTTAGTCAGGAAAAATTTATAGGAAGCTGTTGGACTTAATTGCTGTATCAAGCATGTAACTTATGTTCTTGATCCACTATGTCAGGTCAACTATAAGTATCATTATTATTGTTAAACCAAATGTTTATACAGGATTACTGTTCCCATGTAGATCCTGTGAAGATTTTGTCACACAAGATTCAAAGCCTTTAGTTGACAAAAAAAGGGTGAAGCATTTGAACGGCCAATAATGTGTTATAAATCCTAATGTTTTTAGAAAATGAATATCAAACCAAGAACTTTCTTATTTCTCAGATATCTCAATGTTCTGATGATGTGAAGTCTTTTGTCAACTTATGTCTGTCAAGGATAAAAGGGAAAGATCCAAGCTTGCACGCTCTTCTAGGATTAGCAGGTTGGTTTGATCGCTTGTTATTTTGTTTTACACATTCCAAGTAATAAAGTTATTCAAAAACATTTGGGTCAATGAGAATGGTACTGGTTGATCTTTCATGAAAAAATATCCATTCTCTACTTCAGATTCTCCAGAGAAAAGCCATGCTACACTACCTGGCACAGATAACATACTTGACACAAATACAGTTCAGTTGAAGATGCAGACAGTTATGGGAATTCGTAGTGATATAGAAGAAATACGTCATGTCATTTCAGAACAGTATGCTCAAGAGCTTGGAGATAACATGTGTGTCACACAATGAATGATGTGGAGATAACGTGTGTTACACAATGAATGATGCATGTGTTCATCTGCAGAGAGTTTGATTGATTACAATAATTGTTATGAGGGCTGTCAGAAGAAAAACATTACTTTTCTAAGCTGTCGTAGTTGCTTCATGTTTTTGCATTTATTAAACTTAAGATCTTCATCATGCTTTTTGGAGAAAATATTTCTAAATTCTAATTGAAAATTCTGAAAAGTTTTAAGGATTGTATGTAAAATGTAAATATTTAAAATGTATCAACGGAAAGAATGTATTTAAATAGAGTAACTGTTACTTGACATTGTTTATTGGTGATTTCAATTTTGCTACAAGATTTTATTTTGTTCAAATAGTCTGTGATATGAATGTCATAATTTTGAAGGCTTTAAGTTTGATGTTTAGGTTATGATATTGAAAAAACTCATTTAGTTCTTCACTTGACTATCTAAATAATTACATTACGATTGTTTGCACTGGCCTGTATCTCTTGTTTATCATTGTTTTAGTTCTAATATGAAATACATTGAAACTACATCTAACATAAAACATGGTTGGAATACAGTGGCCCAAGTCTTTTATAGAAGATATCCTAACCCGTACAGTAAGCATGTTATATCTGAAGATGTCATTTCAAGAAGAATTGAAAACAATATTCTAAAGACTGTTCGTCTGCTTGTCAAAACTAACGAGACGCCAGGCTGGTTAAGGCGAGTATTACCGTGTACGTCTGCATACATACTGGAAGAATCACATGTAAATCTAGACCAGAAAACTGTCACAACACATACAAAAAACTTCACTTTAGCTACGTTTTTGACTGTTGAAGAAAGATGTGTTTTAACTGCTTCAGAAGATAACAAAGAACATACCTTAGTTCATCGTAAGGCCTGGATTAGTTCATATCTTTATGGCTTGGTGACTGTTTTTGAATCATTTGGAGCTAACAGATACCTTTCGAATATCAAGAGAATGGATAAAAGTTTTGAGTGTGTTCTTGAAAGAAACAATGCACAAAGTGTCACTCAGACTTCATTTTCCCTGCCAATTTCTAATAACTTATGACCGAATTGTAATTAGTGTGGAAAGACTTTGACTTGTTTCCTGGAAATTTAAACCAAATTTTCAAGTCAATTGAAATAAATTGTAATTAAAAAATAAAGCACAGTTGAAAATATATTATGTAAGGATTTCAAGAAAGTCGTGCAGTTTTTCACAACATAGATTTTCAGTTGTTGTTATTTGAGCATTATGTATACTGGAGTTTCTGGATGATCAGTTTGGTCGTTATCATTGTGATTTTGCTTAGTGTCATACAATCATCAAGTAGTGTTAAACAGTAACATTGAAAACCAGAAATGTTTTTATTGCAAATTATGTTATGGACTACACACAACAATGTTACAATCAACGAAATTAATGATGGGTTACTTCTCAAAATATTGAGAGCTAACTGTCCCTTTTAGTCGTTTATTTACTCAAACTTTTTTAGAGCATCTGAACCATTGTAAGAACATTGAAATATAAGAAAGGAATACCTTCCTGCAATAATATGTTTTTTTTCTCTTCTATGACTACATGTTCATGATCTTCTATTGAAGTGAGAATTGTAAACATTCTCTTTTGTAAACAAATCTGAAATATGAATTGCATGGGTTGCAAAATATGACATTGTTATTCTTTAGATAACGATGTCATGATTTTCAATAACCATGGTCAGTTTCGACAACGTTTCGGGTGTTCGCATACCCATTTTCTTGTTTGTTTTTTCTTTATATATATGAACCATGGCAGATTTGTTTTCTAGGTAATTATACCATGTCACCATGAAGAGGAATACCAGCAAGAACAAGTAAAACCTTAAGGCATTGTTGACATACAAGATTAATTGATATCAAGTAAGTACAAACATGACAACCGCAACAAAACATATACGGTTGCCACCGATGGCCAAAGTTTCCGATATTTTGCGTTTGTATGGTGTCCGTGCAAAGAAGCAGCTAAGCCAAAATTTCATCTTGGATTTGAATATCACAGGTATTGTATTTATTGCTTTGTTTTCAATCTAGTGCTATTTGTTTGATGTCCATTCTTGATTTTCTTGTATGTGAGTCTGAATGATTTGTTATGTCTTAATCTAATGATTTTCCTTATCATTTATAAGTATCTATGCCAACTATTTTCGATTGCTGTGAAGTGAGAAATATATTACAACTGGTTATGCAGAATTGCATTATGTTTATTATACTGCATTCTCAAGTTGTTATTGTTGGGGAAGAAAATGTTGTACAGGTATACCCTAAATATCTGAACAAGCGCTCAGCATTTATTAAACGCCCCCCTTTAATGAGTGCCTTAAGGGGTGCTTAATCGAAAACTGCCTTGAGAAAGTGGCCGCTTATTTAAATTTTTCCCCTTTTTTATCATGAGTAAATGGCGAGGAAGATGACCAAATTAGCTGTTTTAAACCTGGAAAACCTTGTGCTGAAGGGTCTGAAGTGCTCAAGAAACAAATGACCATTTTCAGTGAGTGGAAGTTATAAATTACATACCTTTAGAATACTTGGTGATAGGGGAAACAAAACTAGACGAAAGCTTCCCAAATTTACAATTTGATTTGGAAGGATACGAAATTAGAGCCAGAAGGGATAGAAATTCCCAAGGGGGAGGGCTGATTGAATATGTAAAAAAGGGTCTCATTTGTAAAAGAAAAGTGGAATACGAAACTAAAATAAGCAAATCTATCTGTTCAGAAATAACTATAAACAAAAAGAAATGGCTGTGCTTAAGCATCTATAGTTATAAAATACATACCTTTAGAATACTTGGTGATAGCATTCTAATATCGATACCTTTTTTGAAGAGTTAACAGACTGTATTAATCGTGCAAATGTGAAATATGAAAATTTTGTTATCAATATTGATATAAAGAAGAAAGATAATAACTATGGAAAATTAGAAAAATTTATAAATTTGTTTAATCTGATGAATCTGGTAAATGAATATACTTGCTTCAGTGGCAGTCATAAATCAGTAATTGATCTGATTCTTACAAATAGGCCGAAACATTTTCAAAACACTATGGTAACAGAGACAGCTCTAAGCGATCGCCATAAAATGATTTCCAGCTTTAGCAAATCCCATTACACACGATTAAAGCCAAAGATAATCCTTTATCGAGACTATAAAAAATTTGATGAGTCCGCTTTTCTAAAAGATTTGTTGACTACAACTCTAATAAATCAGTCTAAAAACCCCAACGCGAACTACGATTTTATAACCAATTCGTTATTAACAGTAATTGAAAGGCATGCTCCACAGAAGCAAAAATCTATCAGAGGAAATGACTCACCGTTCATGAACAAAACTTTGCGCAAAGAAATATATACTAGAAGTAGGATTAAAAGTAGGTATAATAAACTTCCCACAAAGGAAAATGAAGATAATTACAAAAAGCAAAGGAATAAGTGTGTATCGCTTCACAGAAAAGCAGTAAAAGATTACTTTTCTAAAATTTGTAAAGAAAATGTAAGTACAAAATAAAAACTTTTGAAACACCATAAGACCTTTTCTTACAAACAAGGGTTCTATTGAATCAACAGATATAATGATTGTGAAGGATGATAAGATAATCACCGATGAACGACACTTGTCAGAAATGTTCAACAAATACTACATCAATATTGTCGAAACAACAACTGGCATTACGCCTACAGATAGAACTAATAATTTTGAAAGTGCTGAAAGTCACTTAGAACAAATTATAAAAGACTTTGAAGACCACCCAAGCATTAAAATGATTAAGGAGAAAGTGGAATCATGTAATTTTAAAAAGACACCTGTCTCGCCATTAGATTCAGCAAAAATTGAAAAACTTTTACAAAACATAAATTCAAAAAAAGCTACTGGGATTGACAAAATTCCACCAAAACTAGTAAAACTAGCAGCAGGAATTTTAGCACCACCACTGGAAACTGCAATCAAAAACAGTATCGATCAAAATATATTCCCAAGCAAACGCAAATCTAGCGACAGTTATTCCCTTGGACAAAGGTACAAGAAATAAAAACGAGATGTCAAATTTTCGCCCCATAAGCGTTCTAAACAGTTTAAACAAATATAAACAATATACGAAAAAGTATTAAGCGAATATTTACAAATGCAAATAGAGCCTTTCATGTCAAAATTTGTTGCTGCCTATATGTACTTATTGAAGAATGGAAGGAAAAATTAGACAGCAATAACTTCGTTGGAGGAATTCTGATGGATCTTTCAAAAGCCTTCGATTGTGTCCCTCATGACCTGCTTATTGCAAAGCTGGCAGCATACGGAGTCGATAAGAATATTTGCCTTTACCTATTGTCATATTTAACAAACAGAAGGCAAGGGAATCTAACAATGCAATCAACTGGTTTCACAGGAACAACATGATTGTCAACCCTAATAAATTTCAAGCCATCATCATAGATAAAAGAAAAAACGATTTAACTGATAAAACTTTAAACATAGGAGGAAAAGAAATAAAAAACAGTTTCCTCAGTTAAACTGCTAGGTGTACAAATAGATGATAAGTTAAATTTTAACTGTCACATTAAAAATATCTGCAGATCAGCATCAAATCAGCTGAATGCTCTTATGAGGTTTAACGCATTTCTTAATTTTGAAAAGAGGAAAGTTTTGATAAATAGCTTTATTCTGTCTAATTTCAACTACTGCCCTTTAGTATGGTGTCTCTCCAGTGCAAAATCATTACAACTGATAGAAAGCATTCACAAAAGATCAATTAGATTCCTTTATAATGATAGTGAAACTCCATATCCCTTCTCCTCCAACAGTCTGGAAGACCAACAATGAAACTCGCAATAGAAAGAAATATTTGTATTGAAATTTTTAAAACTATTAATGATTTAAATCCTGTTTTTATGAAAGAAATCTTCAAACTGAGAACTACGGATCGAGCAACTAGAGATCAATATAAACTAAATTTAGCAATTCATAAACGCAATCAAGTGACTTTTGGAATAAGGAGTCTTTCATATTTGGGTCCAAAGATTTGGAACAAATTACCTTATCATGTGAAATCCTCTGCAACTGTCTATGCTTTTAAAAATATCATAAGAATGTGTAATTTCAAATCCTGAATGTCTTGTAGTTATCTATACAAGTATTTATACCGTTAAAAGTAATTGTAAATATTTCAGTCGGGATAGATTTGCTATTTATATGCATATTTATTATATATATTCTTAGCTATGTAAAGTAAAAATCCAACTTTAAATAAATTGAACAAACAAAAAAAAGACAACACTGCAAATCCATTTGAAATTACAGATTCTGATGTTGCGGATGCTCAGTATCCTGGTAACATTTTATCTGACGATGAGGAAGATGATATCAATGTTGTTTAAACTAAAACTAAAAACTAAAAAACCTAGTGAGACGAAACCTAACGTTTTGTTAATCTTTTTTTCAGTTTTATAAAAGTCAAAATTACCATTTTCTTTAATTTGTACAAAATTACAAAAGTTTTATAAGCACCCAGCATTTATAAAGCGCCCTCCTCGATTAAGCACCCATGCAAAAAATCCAAACATTTAATAAGCGCCCAGGGCGCTTGTTCGGATATTTACGGTACTTTTAGATAATGAGCTATCATAAGGAAGAGAAAAAAAGTGTGTCAGCAGTTTTCTTGTGAGATCTCCACGAGGGAGCCAATTTTTCTACTTTGTTTGAGCGCTTTGTTAATAATAAACAAAATTGTTCTATTTCCACTGACATCAGCATAGTGCAACTCCATCTCTACATATAACAGTTTTGTGGGTTAAGTGCTTAAAAATATAAAATATATAAAAATATCTCTTGAATCTTGAATGTGGAATAAAACATAAACTTGATGAAACTGATGAAACCTTCATAATATTGAAAAGAATGTTTTTGTATTCATTTGTTTCATTTCAAAATTTCAAGTGATGTTTTTTGAAGAAAGTAGTAATTGAGTGAGACTTCTGATAGTTTTGTCACTGAACCGGTATTCAAGAATACACTGAATATTGATACTACTGTAAACCTAAATGATTGATGGATAGTTTATTTGTGATTTTATCAGTATTCTCATAAGCAGAAATGCCTGTTCGGGCTCTAGTTTAAAATTTTCTGAGTGCCTTCAAACAGTTTATTATTTGACTAGTAACCTGGGTAAATTTTTACCTTTCATTTTTTATGTGTCAAATTCACCTTTTCCGTGTGCGAACCCTGTGACGAAAATTTCAATTTGGGAATTGGAAACGGAAAATGTACCCATGTTTTAGAGCTTGAAAACTGATCAAAAAAGTGTATGGGATCATTTGGCTATGATCAACTGTTAGAGAGATATCGCTGATCAAAGATTTTGATGACGTCATAGCCGCACCATCCAAAAATATTTAAGCCTCAAACTTTCGTCACCCCATCACCTGTATCACCGACCCTAAAAAACATCCCTTATCCCCATTCGTTCTTGAGATATTTCCCTAAAAACATCGTGTTCGATTGGGGATGCAATGCAAGATTTCCCCGTGATCATAACAAAAACTGACGTCATTCCATGTGCTACTATATAATAATCATAAAAAGTATCTCTTGCCTGTGGTTTTACGCGTACTTATGATGAAATTGACTGTCAAAAAAACCCGAAATATCAATCTCTGAAATGAAAGTGTGACACACGTTACACGGTTGTTACACATTGGTTTTTTTATAAGCAACCAAGGTCAGACCTTAGTAGTAATGTTGCTTAAAAAATGACCATTTTTTAGTAGTAATGTTGCTTAATTTGTTGCTAAGTATTAATTGAAAAAATATGTTTTTCCAATCTTGAAAATCTTTGTGTAAGTTTAAGTATCTAAGACTTAGTACTGCAACCTAGTGTAACCACCCAACGTTAACAATTTTAAGAAATGTGCTTTAGCTATGCAAGTGCTGCATGATTTCAAAATTTCATGTTGCTGATTTATGTAAGATCCTTGTGGTACTGTTGCTTAACGTTTTGAGAAAATTTACTAGTGTTGCTTATAAACGTGTTGCTTATAAAAAAAAACGTGTATAATTAAGATTTCTTGGTGAGTAAGAAAAACTATGAAAAAATTTGCAGTTTGAGCGAGATGGAAGCATAGTGGAATACACTTTCTTCACACCTTCCTGCATAAAACCGTTTCTGAAGCTCTTCAATAACATCAACCTGAAAATTTGCTGTTTCCAGTGTGATGATTGAATCTGGAATGGAATTATTTAAGCCCTATTCGAATGCTGTTGAGTCTTGTGTACAACCAAGCTTAAATAATTCGTCTGTGACACTCTTATGAAACCTGCATCATTTGGTCCACAGAGATATTTTGTACAACTTCCAAATGATTTTCATTTGCCTCTTCATTGGGAGTAAAATAAACTTTTCTGAAGATCAGCTTCCCTTGCAAAAATGCATATTTGCATAGGGATCTTTACTGCCCAATTTTTGTTTTTAGAAACGGAATGAAACATTTGAATACCACTCTTTGTCATGACAGGCAAATCTGTTCAAACTTTTGAACCTCCAGCAACAAGACAAGCTCAAACACCTTTTTCTTTCTCACAGAGCATCCATGTTGTTGTGATACAAAATTGGCCATTTTTTTTGATTTTTGAGTATTTCAATTTAATTAGGTTGCTGGTCGTTTTTCATAATTTGTGCAGAAAGAGAAATTTGGACCAAATTTTTGTTGTGTTTCAACTTTTTTGAAAATTTGTACATAATGCCAACTTGACTACGTTTTTGGTAGAAATTATAGATTACCAGTTTTGTAGGTTTTCATGCCTATCACTGTTATCAGTTAACTGTTCTCACATGAATATCCTTATCTTCTTTCACTCTTTTGTCTGGCGAACTAATAAACAATAAACAAGTACTCAGATTTTATTTTAGATTCAGAATAATTTTTTGTCTTGAGGAACTTTCATTATGTTTAGTTTACCCTTTGTGCTCCAATATACAACTGTATATGTACAGGATAACATTTATTAGCAAAGATCTTGAATTTCATGATTATGAAGCTAGTCAATTAACCTCCTCAACTACAGTGATGCAATCGAAAGAACATTATTTTGAATGCTGGAAAATGTCTGAATGTTGAGTTCATGACTGTTTAAAGTAACATGCCAATTTTGAATGTACCATTTTGGCACATCTCCTTTTCTTATGCTACACACTGCAATTGATGTAAATTCCATCAAATAAATTGATCAGGATTAGGCCAAACAGGATGCAAAATTTTGTTTAACCTTTTAGATTTTAATTTTAATTTTTTTGTAGATAAAATTGCCAGGAAAGCTGATGTATTTGATTGTCATGTGGTTGAAGTTGGTGCTGGCCCAGGATCGCTTACAAGATCCATACTCAATGGTGGAGTGCGACACTTACATGCTGTTGAGATTGACGAGAGATTTTTGCCATCTTTAGAAGTATGATTTTTACTTTTTGTTGTTTTGATGTTTTCACATCCTTATTTATCAGATAAGAAGTACGGTTACTTTGATTACTTCTATAATGTACAGCTATGTCTAAACAGCAACACACGATTCACTTCAAATCCGCTAGGATCATTCTGTATTGACTCTCTCTTACATAGCGGCAAGGATTTTATAAATCTCCTTTAATTCAACATACAGGTTTAGCTTCATTATTGTATTTTATTTAATTTCTGAACTTGTGAGTGAAGGAAATTGAATACAACAACACCATGGTTCCTTTGTTATGTATTTTTTGGGCAAGTTATATTTTTAAACACTAACATGATTAAACAGCGACATCAGGTAAATAAAATTCATTCTGTTTCTATGCGAACATTTTCTTTAAAATGGTTATTTCATCAGGAAAGTCATTGCAAAAGAAAGGAGGAAAAAGTGTTGGAAAGGACCAAGAAAAAGAAAAAACAGGAAATGATACTATTTACTTAGAAATGTTATTACTGACCGATAACAGAAAGTCACAGACTGTGGCTGGCTGTTTAATTGTTGATGGTTTGTCTGGGATAAGAAAGCATTGAGATGTAAGAATTATTCTCGTTATTATTTGTCCATCACAGACCATTGCTCCTTTTAAATTTCTCTTTTATTTTCAGTATCAATTGTAAGCCATAGTGAAAGTATTTCAAATAATGATACTCCATTTTTTATGTTCATTTTTTGCTAACAAAAAAACTATAGGTATTTTAAAAATAACTGGATTTTATCAACAACAATAAAGTTGTGTACTTCCTGAGCTTTTCCATGAAATCTGAACACAAAAATGCTACTGGTGATAAGGAATAATGTACACAAGAAAGGCTTTTGCTTAACATAATGCCTGTAAAAGTGATTTCAATGAAATTAATATTTTTATTTTGTTGAGGCTTCAGCAACTGGGCTCAGATAATATTTTATACATCTCTTTTCAGTTTCAGTAATCTGAATAAATTACATAAACTTTTTGTTGTGTTATAACATAAATTATGGAGAAACCTTGTCTTGATTTGCAGGCATGCAGTGTAAATACCATAATTTCTAAGGTTTCAATCTGCAATAACGCTCGTAAGGAAAGCTAGGGTTCCTAATTGAACTGCATCATTTATTATACAGACTCAGGTGCAAAGTTCTATTGTAACTGTGCGTCTATCCTTTCAATTTCAAGAACTTTCATATGTCTTTTCTGTTTGTGGTATTGTATATATCACTGTTCTAATATTGGAATAATCTTGCTTCAAAGCAGATGTTACAAAATACTTCATTTATAGTTTTTTTAACCTATAACATAACTATATACAAAAAATCTACAAAAAATCTACAAAAAATCTGAAAACCTGGAACTACATCCGATAACTCATTTTACAATATGTTTTATAATAGAGTTGTCCAGTAATTTACATATAAACATTAGTAATGTCAACTTTTGAAAGCCTCTATTTCCTGATTTTTTCAACTGCAGCATATTCTGGTATCTCTTTTTCAACTTTTTGCTGTTCTTCTGAGATGACGGGGCTGTAATAGTTACTCTCCTGCTGATCAAAGTTTTTAAGTTGTACCTGAAAATCTTGTGGATTGCCTTTTTCAGTTGATGGTTTTGTTATCGGAGTTTCTGGTGTCAAATTGTTCATGGATGTGTATTGGATAGGTGGGTCCTTTTGTTCAGGTTTAACATCACTTGCTTGTAAGCCTGCCTCTGCCTGTTGGTAAATTGGTTGGTCTTTCTGAAATAAAAAACAGTTACTGCCGTTAGAATTTGACAACAACAGAATAATATTCTGACATCCCAGCTTTTTGCTGTTCTTTTAAAATGACAGGACTGTAATAGTTACTCTCCTGCTGATCAAAGTTTTTGAGATGTACCTGAAGATCTTGTGGATTGCCTTTTTCAGTGGATGGTTTTGTTATCGGAGTTTCTGGTGTCAAATTGTTCATGGATGTGTATTGGATAGGTGGGTCCTTTTGTTCAGGTTTAACATCACTTGCTTGTAAGCCTGCCTCTGCCTGTTGGTAAATTGGTTGGTCTTTCTGAAATGAAAAACAATTTACTGTTGTTAGAATTTGACAACAACAGAATAATATTCTGACATCCCAGCTTTTTGCTGTTCTTTTAAAATGACGTGACTGTAATAATTACTCTTCTGCTGATCAAAGTTTTTGAGTTGTACCTGAAGATCTTGTGGATTGCCTTTTTCAGTTGATGGTTTTGTTATCGGAGTTTCTGGTGTCAAATTGTTCATGGATGTGTATTGGTTAGGTGGGTCCTTTTGTTCAGGTTTAACATCACTTGCTTGTAAGCTTGCCTCTGCCTGTTTGTAAATTGGTTGGTCTTTCTGAAATAAAAAACAATTTACTGCTGTTAAAATTTGACAACAATGGAATTATATTTTTGGTGTCTCAGTTTTTTGCTGTTCATCGATTTTCTTTGTTGTAGTAGATATTCTTCTGCAGATCAAAGTTTTTCGAGTTGTACCTGGAGATGTTGTGGATTTTTGCCTGCTTGACTATCGTTTTCAGTTGATGGTTTTGCTTTATGAATATCTGCTGTTACACTGTCCACGGTTGAGTATTCGTTAGGTGGATCCTGTTGCACAGGAGTAACACCAGTTTCATGTGGAACTGCATCATACTCCTGATAAATTGGTTGATCTTTCTGAAATAAAAAACAATTTACTGCTGTTAACATTTGACAACAATGGTATAATAAATTTTTGGTGTCTCAGCTTTTTGCTGTTCTTTGTTGTAGTAGATAATCTTTCGCAAATCAAAGTTTTTCGAGTTGTACCTGGAGATCTTGTGTATTGCTGCATGCTTGGCTATCATTTTCAGTTGACGGTTTTGTTTTATGAATATCTGCTGTTACACTGTCCACAGTTGAGTATTCGTTGGATGAATCCTGTTGTGCAGGAGTAACACCAGTTTCACGTGGAATTGCATCATACTCCTGATAAATTGGTTGATCTTTCTGAAATAAAAAACAATTTACTGCTGTTAACATTTGACAACAATGGTATAATAAATTTTTGGTGTCTCAGCTTTTTGCTGTTCTTTGTTGTAGTAGATAATCTTTCGCAAATCAAAGTTTTTCGAGTTGTACCTGGAGATCTTGTGTATTGCTGCATGCTTGGCTATCATTTTCAGTTGACGGTTTTGTTTTATGAATATCTGCTGTTACACTGTACACAGTTGAGTATTCGTTGGATGAATCCTGTTGTGCAGGAGTAACAACAGTTTCACGTGGAATTGCATCATACTCCTGATAAATCGGTTGATTTTTCTGAAATAAAAATAAAAAACTAATGCAATTATCAACCCTCAAAAATTGGTGGTGTGATCTGTGTTTTAAGATTATACAAATATTTTTTTTGATTTCCCAACCGAATTGGAATTAGTGATCATAGTATAGAGTGCTTGCCACTGGAGCTGAAGATCATGGTTTCTGTCTAGGTCATGTGATCTTTAAGTCTTACCTCCAAGTCCATTTTGCTTCTTTGTTTGCACCTGAAAAGAAGACTTGTGATGAGAAGGTTTCATAAAAAGAACACTAGAATCCCTTGCTGCTATAATTATTTACCTTTTGATAAAAAACAATATGATTGCCAGTAGGATCAGTATAATCAGTGTTGGTAAAACGCCAACAAGAATTGCAGTGTTTATGCATGATTTTTTTCTTAGTGTTGCTGTTGTTGTTGTTGTTGTTGTTGTTGTTGTTGTTGTTTTTGTTGTTTTATCCTTGAGGTAAAAATAGTCTTTCTCCAAAGGATCTGTAATGTAAGAATTCATTGATGAATTTTTGTTTCTTTACAAGTGATTTGAGTTCAAACAAGATATAATCAATTGTCACCAACAAAATATTATTGGATGTCAAAACTTACACCTTCTAGTGCCTCTTACTTTCACTATAGCGCACTTGTTTTCCCACTTTTCACTAGGAACAGGTTCTATCCGAATTAGCAGGCCATCTCCGCTAGTTATCTAAGTAGGTAAATAATGTAAACTAAAGGATTATTCTTCACAAAAAGTATCAGTGAAATTTTAGTATTCTTTGCTATCTGTATAATGCCCATGGTGTTTTGCGTAGTTTATTAGTCTGTTTTTATTAGTCTTATTTTATTAGTTTCTTGTGTAACCGACATAGGTATTTATTATTTTCCTGCAGCATTTTCAGGAATATGAAGGTTTCAAAAACGTTTCATGAAAGTAAAATAAACCACGTGCAACATCAAACTCAAAACACTCTTCCGAGACCTAAGCAGTGTGTTGACATTTTTTTTGTCGTGCACGTCACCATAATACGACACATTTCGTACGATTTTTTATGTTTACACAGTGCGATATCATACCGTGTAAATTGCCCTTTATATTCACAAATGTGCAACCGCTTGTGGTAAGGGTGAAAATAGAAAAAGTATCAATGGAAAACGTGATTTAGCAAATCTGTAATTATGAACGGTCTTTCATAAGGGATTTCGTTCTCCAAACGTTGGCTTGTGCAAAAAAACCGTATACAAGAAGAATACACATACTTTCACCTGGGTTACTTGTAAGAATACATTTCATAATAATCCAACTTACCGTAGCTTGTGGAGTAGATGTTAAACCACACCTCAATTTTTCGGTAAAATTTCAAAGAAAACACAGAGGCAATAATTAATAAAGATAAATAAATAAGATTTTTAAATAAATACGTGAAATAAAAAAGTGTCTACTACTTTTATTTCAATTTTAATTTCATTGTTTTACCGTTGTTGTTAGATCTCTCAATTTCATATCCCAAGATCCTTCTTCATTGCGTATGTCCCAGAAAGTTATGTTATGAGTTCTATTCCGGTTGATTTCATACTTATCTCTGAATTTCTGAAACTTCTCAAATTTCTCCAATTCGCAACCTGAAATAAAAAAATCCTTTTTTTATTTTTGCTACGTTTTTTTGCTTGCAGAGTCATTTAAGCGAAACTGTTCAATATAAGTCTGCTTTTATGTTATATAGAAAAAAGCTAGTTGAGATTGTCTTGATTATCTTAGAAGAAAATATTTTTGTTACAAAAATGACGTATTGTTGTTGTATTCTACGGAATATCTCAATACAGAAGACTTGTCCCTTTCGATCTCCTTCAGTTTTACATTAATAAGGCATTATAGATATTGTTACCTGTCACGTTTTTTATCTCTGCATCGCTATAACACTTTTTCCCAGTGTTTTCGTGTATATAAAATGTTTTGCCTTTGCATTCACACCATATACAATTTTTAAAACCATTATACTCATCCCCTTTATCATTTCTTGAAACTGAGATTGAGATTGTTTGAACAATCAATATGCTGGTGATGATAAGAGGGTTCAAAAGCTCCATGGTCCAAATCTTCTTTCCAAATCTTCTTTTCAAAGCTTATTTGTTGATATTGTCGGTGTTATAGCAAGCATTACTTTTTTGACCTCATTAATTTGCTATTAATATTCATCTGGAAAACTCAAACTTGCTTTATTGTTCGATCATGTTGAATCTGCGTTTCAGAAATTCTTTCAAAACTTATGTAGTATTCTTTTCCTACTTGCTTATTCATGTTATTAGTTTTTTTAATTATTTTTAATTTACTTTCACTGAAGAAAAAGAAACATATTATCATCCTTGTTTTTGTTTCTCTATCCATTAGGAAAGGAAATAATCACTGTACAGACCATCCTCCAAATCGATTGAAAAAGCTTGACACTGTGAAACTGCCATTATGTATCCTGTTAATCTCACAAATTATAATCTTTCGTCTAGATGTATAGTTGAGCATCTGTGGGATTAGATCCAATGTGTCATGGTTGGAAACAAATGAGCTTTGCATTCTAAACCAAAACTGCCTTAGAGTCAACGCGGACACATTAAGATCCTCTTTGACTTGATTTGATCAACGTAAGGAGTAATCACTTCTTCCAACCAACGTATTGCTTCTCCTTGCTTCTGTGTGATTTATTGTACGATTCTTAAGGAAAATAAGGCGTTAGTCAATATCTAAATTATTTGGAAAGTTAATCTGGAAGAATTGTTGTTGTATGTATGTACTTAATCACACTGTTAGCTTTCTTTATCACTTTTCAGCTAGATGATTAAAATAATACATGAGGAAAGTCAAGTTTAGTTACGAACAAACTAATTGTCTATGTCTAAGTTCGTTTAATATGAGTATATGAGGGTTTCAGTCTTTCATGCAACATTTACTGTTACAAAACATAATTTTTCATAACTATATCCGCTTAACATGTAGAGGGAGAACTAAGCCTGTATCGAACTGTCAACAAGGACAGTGGTCTGTCAAGAAGGACAGCTACAAAATACTTGGGCTGTATAGACTTTAAACCAGAACAGATACGATGAAAATTTAACCTTGCGACAAACTGTCAACAAGGAAAGCGACTAAACTTAATTTTATCCTACTTTCATAGTGAGTATTTGCTGGATTATGCGGTTTACAATCAGATAGTTTTTGCGGTATTCATGATTATGCTGAAGTAACCTCGATCCATTCTGCAATTAGGAAACACTTGAAAGTAGGAAAGGCGACAGCACACACATTTATGTAGTTGTCTCTTTCACAGACTTTTCAAATTCATCTAATCACCATAGTAGTATATTTTATATCCTAACATTTTTCGTTTATCAGCCATTGTAAACACTTTTCGAACTTAATCTGCATAGTCTGGATGATATTCGGAAATGTAATGATTAGACTGCATTCGCAAATTCATGTCGTTTTCCCATTAAACTTGTAAGAGTTTAATCACTAAACCATAGCTACTCAGCAGAATTAAAATCTTATCGCAAATGCAATCAATCTGGAAGTTGCAACCTTTGCAAATAGATGTATGTTCAGAAGTTCAACCAGAAGCCCTTATGACGATGTATCCATTATGATGTAATGTCTGCGCAAGATGTTTTGTTGTATTGTATCAGGACGAAAATAAAGTGAAAGCGACGCAAAACTCTTTATTTCTGCTGCAAATCATTTCCCCTTGTTATCCTAAATACCTTGGAGATTTGATGGAAGATGGCGCCAGTGCAGCTGTCAAACTACTATTGAGCAGTTGAAAATGTTTACTATGTCAGAATGTACAGCTTTGATATCATGTCCATGATAGCTATCTCACAGTTGAAGACAATGGGTTTTCGTTTTGGTAGTGGTTGTAATGTATACTATACTGCAAGCGAATATGTACAAAGTATTTCTTTGGTAGTAATTCTTTGATCTCTTTCCTCAGTTCGTAGCGTTTCTGTCGCGTCTGAAAAGAGAATTCGTAACAGAAACAATATCATTTATATATTGACCATACTCCCCGTTCTAAAACTACCTTCCACTGGCACTGTTCTGATTTAGAAGTGGCCGCCGATCTTAAAGAGTGGCCTTTAAAAATATTGTTATCTGCAACTGCTTCCTTAAACATTGTTTTAACCCACCCAGATATATAGTGACGATGCTTATCAATAACTGGGAGACCATTCGTTTATGCGTTCTAAATTAAGCATGTAATGGTTTTACTACACAAACATCCTTATCTTCTGAATAACTTGTAAATACAACTGATTGATTCGAGTACCCCTGTCTCCATGACTTTTGGAGTTCACGAAAATTTATGGTGATAATCAGATTTGATCATGAATTCCGTATCAAAGTTTAGAATACGTAGTACTCGTGAGAAAGACAATGACTTCACAGGTATTGTATAGTTGTCCTTGTATTCTTGTATCATGCAGTCGAAGACCGATTGCACACCCCAAACAAAAGTTGTTGTTTCTCATCAACAGGTCCACCATCAACATTACTATGAAGAGATAGCTGATCGGTAATAACAAATCGTCCGATATTCTTAACCTTCCCCAAACAATGTGTTAAGATAGTTCAAAACAAATTTTGTAGGACATTGAAATGAATCAAGTCTTTGTTTATTACATCAACCATCCCAATTATATCAGGACGATGTACTCATCGTCCGATGTACTCATTTGTGTTAGCACGCTTACCTCTGGAAGCAATGAGGAGCTTTAAAGCCTCTAATGATATCCCCTCTTTAAAGTTTTTCTTCCCTGAAACTATCCAAGTAGATCATGTTTTGTTGATATGCAGTTTTGGGTACTATGCTTGTGTCTTCGATATCCATGCAATGAGAATTAAAAATGCTATTTCCTCTCCTTTCCACTTTCGGTACTACTCTGTGATTTGGGGACAGTTGGAGAGAGTGCACACAGGCACTGGTCATTATACAAAAAACACAAGCCTGCTTCGGTGTTTTAGGTGTTTCGATGTTTTATCACAAGACGATATTCTCCGCCATCTTTCTTTCCCCACTAACATGACGTCATAGCCGCTATTGCTGAAAATTCACCATTTTTGTTGGACATCCTTGAGATGGTTCCCTTTCGTTAAAATTTTTCTACACCTACAATTATCAGTTGAATTTTTAAATATGTGATACGAGAATTTTTTGTTGTTTTTCAAGCGTTTTTTAATAAAGATATTACAGTAAAAAGATGGTTTTGCATTTTTGTGCTCCCTTGTCATAGAGACGCCGAAGACCAAATAAGCTCAATGTGCTTAATTATGGCCTCTTCTATATTTTTTATTCTATAATTTTATTCAAATTTACAGGAATTCCGGCTTTAATGGTCAAATGTATGTCCTTATTCTGTGGAGTGATACGGGGCCTTTTACGATGTAGAGTTCAGGCATTTGACGTCCATCTCCTCTAGAATTTCAATTTCTTCTACTTGCAGATCCATTCGCTATTCACATTTATAGAATTTGATCAAATTTAGGAAAAAGAAACTTAAGGACATTGTTCGAATCCGTTTCCTCTTATTAAAGCGCTTATTATGAATGAAAGTATTGGCGCTTAGCCAGGGTCAGCGAATTAAGCGGAACGGAGCTCTTTTGGATCAGTATCATCAAAATTACTAACAAAGATTTGCGTTCGGCTGCCGTTAATCACTGAAATTTCTTATAGGACGCCAAAAATTTCATTGGCTCACTTTTGATTTTAACATAAATGTTATGACAAGTAAGTAAGTAACGAGAGTTTTTAGTCCTTGGGCTTCCATCCGTAATGGTTGGTTCTTCCACCTGCCGACTGGCAACTATTAGTTGACTTACCGCCAGAGATACGTATAGCATTGCTCTAACTTGCCCGAAGGCCAGTGTGCAGTCTGTCGATGGCTCCTAATGGGCTGACACGCTGCTTTTAAAGCGCATCGGAGTGGTGTATTGAGATACGACATGACTGGACTCGAACACGGGTCGCAGCGGTCGCAATCAAAGGTACTAACCACTACACCATCGCTGCACAAGTATGATTGATTAAGGCAAAAGTATAGCTTTTAAGTAAAATTGACTATTTTTACGGTGGATGGAAGCTCAAAGCGTATGTTTTTGGAGTTAAGAAGACGTTTTTTCCCGGGAATGCTTTGACGTTTCTAAATGGGTTTCGTTGTGGCTTCCAGTTGGTAAAACAACACATACCCTAAACCATATTGATTATTTAAGTTGATAATTCCTCAAGGTCTCTATGAAATTTGTTTGTTGACATATTTCTTAATTTTAGTGAACACACTAATATTTTTAGCACAGGAGATCATAACCTTTACCTGAAAAAGTATAAAGAATGCTCTCCTGTTGAGACCAGGCATCGCAGCGAATTTAAAATCAAGCTTTCGATGATCTATATGAGTTTATTTTCCATTTTCTTTTTTACTATCTTAATATCTTCAAGTCCCATGCATCCCCCGTTTTATTTTCACCAACAATAAACTACAACACACCACAGAAAGAACACGGAGAGATAGCTATTTCTATCGACATATATTTCCATACATTTCTACCGGTAGATGTATAGACTTGAAATTTCCGTATAATGATTTTTTATGAATGATGGAGAAGTTGGCATTAGAATGCGGGTTCGAAAACAACTGTATTCTAGTGTTAATACGTTACTAGAGGTGATGGGGTTTCCAAGAAATTTTAAAATGAAATTTTTGGTAAATCCAAAAAGGTAATTAAAACAACGGCGATGGAGAGCGAGGAGGTGATCCGGTTAAATTTACTCTTGTGTCAAAATGTATATATAACCTGTGTGTGACAGCATTGTTAAACTGCACAACTGTATATTTTGAAATTAAACAATTATATAGCTATTTTTCATATTTTTAGCATTGGAAAATGTCATTTTGTAAATGTGAGAGTTATGATCTTTTCTATTATTTTATCATTTATATGTTTGGTTTTATTATTACAGGTATAAAGCACCATCAAGAGTTATCAACATCAATGTATGAATTGGGAAGATGATATATATAGTATATCCAAATATATCCGATATATATACTTAAAACTAATTAAACTTTTGACCAGAGACAGGAAGCAAAAAGTGTCAATGTTAGGCATTTCTAGCCATATATGGTGAATGAATGTCTCTCATATTTTCTTTGTGGTGTGTTGTAGTAACAATATCCAGGAAATGTTCATTCACAACTTCACAGAATAATTCATTTGGAATCAACATGTTTCCCATTCAAGCATGTTTTAAATCGAATGTCTTTATTAATTGATGTAGCTGCAACATAAAGTCGTCTAGGCCATTATCTCTACACTAATTTAAATACACACTTTCTTGACAAAGTTTGGAAGTGTGATGTCGATGTGACTTCCTGTTGTACAATGCTTGTGAAAAACTTGCAATTCTTGCAACACTGTTCTTGATTCTGAAAAAAAAAACAACCATGAAATGCCATGACTTTCGTGTGTATGAATAATTTTTATGTAAAATACTTTTTTTTTTAGGTATGAGTGTCATAACAATATACAAAAGTTATGAATCTGTGCTTATGCATAAAAGAACTGAAAGTTATTGTTACATATATCGATCAGTTTCCTCTTGTTGCCTTTTTTTTCATCTCCTCTTCTACGTTCCTAAAGCTCGTGAATTGAATTGACTTTAACCAGTTTATTTTGTGGATAGAATAACCCCATGGTAGAAAATATGTTTAAAAAATTTGATGCTTCTGCTCTGGGAACTAAAGAGTTACTCATTGTTTTAGTTTCTTCAAGAAGAAATAAAGATTTTAAGTATTCGCTGGAAAGATGTCGTTTTTCCATTTTTTCCATTTTTTTCGTTGAGTTTTCCTTGTAACCCGTTTGCATTGATTGATAATCCGGTGTGCGTGCATTCCATATTTTCGCTGGCTAACGGGTGATTACACCCACCCCCTCTGCAACCCTTATTGATTTTTCAGTCTCTGAATATCTCATCCGTAAGGCTGCTCCTAGAACATGTACCAGTAGCTAATTATCAAAATTTAAAACACATTTAATTAATTGAAATGCGAAGGTTTTTGTAACAAACGATACATCTTAAGGTGAAATTCGAAAACATCAGTAATTATTATTTCGTGTAAGAGAATCACGAATTTCTTTAGATTCTGAAAGATGCGTCACAGGGTCATATGACGATACATCATCAAGACATAATGAAATTTGACTTTGAATCTAATCTACAGAATGTCCAAAAAGCAAAGTGGAATACCGAAGGTAATTATTCTATTTAGCTTTTGCTAAGCTTGCTTCATTGATCAATTTTATCGGGGGGGTCCTTGAAAATTTCAAATAACAGACTATTGTTTACAAAGAATCCTCTTATAGTTGATGACGTCAGTGGATGCCTGTTTTGTTTGGACATTAAAATATATCATTTACGTTTTCATGATCCCTTTCAAAATTCCTGTATTAGTTCTACATACGTTTTGAATTGTAACAGTTATAAACAAATTATAATTAATTATAAGATTAATTAAATAAATTAAATAAATATTAAATATTAAATAAATTGAATAAATTGAATAAATATTGCATAGTATCCACGGTCTTCGTTGAGAATGAAATTCCTCCCTTCCTTTTTTTCTCTGAGCTCTCAAAAATAGATTAATTAAATAAATTAAATAAATATTGAATATTAAATAAATTAAATAAATATTGCATAGTATCCACGGTTTTCGTTGAGCGTGAAATTCCTCCCCTCCTTTTTTCTCTGAGCTCTCAAAAATAAAAAACCCAAAGAACTTATAAACAACTCGTGAGCTTATTAAATTTACATAACAATACATCGTGCATCATCATGCGTTGCAGGCGTGAATTAAGAATTTCGTTTTTTGTTTATGTGTTTTTCGTGGTTTCTTCAATAGCGTCATTATGGCCTAATAATAGTTGGTTTTTATAGCAGGCTACACTTGAAGAAATATTTTAAGTAGGTTTGTTATTGACAACAATGAGAGCAGCGGAATGAGGAACGTTCCAACTTATCACATCAAACGAACCTCATTGTTAAGGAAACTCTTTTTCTGTTTATCTCCAGTTTACGTCTGTCCATCACCAATTTTTATCGTCAAGAGATATTTCCTTGTCGTGTCAGAAGACCATTTTAAAATTAGATGTGAATGTATTAGATGTAAATACTTTTATAAGTTTATTCGAAGTCTTTATGAAACTTTGTCATATGCGATGGAAGAAACCTGAAAACAAAAACAATCACAACATTTCTAAATGACTGAAATATTTATAAGTTTTCCCTTAATATTTGGAAAATTACTCATTTTTAATGGTCAAGTTCGATTCGAATAAAAACCCTTCTAAAATCTTGAGAAAAATTGATTGAAAGAAAAATAAAAATGAAAAAAACCCTCTCCATTGAAACGTTAAAGTGGGTAATATTGCCTTTAATCTTTTTTGTCAGACATGCCGAATCTGCGCTTGGTCGGTAATCTTCCATTTTCTGTGTCAATACCACTTCTTCTGCAATGGTTGCAAGCTCTATCCGTCAGAAGGGGACCTTTTCAATACGGTAGAGTGCCGATGACGTTGGTATTTCAAAAGGAAGTCGGAGAGGTAAGTTCAGAAGTGATTTGGTTCTTTGACACCATCAGAGTTTCTGTCTGTACTGTTGTAGTAAGCAAGTACTAAAGAGGATTGACAATTGATTTTTTGGGGGTGATGACGTTTTCGTGACAACTTCCATTTTCTCTTACAATAATCGATAAATTATCGAAAAAGATATTCTCATGAAATCATCGAGAGAAAAAAATATATCATATAAGATAAGTGATAATTATATTGTTTTTACGTGTGCTTCTTTATTTAGCCAAAGAAAGATAAACAACTTATTGTTTCTCGTAAAAGCTATTCGTGTCCCTTTTTCTGGTGTAAAGTATTGTTTCGCGTGAATATTTTAAATATATAATTAATTCTAATTGTTAAAATTCTAAATGTGTTTCGTCAGTTTGTCTCTGTCCTTGTTCAAAATACCTGTAACAAAATCTCTGTGTAAATAATGTTTGTTTTGTTGTTGTGTGTGTTTGTTTGTTTTGGTTTTTTGTCTTCGTTTTTGGTCAACATCTGGTGAATTTTCCCAGTGGGTAAAAAGTTGAAAAGCCACTCCACGAAGGAGTATATTTCTATAGAAAGGCACACAAATATACACATTATTTCAATAAAAGTACTCTTCGCCTGAGTGACTTTTTACGATTTAGCCCACTGGGATTGTTTTCTTTTGAATTATCAAAAACGAAATTGAAATTGTGATGAAAAGGTTACTCTTATTTCAAGGTAATGCAGTGGGAAGAACGTTTTTCATTTGTTTTGTTAAAACGTTTAAGCGGGAAATACACCATGGGTTTTGACGCATGTGTTTTATCACGTGTCAAGACTCATACCTTATCGGTAAAAAAAAAGTCGTCAAAAAGTGACTAAATTTTGACTAGGTGACTAATTTAGCCGACTAAAATTTTTACCGAGTTTTTTTTTACCGACCAAACGTTTTTGCCGACTCTTTTTTTTACCGACTTAACTTTTTTTGATGATTTTTTTTTTTTTTTTTTTTTCTCCTAAAACTACTTGCCAAACTACTTTTTGTCGATTTTTCTTCTCTGTGTTACCAATTCTTATCAGGTGCTTTTTGCGGTAGTATGAAAATGTAATTGAAATCAAATTGTATGAAGAAGAACAAGTGCAGCCAGGAAAAACACAAACTGAACATGAACAAAAGAAGAGTCAAGAAGAACAAAATAACGAAAATACACAAATTAAGAAAAAAACTGTTATTGAAATTGACTAATTAACCTAATTTACCTAACCTTTCTTTTTGGTGTTGGTAGTCGGCAAAAAGTAACTAAATTTTGTCCAAGTAGTGACTAATTTTTTTGCCGACTTTTTTATTACAGATAAGGTGGTGTATTTTAAGAGTTTTTCGGTGTGTCCATGTGTCCAAAAAAAAGTTCAACATGTTGAACTTTGTGTGTCAAAACACATTTTACAGCCAATCAGCTTTGAGAATTGCACTGCTGCAAGTGAGTTTGTATTTGATTTAGTTGTTCGTTCTTTCATATGAAAAATGAACTTGAAGTGAAAATAACCTATAAGGATCACGTGATCATGTGTTGCTTTGGTGATATCATTTTTTACTAAACATGAAATCTCATCAAAATTTGCTGGTGTCATTCTTTTTATAAATTTCGCCGTCTTCTACCCTTAATTCATTTAACAGCTGACTATAGCACCCATGTGTAACTCTCCGTTGAAGCCAAGGTCTCACCTAATGTTTTCATTTATTTCGCTCTGTCTCTGGCTCTGAGCATGGACGTATAAAAAGAGAAGGAATCGCAACTAATACTTAAGCCTTTCATTTCTATCATTAAAATCTATTCTGTCGGCATTTCTTTGATGAAATTCTCGCCTCGCTTTTTACTGGAAATAGTATACAGAAAGAAGAATGCTTTTTCATTGAATTCTGAAAATTTCATGTTTGAGACTGTTGGTTGTTACGATCATGAAAGCCAATGGAAACATGTATTTTTAACAGCACTTGAGGGAGTTTCAAAACTAGTTTTGTCAAACGTCTTCGTCCAAGTCACCAGCCATGTTTACAGCTCAATATGAAACTAAGCTCATAATAAAAACACGTATGTGGTGTATACACTGAATGTATGTGATTTTTTTTAGTTTTTGGATATCTACAAGGTTCCTTATAAAAAAAGAACGTGCAGTTGTAGATTGGATAAAAAATAAAAGATAAATGAGGAGTATTGTCAACACAACACGTTTCTGCTTTGGAGGATCTTGTTTTTTTAAGTGATGTAAATATAATACACTTGAAAGAGCTCAAAAGCGGAAACATGATCAAAAATTAAAATCAATAAAAAAGCCCAAACAAAAAAAAGATTGCTACATGATACAAAAGCTTCAATCTGATAAATGTTTTTAGTCAATAACATCCCAAAAGCTCTAAAGAAGATATAGGACGTTCACGAAATGCTGGAAAAAATATTAGAAAAAAATGTTAGGAAAAATATTAGAAAAAATATTAGAAAATTGTTTTACTTTTACAGTGGGTTTAGTATCTGCCTTTTTGTTCATGAACAGGGAACAATACTTATTGTGTAGAAATGGGAAATACAGTGTGTTTCAAAACGTTGGATTCAAAAGTTTTCATCGCATTTTTGAAGAAAATATCCAATTAATTTTTATAAATTTTTTATCCTTATCTTTTGGTCTTTCTCGTGATGTAATTTTTGTAGGAAATGGAAAAGTAGAAGAGAAAATCGAAAACTAAGTTTGGAAAAACACATTGATTTCTTAACGATCAATTAAGATGTTTAACAATAAGATCAATTATCGAGAACAAAAACAGTTACGTAACAATTTTTTATCGTTTCCACTTTGAAGCCTGGTTCAGACCTGACGATTACGATGATTACGACGATTAAAATTTAGTGTAATCGTCTAATGTGAACACTTTTGTAATCGTCGTAATCGTCATAAACGCCTGGCGTTTACGACGACAAAATATCATAATGTTCTGATATTTCATCGTAGTAGTCTATTGAGTTTCACGTCAATTCTATTGTTTTAAGATCACTAAGGCACGTGCTTCAAATTTTACAAAGAAGTTCAAACTTGACAAGGGAAAGAAGTATCGTGTGTTTGAAACAATTTTGAAATTAGTATTTTGAGATACTTCAAAGTGTTCAGACCTGGCGATTGGCGATTACGACGATTGATATTGTTTTTTCGTGAGCAATAACATTAATTGAGAGTCTCAGACGTCAGATAACGGCATAAAAGATTTTGCACCTTTAAACAATAAAGATACGGTTGTTAACTTATATGTCTAATTGATCGTTAAGAAATCAATGAGTTTTTCCAAACTTATTTTTCGATTTTCTCTTCTTCTACCTTAAGGGAAGAAATTGTTTGCGGAATTAATTTTTGCGAATGCAATAAATTTAATAAAATCGAAAATAGGGAAACACGTAATTCAGTGCCTGAATAACGTCTATTTTTCATCAGTTATAATATCAGTTATACATATTATAGTGCAAGTGCAGATGCTGCTTGTGTTGTTATTGACGAAGAGTAATAATAAGTCCTTAGATGTTCAATAACTACGGAAGCCCATAGGGGACATGGACAATTCTACTCCTGTTACTTTCGTAATTGAAGTCATCCAACGCATTTCGAATAATTTCACTTCACTTATGTTTCTAAGTAAAGCCATCCAACTGCATTCTTTGTTGGACGACTTGTGTTTGTTGAAGTGAAGTCGTCCAACGCGATATTGAAACTGTTGGACGACTTCTGCGAACGCCAAATTCTCCTGCGGGACAATTTCATGGATATTCTGCGAAATATCGACATTATTGCACGTTACATGACTAATATAATGGCAGCTCTTCGGAGTAAGTGGTAAACAATTGTTACCAATTGTTTACCTACTACCAATAAACAATGATAGTATGCAGCTATCGCAACTTCTTACTATTAACTTGTTAGTCGCTGTACATTTATGAGGAAAGAAACAAAACATATGAACAACTTTCTTACCTCCGCATTCGATCCTGACATTGGTTTCGCCATCATGACACTCATTCTAGTACCAGAGTACTAGAATGAGTGCAGAACATTTATTAATTATTCCGCAGGTAGAACATTTTGAACACAAGTCGTCCAACAGTTTCAATATTGCGTTGGACGACTTCACTTCAACAAACACAAGTCGTCCAACAAAGAATGCAGTTGGATGGCTTCAGTTACGAAAGTAACAGGAGTAGAATTGTCCATGTCCCCTATGGGCTTCCGTAAATAACCTCGACTTTTTTCCTTGCGGATGAAAAATTTATAAAATTTTGCGGAATTTATTTTTGCGGATGACCAATATTTATTCATTTTTGCGGAATTAATTTTTGCGGATTTGAGCGAAATCTGCAAAAATAAATTCCGCAAAAAAAAGTTCCGCACAAATTTCTTCCGCAAACAATTTCTTCCCTTAAGGTACTTTTTCATTTCCTACAAAAATTATATCACGAGAAAGACCGAAAAATAAGGATTCTATCGATATAAAATTTATAATAATTAATTGGATATTTCCTTCAAAAATGCGATGAACATATCTTTATTTGCACGCCTTTTGTTTAACAACCAATACCCAGATGACATCAATCTTTGAAAAATACAATGGAACAAAAATATTGACAATAACAAGAGATTCTTCTCCTTCTGTGCGCTATAGGTGGTTTTGAAGTCGTTGAATATTTTATATTCGTTTTTGGCCTAAAAACCGAGGGTTTTTTTCCAAGAACTCTGTGACCCGGCCCTACCACTGAACCCCCTCTCTTCACACGGCACCCCATCATAGCCCGCTCTATTCCCACTCTCATCACATAAAAGGTGTGGTTTGGTGGCCATTCTTATTTTTTCATGTGTACTTGTGTTTGAGGTTTTTAAATGTCATAATGTGGCCACAGAGGATGCCATGAGGGCAAGCACTCTCTTGATTAGATTTGAGAATTTCGAAACATTTCACTAAAATATATTTTCCTTTCTTTTGGGAGAAATTGCTTATCCTTTGCGCACTGTATATTTTTCGTACACAAAATCATTTCCCCCTTTAACTCTTCTTCACTTCATTTTTTCTTCAGACAATTGGGCTTCTTCAAAAATAAAACACAACTTTTCTAGAAAAAATCATTCATGCTTTGTTTACATAAATCTTTGTTTATGATGTTTTGTTGGAACCTGTTTTCAAGTTGCAGAGTTGTTCATATAGTTCAAGATCCTTCCTATGACTCTTTCTCGTAGTTAGCGAAATAAACGATTTTCGTTTATATCAATCAAAACAATTTCAAATCGCTTTCACTGACTTTATTTTTTTCCAGGTGAATTTTTTTTCTGACAAAGTATAGATTATCTATTTTTTTTATTTATTAATTTATTTCTAAAATTATTATGTAGGATTTCAGTATACATATTTACAAATGTACGATAAACTGTGTATCAACTTTGTATCAACTAAAGCTGTATTACCCTTTACGAAGTACGAGGTTCCCAGTAGGCAAAATCGTCAATATTATCACTGCGTTGTAGAGCATTTTCATTGAAATTGCAGTTTATACATTCTTTCGTAGTAAGTTGGTCCATTGGGTTGTATGCTAGTTTGATAGTTTGGGAAAATACATTCATCTGTTTAAATAAGAAGTCAAAGAAGACAACATATACTATTATCTTAATGAAACATTTAAAAACTGCCGAACATCTCTCTATTGCTCCTTTTATCGAAAATATATACCTTTTCGGGGATAATTTCGTCGGGGAAAATTTACTTCGGGGAAAATTTTTCGTCGGGGAAAATTTCGTTATTTTGCAAAATTGTACTAATACTTATAAATTTCACTTTTTCAAAATTTTCGTCGGGGAAAATTCACTTTTCCCCGACGAAATTATCCACGATAAGGTATAAAACGTAGATCATTCTACCTTGGACTTATAAACAGCATATTAGCTAATCTTATGACTTGCACGGTTTTCCTTGCCTTGAATAATACTGACTAGACATTATCTTAATAATCATAGACGACGGCAACGACGACATAACCCTATTCCAATAATCAGCTGGCTAAAGCCACTGACTAATAAACAATCTTTGTCACGTTTATGAACTTGTCGGATTCATATTTTGATTTCAAAATCCCTATGGTATATTAAATCGATTGATTAAAATGTTGTCATAATTTGTTTTCGTGTAGGATGTTGGTTCTGATTTTATTCGTTGTTTAGTTTTTGGTTTGCTTTCTATCTGGTGTGACATTTTGTGAGATTCACATTAACCACACGATGGCCACACAATCAAGACTCACTTAAATTTAAGCTAAGTACAGTGAAGTGTCCATCTGCAAATTTATCATGCAATGTATTCAGTCGAGTCCTTTTTTTATGCGTTCGTCTGCACGTTTTTCTTTCAGGTTATGTTCGTCTTAACAAAAATAGTAGCTACATTGATTACTGGAAACGTTTTTTATAGATTTGTATACATTTGCTAACGCTTCCTTTCTTGGTTGTATGTTACTTTGAGAACTTATTTTGTACTGAAGGCAAAAATGCTGGAATTATAACCAAAACATTTTTCTGATATTCCAACGTCTCAAGGTCGACTCTGTACACACCATATTACATAGTTTTGTACATTTGAACACCCTATCTAATATAATGCCAGCAGTGGTCTTATAAGACTTTACTGCTTGTGTGTTGTTTGATGTAGTCAAATTTTCACTTTCTAAAAAAAATTTTTATGTTTTGACCAACCTTTTTGCTGTGAACTTCGAGTGTTTGTTTTTAAAGATTATGAAGAAGAATTCAATTAGAGGATCTACATATACTAGAATGGCTCCCTTATTTCCCCACCAAACAGTTGCTTAGCGAGACCAATTTATTATGTTGTACTGATGATATCTACAACGATAGAGGGCTCGAACGATCAGGAAAAAGAAAAACAAGGAGTTAATTTTTTGGCTATTGGTCGTGAAGATATATCTGCCTCTACACGGGGTTCTTGTTTTTTTTGGTTTTTTTTCTCCATACAAAAGAGTGATTTAGTGATCGAAGGGAAAGGAAATCGAGGTATTTTATACAACGATGAAAGATAGCAGATGAAATAAGTCACATCATGACGTAAAAAGCATATCTTTATGAAAGATCCAATGAAAATTTCTCAATTCAGCAATCCATTCTCAGCGGGACTGTTCATCATCTCTCATTTCTCAGTATGGATCGTAGTCGTTTCTTTAACATCCTCATCGAGGTCTTACAGAACAATTTTATTTTTTGCGTCATTTTGATTATAAAGTTACAACGAACGTGCTTATTTTTTGAAATTGATCTTATTGTAAAAAAAACTTTTTTTGATCGTTAAGAAATTAATGAGTTTTTCCTAAACTTTTTTTTTTTCTATTTTCTTCTCTTCTCTTTTTCCATTTCATACAAAAAATACATCATGAGAAAGACCAAAAGATAAGGATTCCATCGATATAAAACTTATAAAAATTAATTGGATATTTCCTTCGAAAACTGCGATGATATTTTTTGAATCCAATATTTTAAAACACACTGTATAATTTTAATTAACATAAAAAAAAAGTCCTTCGCGAAGAACAATCAGAATCTCCATTGAGGTATCATAAGATGAAAAACCTTCGGTGTTTTTAGAATCTAACCGCAGAAGCATGTAATTACCATCGTTCGAGACTATCTATCATGGCGCAGAATTACTGTCATGTTACAAGGCCGATGGTTTTAAAAAGCACTTGTTTCACTCCAGAGCCTCAGGTTCGTATAATGTTCTTTAACTTTGGTTGCCAACTACATGCTCTGTAGTAAGTTTCTTTCATATTTTGGAAGTATTGCCAACCGGTTTATACTCTATATTATTAAAAATGGTTAACTAACAAATGAAGTTAACTTTCATACTCTATTAGGCCACGACGGTTGATTTTTTGAAATTTATATAAAGATTTATATAAAAATTGTTGGACAAAAGTGACGTAAATATTCAAAGATGGCAAAAATTTTGAACTAAAGGCTGAAAAACACTGTATCATTTTCCAATAATAATTTTTTAATGATACATTCCAATGACATTGAAAATTAAAAATTTTGGCGTAAATACGCTACAAATGAAAATTACAAACATGGACTCTGAAGAAGAAACAGCAGCTGCTGTCGTATTGTACATTTTAGCAAAAACGAGAGCTGAACACTGCATGGGTGAAGCCATGACTATGTTAATAAGAAAATTATCATTGGAAAATGATTGTGTATTTCGCGTGTTAAAGTCTTCAAAATGTTTTTTTCGTTTATGTTAGCGTCTTAATCACATCGCGTGCAATAAACACGTCATTGTGTATTTGTATTCTGTGTATTACGTTCTCATAAAGTTTTCTTTGCTTTAGATCACTATCATTCAAAAACTTGAGCTTCCTTGTTTTTGTTCTTCAAATAGTCGATTTCATTGTTTTAATATGGCTAGGTACCATAATTACGGGTATTGACCTAGAATAATTCCCCTTCTTGCCATTATAATCTTGCCCTTTATTTTTGTGTCAAAATATTTGCGCCGCTGAGCACAAGCAACAACATGCAAAAATTAAATTTGTTACGAATTGGGACAATTCAGATTGGGGCAGCTTTTTTAATACAAATTAAGATAGGGTGTGGCAGATTGATAAAACTTTAATACAAATTATGGCAGGTATTACAAATTGGGGTACAACAATTACTTTAATCGGAGAAATTTTCGCGTATTTCGCGAGTAGTGCCATTTTAGCGAAAATTAATCTCTCAAAAACACGCAAAATAGTTAATTCGCGAACATTTATCCACGCGAAATTTAATGAAAACGCAATTCGCAAAAATTAATCCAGTTTGGTTTTTTACAATTTTTTTATCATTTCGAATTTGAAAAAAAAATTGATAGGGGCTCAACAGGTAAAATTTTCAATAGTTTTTTTTTTCAAATTATTTCTACCTAATATAATACATATATGCACTAATCTAAATGGGAAAGTTCAGAGCAGAATGCATTTGACCTTTTTGAAGATTTCGATGATGACGAAGATTTGTAGTTTTTGTCCTTTTGTTTAAAAAAAGAAAGAAAAAGAATTTCGAGAAGCGTCTCACATTCAATTAACACAGCCTTATACTTTTCCCTAAAGATTTTAGTCAAGTTCTAAAGAAAAAAATGTCACTTTTTGGGTATGAAGTCATTCGAAAATTTTTATTCGATTCGGATGGGGGAAAGGAAATGTTGCATAGAATGTTAATTCATTGTTCGAATGTTTTCAAACCAACAAAAACAAAAAAATATCTTGCAATTCGCAAAAATTAATCCACGCGATATTTTTTGAAACGAGCATTCGCGAAAATTAATCCACGCGAAACTTTCTGAAATTTCCATTCGCGAAAATTTCTCCGATTAAAGTAAGACGAGCGCACCTACATGAAAGTGGCAACATTTTTTATCTTGATTAAATTTATCACGTACTAATTAGGGTGAAAACTTGGTTACCAGATTTTTGTTTCAAGAGTGATGGAATTCTAATGCACAAAGGCTTGTTTCACGATCATTTGTTTTTAATAAAACGTTTTCTTTAGTTTTGAAAAAAGTTTCGAATCTTCTAAAATTCGAAATTTTAATTAATAACAAATTTAATGAAGCTGATTGGTTGATGTTGCGCGTTGGACAAATTTAAACCAATTGTATTGGATAGGTTCAATAATCCAATAAACTAAATGTGTTGATTTCAAAACAAACCAAGAGAAGACAGATTAGTTATAAAAAGTTCTCATATCGTTATACAAGCCAGAATGGTAAGACATTTTTTATTTGGCTAAAAGAATATTGAGTGGCCTTTCTCATTTGGATGGAAACATTTTCCCGTAAAATGTCCAAATTATTATTCCATTTCTCTTTACATGGAAGTTTTTTTACTAGGATAAATTAATTTTGTAAATGATTCCAAAACACACACACACAAAAAAAACATCAATAAATGATACTGGAATTTGTGATTGCGCAGAAATATGGAGAAAAATTTATATTTAAAATTTTCAAAAGTGGTCGGTAAGATTTTAGGAAAAGTTTTTGCTGTTAAACAAATTAAAACGTCATTATCTCTCAATAGAAATTATAAAGTCAACAATGTTTTATGATGTTTGTGCGTCAATATGCCACAAGCAAACAGCGTTAGTGGCAGCCGGCCAAAATTGGAATTCCTTTAGTATTATGATATCGAAAGAAACAAGACAAATTCAATTGAGATAATGGAAAAACCTGTGGATGGGTGGTGGCATCGAATGCAGCATTTTTTGGAATGAGGAATTACTAAAACAGACTATACCCAAAAAATATTTAGTTGTTATTTTTATTGACTTATTACAAGGACTTTTTAAAGGAAACATTGCATCCGAAATATTTCTGGTGTAGTACTTAAAATACTTTCCCACCATCAAGATTTTAAAAAGATTTTTTTTTTAGATGGCTACTACAACTGATGATATTACCGTGGGGATGCGAAGGAAGGAAACGATTTATAAGATATAAAAATATAATGTTTCTTTCCTGGCATCATAATCTGCTGGGTTTCAACCAACATCCAGAAATGGTCAGAGTGAAAATTCTAGCAAACAAATTCAAATTTACTTCATACTTACATGGAAGCTAAGGTTTAGCTGTGTTGATCTTTGATTACACCCAGTGTACTTTCAAATCATCGAAACGGTCTAGTGGAATTTGAACCCGTGACTTCTCGCTTGACGGATGTTTGTTCTCAAAATTGCGCCATTTAATGCATACTTCGTTTTGTGAAAATAAAGGGCTCATATTAGCCTTATATGAACTTGTGGCATAAAGAAAATATTTTTGCTAAAATGTTAGATGAAAATTCGCCAAAATCGTTAAAAACATTCTTTCAATGAAATAGTGCGTAGATATATGTATAGAAATGTACACACACTTGTGATTTTCATGGTGGTGATTTGATTTGATTTGATTTGTAAAAATATTTGAAGAGAAATTAAGCCTTAAAATTTCTTTTCTGATTTTGGGGATGAAATACTTCATTTATCCTAGATATGTATAAAAGATATTCTAAATGAAAAAAAACTGCTAAAAAAGCTTTCGTTTTAAAAGTCATGACGTCACAGAGCGAATTTTATGTCAAATGTCAGACGTAGGCAGCACACGATGGCATGTTTTTTTATGCCTGTGTTCTAAAGATACGAGAAAAAACTGACGATATATCAACGGTAAAAAAAAGCCCCAACATAAGCACGAAGATATTTATCATTCATCAACATAACAATTTTAAACATCTAGAAACAACAATTTGTAAAATAAGTTTAACAGCAACGATTCAAGGGGAAAAAACACTAATACTGAAGTTTTCATTTTTAATACATCTAAAATATTCACATTTGTTCAAAAACCTACTTACGCGCGTATACCTGCTATAAATCTAAAACGTAATACATTTTATTGAAGATATCACGAAGAACTCAAGAACTTTCAACAACAAAAACAAAATATTCTAGTTTACGCAATCCCTACAAAAAGAGCGATCGCGTTGTGACATCAAAATCTCTATCGCAGTGCTTTTTGTAAGCAGCAATGGCGTCCGTTGTTAGATATTAAATAACGAAAAATTGATTTTAGATCATTTTTAATGGTCACAGAAGATTAATGGGACCTTTCTGCAGCTAATGTGAAAAGTTTTTGATGAAGGCTTAATTTCCCTTTAAGGATTCGAAACTGTTTATAAAGCAAAGATATCAAGTTCCAATTTCTAAAGTCTTGTGTTTGAATCACGTCACGAAATTGTTACGGTGATGATGTGAATAGTCGCGGTTGATGGTTGACGATGGTTGCATAGTTGCATTAACAGCATCATATGTATTTAAGCTTAAACTTTTCTTTGTGCACTGCATCCAAGCTACTCGATCAGTTGAAGTTTCAAAAAAGTAAGAAAAGATATGGAACGCCGCTACTGCCTTGTATGTCAAAAATTCTTTTATTTACGTGTATTCTTTATTATGTTATTATTACGTCATGAACGTCATGAAAAATGCACATCACACAATAATAAACTCCCATAACATAATGATAAACTCTCATAACGTGATGTACAACTTACCTAACGTAATAAAGAATCCACGTAAAGAAAAGAAATTTTGACACATAATGCAGTAACGTCGTTCCATAAAAAGACATTTACAATTCTAGTTTTAACTTAGTTGCAAAAAAAATTAGGAGAAGAAAAGTAGATTTAGTGATAAAATCAACCTGGTTCATTATTTCCAAGCTGACGCTCGACCAGACTTCTCTCTCCAATTTGCTTAAAGAGCGACTCAAAGTCGCTGAAAGAGTGACTTACCAATGATTTCTGATATTATAAATGGTAGTCCGTTTGAACTAGGTTCTGTTTTTGAAGAGGAAGCCCTGATGAAAACTGTTGTCATTGACGAGAACGACGATAAAGATAAGCTAGAATTGATTTACATCGATGACGTAGCGATTTTGCTTTTCAATTTGCTTTCGATGAACAACACGGCGAAGTTGTCGTGTCTTCTTCGCTTGTGAGAATATCTTCATCAAGTTTCAATGATAACAAAAAAATAACGACCTTTCCAATATTACTTTCATTGCTGGGTTTGATTTTGAGATAACATGAAAATGATCATAGTGAATTTCATTTGATAACAGAACTTCGTGAAATATTTTTCCTGATGTATCATGTCTCTTTATAAACAGTACATGCGTCATTAATATTCAAGATGAAAACGAGACTCTTGATATTGTGAATTGGGAGCTGCTTAGAAACGATGAAGCATACATTAAACACACTTTATCTGAAAAAAAAGTCGAATTTGAATTTGGTTGGGAGGAAATGTAGTCACGGTTGCAAAATTTATCACCTTTCACGGAGAAAATTCAACGTTCAAGTCTCAGCCACTTTCAGGCAGTTGTTACAAGAAGTTACCAGGATTACGAGATTTTGTATTTAGTAAATATTTTAGCCAACACTGGAATTCATTCTCAAATAAAGTAAGTAATAGCTGAACAACACCCTCGACTAGATAAGATGACCTATCTGAAAACAAAAAAAAAGTTGGCCTTTATTAAACGAAAGATATGTTTTTGTTTCATGTTTACTTAAAGAGGATATCAATTACGAGTTCCCTTTCAAGACTTTCGTCACTGCAGAAATTCAACCATGCTAACATCAGGGTGACACACAAGCGGCTGTTACTGAAGCTGGAATCCATCAAAAGTTAAGCGACACTCGCCAAAATCATGTAGAGCAAAGGACTAGTTTTCAGTTCCTTCTGTAACGAACTGGGTCAAATGACCAATGACGTCTTACGTATTTTGTATAGAATTTAGAATTTTTCAGATCATGCACGCATTTCTTTGTGACATTACCAATTAAACTCCAATATGACATGTTTCTCATCATAACAAATTGAAATTCCAATCTATGTGACGCGATTGTTTATTTGGGAAGACTCACTTTTCAACAAGCCATCGAGTGATCCCACTTTTTTAACGCATAAGCTAACCACCATTTTCTTAAGGCATTCCCTATAGGATTTTTTTTGCATAAAAATACCTTATATTGGCCTTAATGACAACGCCCCTTAGTGGCGCTAATTTTAATTATGTGGCTTTAACAAGGCGGGCGTTAGATGTTGATTTGTGAGATGTGGATTTTTGAAAGAATAACGCCACTAAGGATAGGCATAAAAAAGTCGTGCGTTAACATTGGGTCAACGGAAAAATGGGGAATAAGGTACTTTAGGCGTAGGAACTTTCGCGAATAGAGAAATTCGCGAAACGTTTGCATTTCATGAACATTTACTTTCGCGAATTCGCAAAACTGAAAATTTTTCAAGTACATAAACTTTCGCGAAACGATAATTTTAGAAATTTTCGCAAGCGATAACTTTCACGTATGACTAAAAAATTGAATTAATCCTGAGTGAAATTTCACAATATAGGCCTAAATTAACAATATGAGACTATTTTTACATGATCGGCATGATTTACTTTTTTTTACATAAACTTTCGCGATTCAGCCAAATTGATAGTTTTTGCGAATTGGCGAATCGGACTAAAATTCGCGAACGTTTCCGTACTTAGAGTCGAGTATTGATGTTCTTTTGTTTTTTTGGTTTTTTTTCATCATTTAAAACATCCTTGGAGTATGTCAATACTAGTACGACTAATGAGTTGTTATGCTTGAAGAAACTGACAAAAGTCAGATATTATGATACAACAATGTTCATAAGAAGAAGGAATTTAATCTGAACAAAAAATCCTTGTCATAGATTGTGGATGAAATGCATGGACGTCTAAAATAAAGAACAGCAAAATGATATGAAAAATGATATGATGAGTTGAAAAAATATTCTTGTAAAAATGTATTGTAAATGAATGAAGAAGAGGCTCTTATAAACGCCTCTCTTAGTTTCTAAGTAACGTGGCAAAACAAAAACATACGTTTATTTTCTTTGTTGCTCCTAACGCCTCGTTAAGCACGATCTTAACTTTTAGTCCTTCCATCCTAACAATTTCAGATCCAAAAAAAGTGCGAAACATCTAGTCGGCCTGCTCGAAAATTCAAACCAAATCGCCGGTGACGCAAATATAAAATTAAACCACTTAACATTGCGGTTTTAATAAAACATGTTTTCTGGTAATCTCTTTCCTCGCCCACCCAGAAACAGCTTTGTCCATCTATGTTATCAGATCATCATGGTAATTCGAAAATTGGAAGCCATCTTGTCTGATTTGTAGATACATTTGTTGCTCATCATAGGTAGACGCTTGGCTTGTTCATTTCGTTCCGAGGAAGGAGAGTGTGATTGGCGCTCCGTTTGATGTGATCGAGCAAGTCGTGAAGGCGGTATTCTCAAAGAAACGAAAGGTGATTCGAACACCACTAAGGTGAGAATTTCTTTTGAAAGTCTGAGATTGGCTTCGTTTATGTGACCACGGTCACAAAGTAAGTAGCTACTAATTTCTTCTCTCAAAAGATTTTATATGGACGAATCAAAATGCAATCTCTGTTCTGTAAATTACAGCTTAATTTTTTAAAATTGACTGGCCAGGTGCTGAATTCAAGAAGGCTTCAATACGTTTTTAATAATATCCCACTATTGAATATTGAATATTTTAATCTGTTAATAAGCTAAGCATCGCTCTCTCACAAAATGCTAAAGGTTATTGACAAATTATTTGTTTCAAAACCAACCAAAATTTTCTCAACCCCAATATAATCATTTTTATTATCCTTCTCCATATGACTCTGTTTTTTTATTCAGTTAATTGTCGGACGGAAAATCGATACTTTAAACGCTCACAAAAAACTTAAGAGGAACAACTGTTCTATTTTTAAGTGTTGATTAGCTGGTATGGACCTAACCTCTTCCAAAACAATTAAAAGTGAGACCGAAAAAATTTTTTATAATATCACAAGGAAAAGTAAACTGTCGGACGGAATCGATAGGAATAGAGATTGAACAAGAACTAAAGGTTTTTTAGCTGTTCTATCGAAAATAACAAGAAGTTCCATACGAGATATGCCTAAAATAATAACTTACTATATACTAAACGATTTAAACAAAGTTTTTAACATGTTCATGATCAACACCTAACGATGTAAGCCGAAATTCACCCAAATGGAAGTTTTGTCGGACGGAAGCGATGTATAAAGATTTTTTTTGAAAAAATGACCTAATTCTTATTCCTAGAGAGTGTCTCCAACTTACCACCACGATAAGGGGCCAATTTTTAAGTTACAAGATGCTGATGCGCCATTTAATTAACTTCCGTCCGACAATAAAATGCAGAAAAACTGGTAAAACTTTTAATTATCATACGTTTTGAAAGATGAAAAGCAAAAGGTCATTAGCTATTTGCATCAAGTCGTAAATACAAAAGACATTATAGTTTTATACCGCCAGGAAACGAGGAAAAGCTATAACAGCTAATATCATTCGAAATTTCCGTTCGACAAAAAGTGAATAAATCAAAAGGAACTTCAAATACAACAGAAAGTTACTTCAAGCTGTAAATTTACTCAAAGAAACAATGTCCCTGAAACCATTGCTGACATAAACCAGGGCATCGCATCCATTCTTCATCTTTAACATTGTATATTCCCCCAAACACAAAGCGCAGTGATTTTGGTCAGGTACTGGATAATTCATGACCACAAATGACAACATCTTCGCCATTAGAATACCATTTCGTGAATTCGAATCGAATCAAATTAGAAATTCGAAGCAATATCTTGGTTGAATGATTATTTGAAATTGGAGAAAACATGGAAATGGCGTGAGAAATCTATTGAATTAAAAATTGGTTGTAGGTTCCTCCCCTGAAAGATTGCCACCCCATATCCAGGGGGGGAGGGGAGGGGAGGGGAGAGCAATGCTCCGGGGAGAATTTCCCGGGGGGGGGAGGGGGGGGGGTCAATTTTCCAGAGGGAGGGGGTATTATCGTGACACCTTCTAAATTAAGTAAGTTGGTAAGAGTTTAGGAGAAACTCTGGATGTTCTGGAGGTGGTTGGAGGTGAAGAATTTTTTCGTCTATTTTTGTCGGACGGAATCATTCAAAATAAATCGCAATTCCAGACAATTACAAACCAACATTAGGTATTTCAAGTTAAAATGATAATCTTTCTTATATACATCGATACTTTAGAAACATTAACATTTGGTAGTTGTCCTTTACTTTGCTATGAAGAACTTTTTTGATTCGACTTTATTGTCGGACGAAAAAAAATAGGGAGCACTGACTTAAACAATTTTTTGAACCATAATTCTTATAAGAATATTAAAAATATGAGTGAGCCTCATTATTCTTGCAGTAATTTTAATTTTGAGCCTTGAGTATTCTTAACATTATTTTCCTTTGCTAGATTAGAAAACAACTTATACTATACCGACAAAGGAGAACAAAAAAAACTTTATGTTAAAGATAATCGCTTCCCTTCATGAACAACAGAAAAGTGCAAGTAAAATGCTTAGTCCCATAAAATTATTTCAACACCACCTAATTCCTAAAGCTATACTCTCTTACAATATTCTTAAATTTTGGACCATTCTAAGCCTGAATATTCTTATAACGTGTTCTTAAAAAGAGTGCACTATCTACAAAGCGAAATATTTTTATACATATTTCGGCAATGATATTGCAAAGACTGATGTATCATCATCTTTTGTTAATGATACAAAATGCCAAAATGAAAACAGGGTGAAGGCTACTTTGATTGAATAATATAGATTTTTTTATAACAACCAGGAAAATCTGACCCGAGACTGACCGGTTGTTATTTCTTGTATCTTTTCAACCTTTCTTGTTTTGTTCTTAACTTTAAGAACACAGTTTCAGATTTCAGTTTCAGCCTCATTATTTTCTTTTATGGAACTTCCAGTAAAATAAAAAGTGAAAACAATACAGCCTTGTAAACAGTTTACCGATAGCTTGACAGAAAAGTTGCAAGAGAATTCATGTAAAGGGATCGTTATTATTTTACAACAAAATTCAGGCCCCAGCTGTTTTTTTGAAGCAATGATTTTAACCTCAGGTTGTTCTTATTTTGTTCTTATTTTTTGGCCAAATCTGAGGCTCGTGTTCTTATGTAAATGCGTGTTTATGGATAAGAGTATTTTCCTGTATTATATGAACTACAACAAACTCTGTGCTGCAGTGATCACGTAAAAATATGTTGCAAAAATTCGCAAGCAAAACATAAGATGTTTACGATAGGAATATTAAGAAGTTTAGAGGAGAGACTGTTAGTCCATAGATAACAAAAACACATAAAACAAAACAATTTGAAATAGGAACTATGTTTACAATGACGGTAAAAAAGCTCCTTCTGATTGTCATCCAATCCTCTCTTTCGCGTTTCCGTTTCTCCTTTCTGTGGTCAGACTTCCCATCCCATCATGACGTCAATAGAAAGAAAATTAGGAGTTGACAGACAATGTTTGTCCATCCGTTTACTATTTTTTCTCATAAAAAAAAACTCCTTTTCGGCAAAGAACAAAACATTTACAGATTCCAAATAAACAATTGAATGTCAAAAAATAAATTAATGAATTCAATGATATAGGTTATCTCCGAAATTTGGGAGGTGAAACGGACTGAACGTTGAGGAAGCTGAGTCGGCAGTAACCTCCTTGAAAACCATTGTTTACTTCGTTTGTTTGGTAGTTTAATATCAGTCACTGCAATTACCAGGTTAGTTTGTAATCGTTCAACGTCAGGGGTCTTACTGCTGACATCAACATAACAGCGGGATCTCAATTCTCAGCTCTATACACAACAAGTGTTGTCCTTTAGCATCCTTCCCAGCATCCTTCGGGAAAGTTAATATGTTAAAAGAAAGTCATAGTAAGCAACTATGACTTTTTCTTTTTTTGGATTTGATCAATTACCATGTTTCTGTTTTGTGTTTCAAAGCGATGACGAAAGAAGTTTTATTTTTACATTTGTGGCGGTTATTGCCCGCCTTCCCGTGAAGGTTCTCAAAAAACAACTATTTGTGACGATCAGTGACAATGATGGAGATTCCGTGACTCATTCTTGTTGTTGTTGTTGTTGTTGTTTTTCCCTTAAGTAAGATTAATTGAATTCAATTTGATGACATTTTACAGAATTTGTTAATTTGAGGCAATAGTTTTTTTGTTTCTTGATTAGATGCCTTTTAATAACACCTGTATGCCACCTCCGTATAACATCACAGACCGTTTCATCCGATTTTCCTCACATTCGTCTGGCAATAGTTCAAAACATTGTAGCATTTTCAAATAATGACCCCCGTCGACATAGTTTAAACACGTGCTTAGCAATTTGATTACAAAACGAATGCAGGGGGTAGCTTTTTTTGTTCTGCCAATTCTTATTTGGCCACTCGTGTTGACAGAGTGTCCTACAGTGGAGTTCTTCAATTATTCTAATGTTGTTTGTATCCACACGATAAACAAAACATTCGAAAAACAAACAACACAAACAACATTTTTAGCATCAAGATAGGGAGAATGTACGGCTTATTTTCGTTGGTCGAACCACTGGCACCATCGCAAATAATGATGTGCGTCATAAACTCTCATAAACTCTTTTGTGGTACGATGCGAGCGATTTAGTTTCCAAATGACAAGAAATGTGGATAGTTCTGATTCGCGTTTTAATTTGTACCAAGTCCCTTTTCCCTATTGTTCTCACTGTCATTGGCAATAATCTTCATGAGAAGTTGTTTGCAAAATGATACTTAAGAGTTTTGTTACGCCCCTTTCATTCCTTCGCGATGTTTTCATGTCCCACTAAGTTATAAAATCAGAATGACGTTCATTTCAATGATACCACCGCCCTGGGCGTTTTATCCGTAATTATATGAAAGTTCGTGAAAATGTCGGATAATATAGAAAGATATCATGTAAAATAGGTATTTTGATGAACTGGTTTTACAATTTCTTCTTTTTAATGTCTTTCCGTGCTCGAGTAAAAAAGGATGGTACAATAGTAATGAGCTGCGGTCTGGAGATTGATGCAATCTTATTTACTTTAGCATTTCTTGGTGTTTATCTTCAAATGAGTTTGTTTTTCGTCTTCGTTTGGTATGTTATTGTCGCGGTCTCTTTTCCTTATTTGATTTTGGACAACAGGATCCATCCTCTTCGAAAAGGAGATGACGCGAATAATTATTCTCTGTTTTTTTGTTGTTTTTTTTGTTTAACTTATCAAAAAATCACCCTGAACCTAGATCACTAAATCGATAAATTTCGTCACAATTTTGACACAAATTTTGCCTTGATAATACTAGCTAATCAAAAATTTTTGTAAAAACTCTTCGACGCAAACCTTTCCCTTACAAACTGAAATGTACAATCAAGATTGATAACTATCAAAAAGTCAACAAATCCCCCCCCCCCCCCCCCCCCCCCCCCCCCTAAAGAAGAGTCGTTTAATTTATGTTGCATCTCCTCATGCTTGGTGTTTCTCCCAATTTCCACGAGAAAATAATAATAAAAAAGCCTTTGAAATTCACGGAAATGACATCCAAAACTGCTTTGCAGTTTTTTGATTATCTTTTGTAAATGTTGACATAGCTCCATCGATTTCCTTCTATGGCCGTTTTTGGATTTTCTTAAGTTTTAATTATTTACGATTTACCCATCATTTAGGAGAAGAGGAATTCATAAGAAACCTATCCGTCAAAGTCTTAAAGTTTGATGAAATCAACTTGCAAGAAACTTTACCAACCAAATCTTATTAATCAGGAAAAATTCGCTAGTAACTAAACAATCAAGTGTATGTTTTTTTATAAGAACCATTATTTATTCGAAGAAGAACTATCAACTGTAGTAGAGACCAAACACAAATACAGTGTTCAGTGTTCCTTGCCCCCTGAATGACCGATTTCTTTATTGTAGAAGATGGCACATGTTAGCGATGACATTAGAGGAATAGTAACAAAAGTCTTAAAAGATTAATTCATTAACAGACAAGTTATCCGATTGCTCGTAGAATCAGTTGAAAAAGAGGAATTTATTCAGTGGAGCAGAGAGAGACCAAATGTTATCTGCCTTTCTGACACGAAAGCAAAAACGATTTTTCTTTTCAAGCACAACTTCTGCATAAGTTGCGAAGTTGTCGCTCGTAGTAATCACTTCATACAGAATTTAAAGCAATGAGCTCCGCTCGTCAGAATACACATCTCTTTTGTCATAAACCTGTGAAATGTATTCAGTACGATGGTGCGGATAAGACTTCGAAAATATTTTATATTTGACAACGAGTCTTCCCATATGAAAGCCTTTAATCCATTACAGTAACTTAACTAATCTTTAAACGCTTTTCTCGGCTTAGCTTTTTTATGTAATAGATGCGTATGGACAATCCCTTATGTTTTCTCAGAGATTAAAGTTCGTATTAGATTCTCGTCAGTTATTTAAATATATTTATTCTTACTTTGGTTTATGCTTAAGACATGAAAAAACTGAATCGAAAATTTCTTTTTTATCCCATATTTTCCTTTAGCTCATCAAGTCACATCTTATATGTACCGGGGGTTTTGCTTTCCCAAATGTTGCGTACATTGATCAGCTAGCTGTTGGTCACACCACCTTTTGTCTGCATCCCTATTTATGAATATTATTGTATCTGGGATAGTATGACCACTATGCCACACGTTTTTTTTTATATTTCAAAGACATAGTATTAAAACTTGCTATCTATCCTTCAAGGATTGATGTGTTCTTGAAAATTGTGCGGTCTTTCGCGTTATTAATTGAGTCTTCAATTGAACACGATTTAACTATTGTTTACAAATTGAAATCAGACTTGCAGAAAAGATTTCATATTGGCCGGGATTTTTTTTAATTCTTTGTCTAAATTCCTTTTCTTGTCTTGAAGGAGTATGTAACATGTAACGTTATATTACATACCTGGGCAAAAAGATTCGTTCTTTCCTCAAGTATTGATTACACTTGAGCAGTTAGATCAGTCCCCTTAAAAAAGGATTGGGCAAGAACCGTCCCCTTTAAATAAAAGGATTGCGTCAATCGGATAACTTCAGGCCATTAAACTCTACGGTGTTGAACAGCCTTCTCAAAACTCTCATAAGATTCACACCTGGAACTAAGAGATGCTCAGAAATTGTCATCATCTTTATACCATAGCCTCTCCTTGGTAAGTGACTTAAAAAAGATAATCCTCTCATCTTGGAATATATTCTTCAGCATTTGTAGTTTTAAAATTGCTTTGGAATTTTTTGAAAGTTATAGTTTTTTTGGGGTTTTTTTATGAATTGATGTGTTCTAAAAAAACATACGTGGTGTGATTTTTATAATCCTCTCTCATTGATATTTTAGGCGGCTATTCCCTAATAACGAGCTTCTAGCTAAGGAACTACTACATCGAGTAAACATTGAAGAAACTTTACGACCCCATCAACTTGAACTCGAACATTTTGACGCAATAACTCGGCAGTTCGTTGAATTATGCTCCGAAAATGATTTAACGCTTTATCCCATGTCAGTCAACAAACCAGAACCGCTTGACCGCCTGAATTTCGTGAGTTAGTGGAGGTTGTTAATAAAAGCATGCTTTGCTTCCATGAGACTGTTTTTTGCTGGAGACACGATGGCTATTTGAATTGTATGTTGTACTCTTACAAGGGACTGCAAGAAGATGAAACATTTTAAATTGGTGTTGCTGTTGTTTTGTATTTCTTCCGTTTTCTTGGAAATTTAAAGAATAAAAATGTATATTGTTTGCGAGAAGAAGAAAAAAAATACAACCAAAGCTTATGTATTCGTATATCTCAACGTTGTTGTGTAAAATTGCTTAACAAATCCCTCAAGATGAGAAAAAGATTTTTTGATATGATTTACCTAGGAGAAGTATGTTTTACATGTATATTTTTGGCATTGAGTTTTGAAGTGTTGCCTTGGTACCTTGGTATCCTGCTACTTATTGTCTAAAATGGGATTTAAGTTTGGAGATTTTAGATTTTGTATTACATGAAAATTCTCGCATTACAAAACATGACCACTTTTTTGGGGTTTATTTATCGATTTATTTATTTATTTATTATAATCATCATTTTGTTTAACGTCATTGGCTCGCCCCATATTCCTTGTTTTCCAATCATAAAAAAGATTGAAGGTTGTGTTGTTCTTGTGTATGATATTAACTGTTTTTTCCCATATCCAGGGAACTTTGTGTCTACCCAAGCGTAAAACTTTCTGTACAACTTCTTGGGAATCGTCCCGAATTATATTCCTAAAGATTCATTTTCAACACCAGTACCCCCTGTTACAAAAAAAACCCCACTTACAATGAGTATAATTTTACCCGAATTGTCCGAATTCATTGGACATCTCATTTTAAAAGAAGGATTCATATTTTTCTTATCAATTATGTCAAAGAATATAAAAAAAATTTCCTTTTCATTCCATTGTTTTTGATGGCACCGAATGGGATGTTTTTTCCATACCAATCGTGCGATTCCTTGTTGCATAGCAACTACTCTTTTTATCCCGGTAACACATTCATGTTTGAATTGTTATTTAAAATGGATAGATACGGATACTCTTGTTTATCAAGTTTTGTTGTTATCTAATCACAAATTCCATGGTCTTGTCTCCAATGCTTGTGTTATTATCATCAGATTCCAGAAAAGTAAATATGCAAACAAAAGAAATGGCATTCCGTTTTGTTTACACAAACATTTCAGATTTTCTTTTCACATGTATTTATCGAAACTTGATGAAAACAAGGCAATGAGGATACAGCTGCCATTTTTTATGACAATTCAGAATATGCACTGTTTGATTTCAGGGAAAACAGAGCGACAATATTCCAATTGAAAACGATCTGCAAATACATGATCCGTTGTATATTACATACACGACAGGGGGAGAACATGCGGAAATTGACAAACTTGGGAAATGAAAGATTTCGTGTTCTGAAAATGAATGATTTTGTTTGGGAAAAAAGTTTGTTTGCCAGAAATATATTTTTTTTATTTCTTTTCGGATTCAGAAGAAAAGCGCTTTAAATTTTTTCAAAAGAAGTCTACTTAACATAAAATAGCTCTTTAATTTTGCGTCAGCATGTTACGTTTCGAAAACAATAAACTTTGACGCGGATTTTGCTAATTTTCAATGGATTTAACGAATTCAATACCTAAGTACAATTTTTAGTTATCTCCGAACCCCCGTGCCTACTAAGGGATCAAATCAGGGGTAATAATAAATCTTGCCACCCGAGTGAGCAACCAGGCGTGCCTATGCTATCTTGAATAAAAATTACACAGGTGCTATTTTTCACGCATCACTGATTAATACTCCGTTAGTCCGCTGGTGCGCATAGGGATTGAACTCTAAAAACCGGGGGTTCTTAACTAAAGTGATTGTTCTCGATTTTATTGGTAGACTTCAATGTTATGTTATGTTTTGGACAAGTGCCAAATCTGTTGGAGCAGAGAAGATAATTTCTTAATTTAAAGAACTCAAAGCAAATAAAGTTTTCATTTAGCATTAATAAATGCATAATAACAAATACATAATATTCCATTTTAAAAAAACTTCAACAAAAAACCTGAAATTTAATCTTTGTCGTTCTGGAACGTGTTACATTCAATACATTATTTCAGGATATTATACCCCCGGGATATCATATGCATTGAGTGCTAATTTAAAAATAAACCATGGGTTTTCATCATGGACTACATATTCTCCCTGGTTGATCCTATCAGGATTAAAAAAGGATAAAGGTTTCCTTTCGGATGGTTCAAATATACGTTAAATTATATTTTCAACCAGAAGCTAGTAAAATGATATTTTGGATTTGTCTTTAACATGGCGGATTTTGAAAATAAAACCCACGAAAACGAACAAATATTTTTACGAAAGAAATGGAATGATTTTGACTCGATCGAAGTGACGAGTATAATTGACACGAGACTTAGTAATGTAAGTTGTAATTTTATGTCGATTTCTTTATCAATATTCTGTCTTGATATTTATGTCCAAACACGTGTGTGGTATAGGCTTTTTGATGTTGTTCTTTTGTAAATATTTCATGTGTAGTTTCGCGTTTAAAACTGATAAGAAAATGTATATAGTTATTTAAAAGTCTTTACATGTTGATTGTGGAATAATTCCTTTGATAGCATAACACGCAGTGGGATAGAATATTTGTTGAAACAAAACTTACATTTATATATCTCTTTTATAGAAAAAAAACATTTGTATCCATATAAAGTTTGTTTGAAGACAAAGCAATTAAAAATATACTGCTATACAAAAACTCGACGTGAACTCATTAAAACTTTAAAAAATTGAATAACATTGGCATGTTTTTTTAGAGGATGTAAAGGGAAGTGTGGGTGAACGGAACGTAATATATCACATGTAATTCTCAAAGTTCCATGCTGAGTAAAACTATTTTAAGTTATAACAATCTGGAAACTGAAACCAACAAATTTGGCTAATAATGTTTTCTTGTGTTACCGTAGTTTTTTCAGGCGAACTTGTGACTTTCCTTATTAAATCCAATGAACATATGCGATTTACAACACTTGTGAATATGCGAAGGCTTTCTTAAAAACAAGGCTATAAAATTGAATGAGGCAAGCAAAATCTTGAATGTTTTTTTTTGTTTTGTTTTTTACTCATGCAAGGTTTTACCGATCGGACATGATTTGCGCTGAAAAATGTTTTTGGAGCTATTCCGCAACGTAATTGGCCAATAGCTTTCACATCATTTTTTTTTTTCTGACAATGTTTTTTTAAACAAAAAAGTCAAAGAATTAAAAACAGTTGAAATTTTAAATTCACTTAAAGTTTATCTTGTTATAATATCAAAATCTCTTCATAGATTTCATTACTTATTAGTGTATCGAAAAGAAAAGGATTTTTTTTTAATTACAGGCGGTTGTTGTAGCTTTTATTTTGCCTACCTATCACATATTTATATGTACAAAAAGGAAAAGTCTTTTTTTTTTCTGTTTTGTCGGAAGGAGATTGTTAATTCCCTTCATGACAAGTTGAATTTATAGACCTTTAAAAAACTGTTGACAAACAAGGATCGTATGACCTATTCTATAGAATTACACTATCCATGTGTTGTCATGACCATTGTTCATTATAACCGCAGAAGGAATTTTCTTTCGTCATCATAATCCGACCATTTATCACAAAAACGTTAAAAAAAATTCACTTTTTTTTTTTTTTTAAAGAAATTCTCTTTAAGTGTCTGGAGCGACGTTTCGTTTAATGCCAGCACTTAATACCTCATCGGGGAATTTCGTCGGGGAAAATCTTTTGTCGGGGAAAATTTCGTCATTTTGCAAAATTTTACTTATACTTTCTTATAAATTTCACTTTTTCAAAATTTTCCACGGGGATAATTTTCGTCACTTTTCCCAGAAAAGAATGTTAGGCCGTTTGACCTTTAGACAATAGACAATAGCCTTGGAAAACATTCCCTTTTTCCAGGATGCGATTAAAGCTATCGATTATTAAGTAGTATTCAGGCTAATACGAAAATAATAAAATTAGTCTCTATTGTATTTTAGTTCCAAAAATCCCGCAAATTTTGACGGTCATAGTACAGAGGATATAAAGTCAAAAAAATAAAGATATTTGTAATTATTGTCAAATCAATCAATCAATCAATCAATCAATAAATACACAGGAAACCAAATTCAAACTACTTTGTCAAAAATAAAAATTAGTACTCTATATTATTATACATAACATACGTGAAATCCCAAAAGATTTGCCCAATCTCTTAAGTGGCAGAACCAAATATCACACACAAATGGTTATGATAACGCCCAGATTCATGTATCAGTGGCGTTAATATTTCTCCTGGACACGCCAGTTACAGTCACAGGGAATTTTCTCAGTATTGAACTGATGGTTTCGAATGTAGAAAACCTTTCTGACATCTGTATAATTAATGTGTTATCGTTTCTCAGTCCTGCAATTGTTCTTCTATCTCTTATGTTAATTTTTTTGTAGGACCAGCAGCGCTACTATCTAGCAACATTTAAAAGCTGGGTTTCAGAAGAAGTCTTGTTGGGATACGAAGGATTGCTTACACAATTTTGGAAGAAGAAAAGAGAAAAAACGCAGGTTTTTACACTTAAAAACTTCTTGTTGTTGCTTTGTTCGTATTCTGAAGAAAAGCGAATAGAGCTTGAGAATAAGCCAATGAAGAGACAGAATAAGGTCACGTGATGTTATTAAATTTATTTGGTCTTCGTCATAGATTGATGCGCAGCGAAATGGTTGTGAAACAGAATCGCATTCTGATAAAGAAAACACGTATATTTCGAACAATGACCATTCACCTTCGCAACACTACGAAAGAGAAAATAGCCCTCCGTCGTTTGAAAAAAATTCTCCTTGTTTCATGAAGAAGAATTCTCCATTTGAGAAGAATTCTTTTCCATATCACGCTTCATCATACGAGAAAACCTCTCCATGTTCTTCAAATAACTCTCATTCACTGCGTATTGACTCTCCACAGTATGATCCAGAATCACCAACTTTTCAAAGTAAGGACGCTCCCCCTTCGCCTAATAATCATCACATGGATGGCTTCAGTAACAAACTGAATGGAAATAGTCATGATGAAAAAGAACTGTCGGTAAACCAGAACGGAGAGACTGTGGAGGAGTGTGGCAACGTAACGAACGGGCGAGAATTCGAAAGCTCGTGTGAAACTGAAAGAAGCAACGGCTTGCCACTTCAAAATTCCGATTTTCTCGGAAACGGTGATGAACCGTCCAAACTTGATGATGTTTCTATGACAACGACTGAACAAACAAGCAGACGGTCTCCCTATCGCAGCGAAGAGGAAGAGGAAGAGAGAAATACACGGCCGTCATCCAGCTTCAGTGACAAAACAAATTCAAGTTGTAGTGACCGTTCAGTGAAGAAGAGGAAATTGAAGACTTTAGATGATATTGTACGGAAAATATCGGGATCAACGACGGAACCACCGCAAAAGATTCGTTCTGATAATCACCATCGCAACGACCGGTTGCAAACTTTAGAAAAGACTTTGTGTGATGAATACGCCGAAATAGAGAACGACAGGGAGAAAAAATTACTGGACGCTGGAAATGATGTCGAAGAAAGAATTCGTATGCCTAGTAAGGAATTTGAATTCTGAGAAATATTAAAGTGGAAAGCTTAATTGATATCATGTGTGTATTTGTTTTGTTTTTTATTTTTCAGTAGACGCGAAAAAAGATCTAAAACATTCTCCACAGGATTTTCAACAGTCAACAACAAGTCCGCCAAAAGAAGCCAGTGTTTATTGGTCGTCTGGTAAAGCTTTTCACAAGCCATCGCGACCTTTCCGATGTTTCACGTGTGAACAGAAATTTGAATTTGAAGACGAACTTATAACGCATCAAAGATTGTATCACGACAACAAGCGGAACACCCCGGAGGAGCGCGAGCGTGAAGAACGTGAGCGAATGACCAATGACGTTCAACGTATCTATAACTGTCGTCATTGTGGAGATTCGTTCGACTCCATACCGGCACTTGATCGACACAGGTTCGAAGCACATAAGGGACGACGGAGGTATGAAAAATGTCAATTTTGTTCAACTATGTATTCGGATCCAGTGTTATTGCGTCGCCATGAGGAATCGCATTTCCGATCGTACGAACAGCATAGTCGACACAAAAGTAATGGTCACCCTCCACCACCGCCTCCCCTGCACAGTCAATCAGTAGGTTTTCAACGATACGCTGACCATTCCGAGCAACGTGCGAATGGTTATGTTCATCGAGGCATTGCTGACAGAGAATATGTACGATTGAGTCCACCATATGACCAGCACAAAGGTGAACACCGAAACGGTCAAAGTCAGGAAAACGGGTCGATCATACGCAAACCGATTCGGAACTTACTTGGAAAGATGTATCATTCCCATCGTGATTCTGCGTCACCTTATCAGGGAGATGGTGTCAAACAGCGAGAGGAGCTGCCGCACCGCGTTGGAGAAAGTATGAAACGCGAAAAGTCGTCGCCATGGCAACGAGATTCTGTTTCTACTAGCTCAGTAACTTACATGTATGCACAATTCATGCAAGAGCAACATGGCTATCCTCCAGAGCTCCATTCTCCGTCTTACGAACGCCCAAGTGCTATACCTCCATTATATAAAGATAGTGGAGATGCTGATAATGAACACGACGGTTTTCGAGAGTTGCTACGAATATGTCCCGTGTGCAAGAAATCCTTTGGTAAGAAGGAAAGCTTCGATCATCACTGGCTCATGGTGCATGGTGATAAACCTATTTTCAATTGCGATGCGTGTAAAAAGACGTTTTTCAAGGAGGAAGAATTTAACGCACACATCATATCGCATAATCAAGGTGCACCATCGTCGTATGAGGCACGCGGCATATCGCAAGAACGGCCGTATCAATGCCATATATGCGGCCGGAGCTTTTCGTTGAAAACGAACTTGCGACGACATATCTTGATACACAACGAAATTACGCCGTACCGGTGTCAATTCTGCACGAAATCGTTTAAAGTGAGTGACGAATTGAACGCTCACATGCAAGAGTTCCACGGTCAGTTTCTGTTAGATGCGGGAAGAAGGCACGTCAAGGAAGAGAAATATCTGCTGGATGATCTCCATCGCAGGAGCGCAAACGGTGTCAATCCCCCAAGCCCCGTGTATCACAAGCAGAACGGAAGAAGCGAGCCTTTCAGAAATCAAGATCATTATATTGACGAGACGAAATTGCAGCCGTTTGATCCAAAACAAACATCGCATATGAATCCTCATCGTTTGCAAATACCTGTGGAACAAAAGAGAATCTATCGTCATAATGGTGACGATTTAACGAATCAGCAATCAATAAAGATGGTACCAGTAATAACACCGTCACAGTATAGCCCAAATGCTAAGCAACCAGCACTGATGGTACCAACTCAGTTGTCTGCGAAAATGAAATGTCATGAATGCGAGGAAGAGTTCACTTCTCAATCTCTCTTCGAAATTCACCTCCAGTCGCACGTCAAAGAAGTCTTTTCATGCCCCAAATGTCCGAAGACCTTCTCGAAAAGAAGTTTATTCGACTCACACGTCCTGTCACACGAGAACAATAAATCACATAACTGCCCATACTGTCACCGATCTTTTAGTATGAAAGGCAACTTACGACGTCACATTCGAATTCACACGAACGAAGCGCCTTATGAATGTCCCATTTGTTTTCAACGATTCCGTCGCTCTGATGGATTGAAGGGTCATATTAAACGTCACGAAACGATGGGCGAGAGTGCTCCGACCGACATGGTGCCGTCACAAGCGTCGGCCTAACATTTCGTGCTAAAAGAACATAAAGAAATCCGTCATCAGAACGCTATACTCGTTAAACCGTCGAATGGAATTTCTTGCGTTTCTGTCATCTTTGGATGGTAATCATAGTAACCGTTTTCCTGAACAATATATTGTTGAATTATTTAGCTAAGAAGAAAAAAAAACGAGAATTCAAAACAGAAAAATTGCTTTTGGCATATTCATAATGCTTTCCTTTCAGAAATTTTCTTTAGTAAGTGTGAACACGTCATAATTATGTCTTGTGTTGGTAACATAATTTGTCTGAAAAGTTTGTTCAGACACCGTGTTATGGCCTAACTAACAAGCGTGGCCTCATTTTCAAGATTTAAATTCTCCCAAATACTTCTATTATGTTACGAAAGTGTGGAGTAAATAAAACGATCAAATGCTTACAAACAAGCTGAAACTTGATAAGTTGGACACGGTGTTTAAACAGAAACTCAAGAAAGCGTTTATTTTCGGGTAGTTCACAACTGCCTCTCAACGAAAATCGGAATTTCATTTACAGGCTTTTTCAATGTAGAAAAAATGAACCCGTAAGCAGAGTCCGATGTTTGTTGCTTAGTCGTTTTGTTTGTAAAAAATTAAGTATATGAAGAATATATTGTCATGTCAGTTAATGTTAATTCTTCTTATTCTTGGTTCCAATTTCTGATTGGTCATTGTTTTTACAAAACTCAACATACATCTACCAGAATGCAATGCGTAAAATTAACACCATCTCTTTTTGGAAAAGACGAAATTTAAGAACCAAGCAATCATGTTCTAGCTGTCCCAGAATTGATGTTTTGGGGGTACCACAAATTCAAGTCACAAAACCATGAACGCAAACTGGTAGTACGATAAAATGCGCAAAAGACTGACCAAAAAGGTGTATGGGATTACACGCGACCGCAAAAGTACCCAAAATATTGCTTCAACCCTGGAGGCCAGTGTGTACCCAACAAAACGTCGGTTGTTCCTACTCGTTGTAGAGATACCTACCCCTAAACATTGCATTCTATTGGGTCCTGCAATGGAGAAATTTCACTTTGTGCCTAGATGTCGCACTGTTACTTCTCTATCCAATGGAAATCAAAAAAAATCTCAGCCTCGATCAAAAGTTTTCAATACAATAGTTGCTACATAATCTAGGATGGCCCAAATTCGGGCCATCACAAGAAAAATATTTCTACGGCGTCTTGCTAAATAAGCTCAATGTTCAACTCACAATCTTGGGACAATTTGGGGACAGCAAACAGACTGAAGTTTTAGTTCGTTGCAGTTCTTCGGTTTCACAGCTACAAACCTTATGTCTTCATAAATAACAGGGATCATCGTCATTTTGGAAATATGGTATATATATATAAGATATCTATATACATGAACATACATTTTCACAACGTCTATCATTTCAGTAAGAAAATTTAATATCTATTTGCAAACATTAAAATGGTTATTATACAAAGTAACTGAAACTGCGACTTTAGTTCGGGAAAATGTGCTACTTCCTGTAACTTTGTAGCTGGAATTTTCGTTTGATTACAGTGAATAAGCTGTAGTGAGTTCAAAAGCGAAAACGAGTATTAATTAATAACTGGAATTGGTTCAGTTAGAAATTTCAAAGATTCTAAAGGTTTCCATGGTCGGTTGGATAGGGAAACGTGGCCGGGATATAATTCTCATAATCGGGTCTGTAGATGAGCGACTGTACAAGTCTCCCCTTGTCTTTTGGTTCGGGCATATGTGTAGCAATTCTTTGTTCGTAGGCTGTTTCGGCAACCCGCAACGCGATTTGGAAGGAGACTTCTTTTATATTACTGAGCGGAGGAAACACTCGACCTTGCTGCAAGTCCGCATCACTGACTTGTTCAGCTAACGTCTGAAAGTAAAGGAACAGAGGTATCAAAAATACTGACCAGGTTATAAAGACATAAACGTTCAGCATTAGCTGATAAAGAGAATTGTTGTTTTTTTTGTGACATTTAAACAACTTCGAGGAGGTAGGCTTTTTTTTTACTTGACAGATCGTAAAATCGCCATTTCACTGTGGGAAATAAAATCGGAAGTGATGCTGAAATCCATGGTGGCCTTTGGTTTGTTGTGATTTCGAGTTTGTTATTTTGGCATGGAATCGAAAGACACTCAATTCCTTCGACATGACAAGCTTGTAAGAGGCGGTCTTGCACTTCAACACACAAGTTTCCCTTATACAATAAAAACAATCAACAGCAACGCGTCACAAATCCGTTCAATACATTTCAATTTATGCAACCTTAAAACTAAAAAAAGAAAAAAAACAATTTTTGTCATACCTCTGCGGCCACAAGAAACATTTCTTCAGTGATAGTCTGTGCAACAGTTGCTATGACACCGAGAGCTAATCCTGGGAAAATATACACATTATTTCCTTGCCCAGGTGAAAACTGTCGGCCATCTGGTAACGTGACTGTTTCAAACGGGCTACCACTAGCAAAGATGCATTTCCCCTACAAAGTTGGATAAAAAAATCTGTAGAGTTAGGGTTGTGACCTGTAGAGTGGTGGTGAGTCAAATCATAACTTGAACAAACATGCAGAAAAGCACGTATTCCATGAGAAGCGGTTAACGAGGAAACGATCATCTTATGTTTACTTTGTGAACAAACAAAATATAATGGACAACTTCAAAGAGGAACTTTGACAACCGGAAAATGCATTTCTTGAAAATAAAAATAAATAAGGAACCAGGGAAAGAAGTTGTATGGTAGAACCATAATAAAGGGAAAAAGAACTAAACTTAGCGGGCAAATTTGTAGAAAACCACTGCGAAGGAATGCATTTCTATAGAAATATCCACACTATTTCAATAAAGATGCCCTTCACCGCAGTGGTTTTTGACGATTTTGCCCATTGGGAAGTTCCCACAGTCGCAGCAGTGCGAATCTAAACAACAGCAGGAGTAAAATGGCCTTGTGACGTTTACAATGATGTAATAAGTTCAAAAAAATGTTATTCAAAATTATGGTGTCTATTCACATCATAACTCAAAAAACTTATGAATGAAATAACAAATAACAAGCGGTCTAAAACATCAATATGTGGTCATCTTTTCATAAAAGAAAATAACACACAATCTTTGTTCCCCAATGACTTACGTCAGTCCATGTGTATGCTTGCTCAGCAGTACATTCTGCATGCGTGGTTGGGTTACTCAAAGCAAATATGATAGGTGACGCTGTGTTTTGCGTCATTTGGCGACAGATCTCTTGCGTGAAAGCCTGACCAACGCCGGCAACACCTAACACAGAACAATTGTTACTAGCAAAAGACCTTTTAGGTTTGATGGACAAAAAATTATCAAAGAAAACGACAAGAACTCACCAAGGAGAGCAGTAGGCCGAATTTGTTTCACGGCTTCCTCAAAATTCTCGCAATAGGTCACATCGTGCGCAAACAACCTATTACTGTCTGTGATTTCACCAACATGCCGAGTCTAGTGCGATTCAACAAAAGATCAACCTATACTTTTAACTTAAAAGACTATTTCGTAAAATAGCACGAATAGAACCGAGTTGCTAGGAAACGAGGCTAAGATTTGTACTTATAATAACAACATGGCTTTGAGGGCAATTCTACCATGTTATTTCTAATCACATGGTTGGTTGAAATTCGATTGAAGTTTTTGCTTGGTGGGAAATTTCAAATCAGCGGGAAAATTCAGATTAATTTACCAAAAACTTCAATTAAAATTTCAACCAATCATGCGATTGTGCCAAAACCAAGAGCAACTCACCAGCCTGCAAACTAGAAAAGTTTAAAAAAGGGGGTTCCTTAATAGAAAAAGAGAGTGTATACTGAAAGGCAAGAAAATTAGCGTATTCTACAATTTTTGTTCGACCAACTGTTCATTCTACAGACCAGAATATCGAACGTTTCGAAATGCTTAACGTAACAAGAACACTTCGAAAATCTGGTCCAAATTGGGTCCAAATATCCTTTTCTTGACCAAAGTATGAAATACGAATGTCAAATTCCAAATAGCCATTATATATGCATGTGCAAATTTTCGTGATTTTTTTTTTATGAATATTCGGGCCAAAGTTCTCTGTCGACTAATCATAATACTAGTCACAACCTTTCAAGCACGTGCGGACGCGATTGGAAAACTGTGTCGATTTGGATAATGATGAACCTTCATAATTTGAATTCGCAACTGATCTTCAAACTGCCAATCACCTGTTACCTTAGAACTTTCAGTTTAGCCCGTCTTCCGAAATGACGTTAAGGATTCCAGAAGTGTACCATGTATTCCGGAATTCCGAGTCTTTAAACACTCTGGTCTGTAAAATGTATAGATGTCCGCAGAAAAAAACCGACACCACACTTAAGTGGATCCCTGCTCAACAACATTCCAAAAAGGGATGATATTTTACAGAACATGCAACCGGAAGAAATCTTTTCACAGGAACCAAACCATTAAGACGGGAAAAACTTATCGAAATTTGTGGAGCGAAAGTTGTTGCTGTTGTTTTTTTTCAAAAACCTACAATACACTGAAACTGATGCCTTCGTAACAACAATGCATCTGGTGCCTACCTTTGTGAGAAGACCATCTTTATCAAACATGAAGATCTGTTTAGTTGCTTCTGTTTTACTTATACCAGTCTTCATGATAGCTTTCACCAGCAAATTCGCAATACCGCTAGCAGCCTGAAACACAAAAACGTCATCATGATGTCATAAACTTTGCACTTTTCATCGTTTTCATCGTTTCAGAATAGACCGTGTTCATATTTTCCATGTCCTGCTAGTCTCCGAACATCAAAATCGAGTTTAATCACAGTTACCGATAATACGGGCTATTGTATGGCCTCCATCAAGATTAACGCAGCGATGGTGTAGTGGTTAGTACCTTCAAGTGCAATCGCTGCGAGGCGTGTTCGAGTCCCAGGCATGTCTTATCTCGATACTCCAGTCCGATGCCCATTAGGAGCCACCGACTGGAATGGCCTTCGTGTAAGTTAGAGTAATTCTGTACGCATCTCTGGCGGTAAGTCAACTAACTGTCGTAATCGTTGTAATCGTCACATGTGAACCAGGCTTAAAAGACTTATGAACCCAAAAAGTAAAAATGAAACATTCTTCTTCGAAGTGAGGCAATGACACTCTCTCTTGTAAATTCGTCATATAAGATAAAACGACTTTGCGTATGACGCCATGCCATTGCATAACCAAATAACCCAAACTTTAGGGTCAAATATCTCAGTAACCAAGAGGTAACTAGATCATGCAATTTCGGAGATGGTGCGACAAAAATATTTGGTCACCCATATGCATAAATAGATAGCCTCTAAGCTCAATTAAACAACTACATTTTACTTACACCACCGGCACCGAAAAACAAGAACTTGTGATCAGACAACTTCCTACTGTTCTTTCTCAAGCTAGCGAGAATTCCACCAAGCGCAACAGCAGCCGTTCCTAAAACCAAACAAAACTGACGATGACCAAACCACCTGTACTTCAGATAGACTATGGATGCAGTTTTCTATCACTATTATCATAATTGTAAATTTTTATACAGCTTGAACTTTTTCATTTGCCAAATGCCTTCCATTATTCAGTTAAAACACTTTTTTAAAATGGCCCTAGATATATGCTTCAATAGAAACCTCATTCCTATACCAACCTTAGTCAAACTTTAGGTTATTTTATCGATACACAAGCAATTAAAGATTTAATGATTAAAATGTCCATGGTACTCTTCATCAAATTCTGTTGATTTTTATTTACCTTGAATATCGTCGTTGAACGTGCAGATGTTATGGCGATATCTTTCCAACAGTCGGAAGGAATTGTGGCTCCCAAAGTCTTCAAATTGGATCAAAACATTCGCACCGAACCTTAAAAAAGGGACAACACATTCATGAAAGTCGAAACAGATTGCAATAACATTTTATTCTCCACTTTTTCCTAGTGGGATTTATGTTCCAGTTCATTCTACTTAAATTACATCATATTATATACTTAATGGCAACTTAAAGCTAGTAAGGCAAGTTCAGGAAAATTGTAACGCCACCAAATCCCCCAGAATTGTATGAGGCATAACAAGCTACACAGCTATTGACAAGTATACCAATGCATTACTACATCAAAGCCAAATTCTGGTTTCATTTTTTCAAAAGTGATTCCCGTACACCTGGTGATAACAATACAAATAGTGACAATAACCTACCTCTGACGCAAGGCATGAAGCACCTCATCAATCAATTGATCATATTTGTCAGAGTTGTCACGCTTCTGTCGTAAACCAATATACATGGGATCTGACAGTAGTTCCTTGAAAACATACACATATTATAACCATTTCGCTTACTGAAGCAGTGAAAACAAGAGATGTTGAAAGATTGAAATATTATCCAGGTTTTGCAGATTACAAACTACTACATATTCTTGTCAAAATTATAATAACAAATTTTGACAGACTAGTAGTTTTGCAGACTGGTAGACTAAATGCGGACTAAAAAGACCATGTTTGCAACTATAGCAATTGATTAAAGTAATTAATCCAACCAGCATTGTCTAGTTGAATAAGTGAAGCATTCCTGTGTTAGCCAGATTGAGATATCAAATGCTTCAGGAGCTCCTTTGCAAGATTCTTATTGAAAAAGTTCCATCCGAACTGATAAGTACATCCTGGCAAACATTGAAGACTAATGATTACTTTCTACCTCATTATTAGTTCCAACATCTATCATAATAGGCAAACAGGCTGATGGATGAATTCCACCACATGCTGTATAAAGTGCTAACTTTCCAATCGGTATTCCCATACCATTACAGCCCAAATCACCAAGACCGAGTATTCGCTCACCATCTGTCATTACAACTGCTTGTACCCGCCTTTCAGGCCAATTCGTGACTATCTCATAAATATGACCCAAGTCATGTATGGTTAAAAATAAACCTCTATGATATGAAAAAACGTAAAATGAAAAAGATAAGCCACGACAAGATGGTGTTGTAATGAATAGCAACTTTTATAATGAAATATATTAAGTCTTCTTCAGTGAGCATTTCAATTCAAAAAAATTATTGTGATCTTACTGTAATGACAATTTTTCTAAAACATAAACACCTGCCAATGCAAACATGCAAAAAGCTTCCACCAACATTGTTTTCAACATTGTTTCTCGATAACCATTGGTATATGCCTATCGTGTCTTCAGTATTTATGTTATAGCTCTTCATAAACCTACCTTGGATCCCTAAAAATGAGCCCATATTGTTGACAGGCTTGGCCAACAGTGGGTGTGTAGACAATCGGCATCAACTCTTCAGTATACTCTGTAAGCAGTTGATAAAATAAACGTTCATTTCGAGCTAATATCTGTGTCAGTTGGATATACTTCTGAATGGGGGTCTGAAGATTCCGAACTTGAGTCATGACACGATCCATTTGCACTTTCTGAGAGTTAACTGCAGGAGGTAGTAATCCGTGAATTCCAAGTATTTGTCGTTCCGTTATGCTGAATGCAGTGCTCTAGAGAAAAGTATTTTGGTGAATTTTTGAATCTCGTTTTGGAAAATATAACACTAATGAATTAAAATCTTAAGATAACACAAATTACAATCCATCATAAACAACGAGTCTCTTCAAAGTGAAAGGAGTTGTGAACTTAGATCAAATGCAACATACAACATTTATTTTTAATAGGATAATGATAAGAATAATTTAACTGACATACACTGTAGGAGAGATCAAATGGTTAGTTGTCGTACATTTACAGATCAATTCTAATTAGAAGCCTCAGGGCTTTAACAATTTCCGCATCAGGCCTAGAGGAAATAGCTTTAGGCTAACTTTCCAGATATCTGAACGACTATCCATTCTGTTCTTGTGGCTTACGTGAGAACAGTCTATCACAATTCCCAAAATATGACTTATGGTTCACATGGAGAATAAAATGATATTCGATAGAAGTAAACCAAAATCATTTGAAAAAAAGGCTGTATGAGATTATCAAAGAATTTCACAACACTAACTATATATCACTGTAAATGCTATTTTCCTTAAGAAATCCTTTTAAGCGCCAAAAGTACTTTAACCCCCTGATTCCATGTAAAAGCTACCGATTTGACCGGGTTATCATACCTAAAAGTAGAGACCCTATACATAACAAAAAACCAAGTTTCCCTTCTTCCTAAAGACTGAGCCGAAAACCCAAAATTTCGGGATTTAGCTCATGGGCTACTATTAAACTATTAAATCTATACAACCAAACTTGTTTAAAAACTAAAGACTTAGGAAATTTATAGCAAATCTGCAAGTAACTGCCAACTTTAATATCAGGACCTTACAATTGTTCTTTGTGCACACCTTCCAAATTTTGCCAGAAATGTGAATTTGGTAATATATTAAGTAAACATTACATGAAATTGTTCATAACTTGCATTAATAGGAGCAGAGAAATTTGAGCATTTCAAAGACATTTAACAGGATTACAAGAAGATAAAAATTATATTGCTTATACATAACTTAAATCAACATTACATACAATATGAAAATCTATTTCTACTAAACCTGCCAGTGGTGGATCCAGAGGTAAGCCGCAACTTGTGTAGGAGAGTGTTAGCAATTCAAACATAAAGGAAAAAGGTTCAAATAATCCCATTGATAATATGAACTGAATTCACAAATTATGTAAAAGCGCTTCTCCACAAGTTGTGACTACACTCTAGATCCACCCTGTCTGCATATTACCACTTCCATGGAGTCTAGAAATAACACCAATGTGCACGAAAAGACAAATGATACAATAAAACTTTGTTAGGATCTGTATGAAAATGTTCTTTTCGAACATGATATACCTTAAGGAGATTTTCTTTGGTGGACTAATTTTTGCCAGCCAAGGTTTTAGAGCGTTTTGCATGGATTAATTTTTTCGAGTCAGAGCTTCTCAAGGAAAATGTTTAAATTTATATTTGCGAATGGACACAAGGTGCAATGCGTGTACTTTATAATATAGCTTAGAAGTAGCAGCAAAGATCACCATTTCCATGCCTGCCACATTGCAAAAGCAATGGATGCTTGATAGGTACAAGGAAATAGTTAATATACGAAAGGTACGCAGAGCCAAAAAATGAGCAAATAAAATAAAATTTGACCAAAATTCGCAAAAGTCGTAAAACTTAATCCACGCAAAAAAAATTCCCCTTAAGGTATTATGTCCTAGAACACATTACACTCCAAATTTTCACAAGGCTTTAGTGATCTGTAATTGGTATATAATTGGTTGGATTCTAATCATCATCCAAAGTTTGTTTTCTCTGACATATACCCAAACTATATCATTATGCTTCCATTGAGTGGTTTGTAGGATTATTTTGAACAATGTCATCTTGAAATCTTTTAAATGTGAATTTAAAACTAATCAGTTCCACAGTGATAACTTGACCAAGCATTGTACAGTGATGAATAATTTGATACAGTATGGAATTCCCCAAACTACCTTCTTTAATTTATTACTGCTTTTCAATTCACTATCACGATTCGGAGCCAGAAAAGCAGTTTTGTAAGACATATTATTCACCAATATCTTGCACATACTTTCAGTATGTATGTATGTTTGGGTCAATTCATTCACAAGTGATTTGTGCTGCTATGACAATTTCATTTGTTTGTTTTTTTAAATATCTTCAACTTTCGGTGTAGTATTTATTAAATGAAATGAACATGTTTCATGCATTTATTGATAAGACGTATTCACCAGGAATGTTGATACTACATACATTTCTGCTGTGATATTGAAAGTTTATTTCACAGCAAAGTTTGTTTCCTATCAAACCTTCACCTTCTTTTTCAAGAAATTTTCCCAGAGTCAGCTAAACATCAATATTTCCTCCATAAGGAATGTTCTCATGATTATATTTGGATTGCAATAGTAGATAAAGTCTTAAAATTCTTCTTCAAAGCTTCTTCTACATCTACAACTTCCTCAAAACATAAACCAAATCGGTTCGAGAACGTTACACGTGCTCGGTGTGCATATTTTAGTGACTTTTTAAGGAAATTTTAAAGATAATTGAATTGGGAAGTTTTCAACATAAAACAGCTAAAAAAACTTCTAAAAGTATTCCAAAAGTATAAAAAGTAAATATTTTTATGAATTTATATTGAAAGTGGCCTTTTTGTATTACATTTTGCAGAGTTTTGGGTCTATCATTAACTATTCTGAATAACCAAACAATCCGAAATCCGAACAGACTTTCTGAAAACGGCAAAAAACTGTTACAGAGACAGATAGATAGATAGGATGTGTAAACCAAACAATTTCCTACGCTTGAAATTGAATTAGCTAGTGACAACACTTTATTTACAATCTTTCATAATTTGGTTGTACCAGTAAACATTAAACATTAAAAATGAAATAGAATATTACACACTATGGTGAGAGAAAAGGTGCTTGAAAGATTGACAGAGCACAAATGAAATTTAAATAATGGGATGAGTTTCATGGAACTGCCGAAATTTCCAATAGTTGAAGATGGTTTTTATTTCTTTTCTGGCTGAAACATCACTGGTTGCTTTCAATTTTTCCAGGTGAAAGCCAGAGCCACGTGATTTATGACAGGACATTATTTGGGGATTCCTCCAGTTTGGCAATTTGATATTCTTGCAAAACCAATCCTAGCTTGCTACAAATTGCTACAAAAATTTGAAAAGTTTGGAAGAGCCTGTTAGATACATTCATGATACAGCATGGCATCTTCACAAAACTTACTAAGATCAAAATCTATTATATGAACAGCAGATAACAACTATACATTATTTGAAGGAAACAAGACAAGGACAAAACAGGTGAACAAAGAACTGGTCCATTCTCATGCTTGTTGGGTTGACTTGAGAATACATTCTGTAATTTTAATAGTGGCTACACTGAAGATGGCAGAGTCCATCACATCTGTATTACATGTCATTATTATATGAAACTAATATTGTGGGTTTCCAGGCAGTTTCATATCAATTTACCTTTTTGAATAGAAGTTTCAACCTTCAGAAGTCCAGGTTATAGAGCCTTTGATATTCTTTTCAGAATCTTTCTTGGTGATCGAGAATTATCAAAATGTTTCTTCCAAAATCTCATTAAAATTTGCCCCAATAAATTACTATCATCTAAGCATTTTCAGTCTCATAAAGTTCTTTTCTTATTGTTAGGCCTTTCTTCCTTTCAGTTTTATTGCAGCAAATTTACTTTTGTCATGCGAACAATGAAGGTAATTTCGTCTACCTGAAGAATCACTCAGATTAACAATGCCAACCTAAATAACTGTTTTGTTGATATATTATATTGGCGCCATCATTACTTCATGCATCCTTGACATTGGAAAGAGCTAACTGCTTTAAACTAGACAATCATCCCTGAAGCCATGAATCCCATTCTCAAGCTGAGTGATTCATATTTCAGTCGCTAGATGTTATAACCATCACTTAACTAAGCCTGATAAATGCTCTAAGCTTGACTTGACACATCAACTTAAAAACCATTTCATGACCCACAAAAAATCGGATGACCTTTCCAAAAACTTGCTTATGCAAGCTTCAAGATACAAGGACCAAGACTTTTTAATGCTCTGCCAACCCAGTTAGGAAATCTTACAAGGTGCAAGAAAGAGAAATTCAAGAAGGAGCTCAACAAGTACCCTGTCGTATTATTACGGACAGCCTGTACTGCCAACCAAACTATAATATAACACAAACTTCTAAATCAAAGAAAAATAAATTTATTTCAACGTCATGAAACATCGGTAATGTCATCATATGGAACAGAGGGCTTCGACTGGCCGAAAATTTATGTTGAAAAATTAGTTGAGGAATGAAAATGAATTCAGAACATGCTTTTAAAAAGTTTATTATCATAAAATAAGTAAAATAAAAAGGTTTTTGTACGTCAATCACAGTTGGGGGAGGACAACTAATGAGTATTGAAATAGATAGGCCATTATGATTCTTCATGGTCTGTTCTCCACATGTTGGTAATTGCTCTGTTTTATAAAACATTTAATGCTCTAAGCTTGACTTGACACATCAACTTAAAAACCATTTCATGACCCACAAAAAATCGGATGACCTTTCCTCCCATTTTCAATGGTCCAGAGGTTTTATCATCATCTAAGGATAAAGCTGAACTCTTCTCTAATATTTTCAGTACTAACTCTACTCTTGATGACTCTGACCATGCTGTTCCGGAATTTCCCTTGAGGACTAATAAAGTACTGGATAGCTGCTTTATCACACCAGCTAAAATATCTTCCATCATTTCAAATCTTGATGCTTCTAAGGCTACTGGCCCTGATGGAATTCCTGCCATCCTATTTCAAAAGTGTGCACCTGAATTATCTCCTGTACTTTCTCGTCTATATAACAAGTGCATAGCTGAATCTTGCTTTCCTTCATCTTGGAAGTTTGCCTCTGTAATTCCAGTCTTTAAAAATTATGGTGATCGATCTAATCCACGAAATTACAGACCCATTAGTCTCCTACCAGTTATGAGTAAAATTTTTGAGGCCTTTATCAATAATGCTCTTGTTAATCACCTTGAATCTAATAACCTCTTCTCAGATTCTCAATATGGCTTTCGCTCCCAACGCTCAACTGCTGACCTCCTTACAGTGATAACTGATAGAATTTACACTGCATTAGATAAATCTGGGGAGGCAAGAGCTGTTGCTCTTGACATATCCAAGGCATTTGATAAAGTATATATGGCATAGTGGTCTTTTGAAAAAGCTTGCTGCATATGGAATTAAGGGTCTCTTTTATGAGATGATTCGTTCCTTCCTTGTAGGCTTAAGGTTGTTTTAGACGGGCAGTCATCATCGACACATTCCATCAATGCAGGTGTTCCCCAAGGTTCTGTCCTTGGGCCAACCCTTTTTCTTCTTTTCATCAATGATCTGCCTGATGACATTATTTCCAAGCTTGCCATCTATGCTGATGATTCAACCATCTATTCCTGTACTCCAAAATCAGATTTGTTCAGCCAGGTAGAAATGGCAGGCGAAATTGAGTTTGATCTGCAATCTATAGTTGAGTGGGGAGAGAAATGGCTGGTCACATTCAATTCCACAAAAACGAAACTTCTATCTGTAAATCATACTAAAGATCCCTTTTTACCGTCAATTTCCATGAATGGCACCCAGTTGGAAGAAAACAACTCCTTTCGTCTCCTCGGCATCACTTTTTCACAGGACTTCTCCTGGCGCTCCTACATTGAGGCAATCGCTAAGTCAGCCTCGATGAAGGTGGGCTCCCTTCTTCGTGCAAGAGCATACCTCAGCCCTGATGCCATTCTTTACCTCTATAAATCTACTATTCGACCTTGTATTGAGTATTGTTGCCATATCTGGGGTGGTGCACCCTCTGATTCTCTAAATCTTTTAGATCGTATCCAGAAAAGAATCTGTAATGCTGTAGGTGATGAACTTGCAAGTAAACTTGACACACTCTCCCATCGCAGATCTGTGGCATCTCTTTGCCTCTTTTATAAATACTTTTACGGAAAATGTTCAACTGAGCTCTCTTCTCTCATCCCTGCATTAAAGACTTTCAAGCGAAACACAAGATATTCATCTAATTGCCATGATCACACTGTCAGCATCCCAAAATCATCAAAGAATTTTTACCAACAAAGTTTCATTCCTCGCTTCTCCACTCTCTGGAATTCTTTACCCCAGTCTGTTTTTCCTTCTCATTATAATCTTCAACACTTTAAATGTAATATCCATCGTCACCTTTCCTCCTTGTACCTCAATACACATTAGTGGTTTTAAACCTTGTATTGAGCGACTAATTAAAAAAAAAAAAAAAAAAAAAATTCAGTTATACGTGGTGAACTTGGTAAGAGTGAATGTATATTTTCGTGACAAGAATCTTTGTTTGTTTATTGTGTACGTAAAAAGGGAGACTGTCCGTAAGTTGGCACATTGACAGTATATACCTGTTGAATTCCCGACAAACCACTGGTGCCAGGATAAACTATGATGTGAGAGTGGAATCAAACAGTATTATTGACATGGAATATTGCATTGGACCTACCAGGTTGGACGTGAAAGACATTACTAATCCTTCACAAGTATCACAAGTAGATTGAAAATGGGAAAACTACCACAATTAGCTGACTAATAATCACATAAGAACCTGCTGTATCTCAAAACCAACAGGTTAGGGTAGGTTAGGATTAGGGTTAGATATCGCAATTGCGATAGCGCCTATTTATTCACTATAATAATTCATGTAATGGTTCAAAGTAGAGAGAATATTAATGTAAAAATGACATCAATGTAGCCACAATTTCATGCACTCTAGCTACACGTGCCACATTGCAAACAGAAATTACATACCTTATTAAGTTTTGGATTGCGTAGAATATCAAATCCTTTGATGGTGGGAATTTTGTTAACATGTATCATTTCATCATTCTCACATTTTCCAACAGGAATAACTTTTTTCTGCGGACGTGACGAAGTGATAGCGACCCCTCTTTTACAAAAAAAACGTGGAATGGTGCTGCAGTTTAGAAGCCTGTCCAACTTCTTCATGGTCCTTTGAGAGATCATCGCCTAGTCAAAACAGTGAGATTCCGAAAGTGATAATATAAAATTTAGGCTTTCATTTGTTTAGCGAGATAACATCCCTTTCTTCTCCTCCCACCGCCAAGAAGTTCATTTCATCTCAGCCATCAGAAAAAAATCTCGCTATAGATCTACCATGTTGTGTGTGTTTTTGTTGTTGTTTTTTGTATTTTTTTTTTTCACTACTTTTTTGTAAATTCAGTGAATCGACTTGAATCCAAATCGTATCTTCTTCCCTGCCTTGATGAACAGCTTTTTTTAGTTCCAATAACGTTATAGAGATCTCTAGCACATATCCTGCCCCTTGAATAACACGCTTTAATTGACTTTGCATCCAAAGGTACAGATTGGGATGGCGGCACCACATAGCTAAAATATTTTGCTCGAGTTTTGACCACAGGACCATGTCCACTATAGGAAGTTGTACTGAGATGTGTGGCATAGTAAAAAGAAAAGGATGATTTGCTGGAAGTTAAAAAAGGTGATACGGATTTCTATGCCCTTGTACGGGAGTTGAATCGTGACATCTACGGTGATTGTTAATTTTAACGCCAATATTCCAGCATCCGAGCCAATGATCAATGAGAACAAAAGATAAGACAGAAGATCACAGATGCTACCATCGATATCATACAGATCTTCCGAGGAAGGAATTGGAAGAGATTTCCAGTAGTGAGGGAAATGATGCAGGCGAAGAAGAAAATTAGCAAAGATCAACCTTTTGCTTGACAGAATGAACAGAAAACATCATGTTTTGAAAGCTGTTTTTGAAATAAATAGATATAATTGTGTTAGTACTGCTCTGCTTATTATGAAACTTAATTTGATGGTGGTTTTTAATCAAAGTTTAAAATTTAATTTTTGGAATCTCTATAAAGCAGACACTTCTATATAAAGTGGACGCTTTTTACTCTACAAACTGGGGACATCAAACTTTAAAGATTGATAAAAAACCAAAAAAAAAAAGTTTAATTTAAAATTCTGGTGACTAAATTTTCACCCGACTATAGTTTCCCCAACTAACTTAATCAACGATTATTAAAAAAACAAAGAGGATCTTTCTTTGCAGCCTTTTTTTTGAGCAACCTAAACTTGACCATCCTTGCCTTGACCAAACATGTATGAAAAAGGCAAGAAAACCTTGATTCGAGGTTGGGATACTATCCAAATCTCCCATGGGGCTTTTTGAAAATTGGTATTCACTTACCTTGAAAAAACAATGTCTAATTCTCAATCTACTGTATATTAATCTGTTGTAACGATTAATCACAAAAAATTTCCGTCCGATAAATATATTAGAATTTTAACTTGATAGAACCCGGGCATCGTCAAACTAAAAAGATTTGAATTATTGTTCAAAATACAGTATATACTCTAACAATAAACGTATATTTTTCTGTCCTTCTAACTACATTACTTCTTCAGCGATGTTCAGCTCAGCCTCGAATCCAGGGTTTCTTACTCTGTAAACCGTAAATTCCGCATATTCATGAATATGTGATAACTAGAAAGACGACCTGATAACATTTCCCAATGGGCGCAAAATCGTCAAAAAATCACTATGATGAAGAGCATTTTTATTCAAATAGTGCGTAATGCACTCCTTATCAACAAATTTGCCCACTGAAATCGGAAGAGTATATTTTGAATTCACCTGGACAAATGAGTAATACTTATGTAATGCTGACGGTGTGATGTTTAGTTGTTGATATCATTAATTGCTCAGCCCCGAATCCAGGGTTTCTTGCTCTGACAAAGGTCACCAGCTGGTGTAATTATCGGTACCCCACACAAAACAGCTGTACATATGATGTATGAGAAAGACTTTGGCTCTAGTTTGACGATCTGTCAGTACCAATCTAGTTCTGGTTTTCTTTAACCTCGAACCCAGGGTCTCTTGCCTTTTCGATATACGGATGGCGGCATCGAAAAGGCAAGAGACCCTGGGTTCGAGGTTGGGTTTTCTTAGATTGTCACTGTTTTAAACGCTACAGAGCACTTGTAAAAAAACACCACCCTCTAATAAACACTGATTTCAATTAAACGCCACATCTTGTAACGTAGCGTTAACTTGAAAACAGTTCAAGATATTCATCTGGCATTGATTTATTTTTCAGATGCATCTCATATTAGTGAAAGTTGCTCGAAAACTTCTTGTCATTGGCGAGGAATCTGGCCCGGATAGTGATAATGAACCGTCCATTATCGCCGATAAAAATTCGAGACCCACAGAAAAAGTAAAATCATATAAAACACAAATGCAGGAGAGTAAAAAAAAACCCACGAGACACAGAATGACATTAGGTTTTGGCAGAATCAAAGTGTGCTTCATACTGTCACAGTCCAACCAGCTGCAACTCTATGAGAAACGCTCGAGGTAGAGTTGAATAGATCGATTTTATTTGAAGTAAGAGAAAGATCTTCATTGCATGGTGATGGGCGGGGCATCATGCATGGTGATGGGCGGGGTAATGTTTGCTTATTTGGTTTTGTGTCAAACGATTGTGAAAAAGCTTTTGTTGTATATATATGAAGTACATGGAGGCCAAGACTGAAACTTTAAATATTTTCGGACAGTCAGGAAATTATATCAAAATCAACAAGACGACTTGGAAGTCGAAAATTTCGCTATATTGCATTCTCACAATTCTAACAAATATATGTTGTTCATAGAACTGTGAGATACAATGGTTGATAACGGTAGCAGAATTTCAACTCGCAATTATACAAAACGAATAGATCAACACTTATTCGTCTCAAATTTGGATGGTGTCACAATTACACAAATCTACTCTCAGCAATTATAAAACATTCTCAATATAGCATTGCCAATTGCCAAATTTTGGCCCAATTTGAAAAAATGACTGTCAAATTCGAAATCAGCACCTTTCAATTGTGCTTTGTGCAAATTTTTATGAAAATTGGAGAACTTTCATAATTTGGTCCATATTTGGCCCGAATTGCCTAATTTTGGCCAAATCTGACAAAATGACTGTCAAATTCGAAATCAGCACCATTCACTTGTGCTTTGTGCAAATTTTTATGAAAATTGGAGAACTTTCATAATTTGGTCCAAATTTAGCCCGTTAGTCAGCCTGCAAAAAATTTTATTGCTAAGGTGTGTGCGGACATGGCTTTTATATGCAATTATTTACTTTAGTGAGATCGTCCAAAATGTCACAGAGATACATAGAACGACGATACCAATACTTCCCTATACTAGCGAAATTAAAAACCGCCAGCCTACAGTTAAAGAGAACCCTTGGAAAAAATTTCCACTTAGCTTTAACAAGAACAAAGCAAGTACGTGACTTCATTTAAGAAAGTCATTAATAGAGATGATGTCATTTACAGAGATTACGTCATAGCAACTATTGACTATTGTTTTCAAGCTGAAATAACATTATTGTCAACACTTGCCAGCAAAAGCAATATAGTTTTTGGACAGTGTTTTTTTCTATTTTATCGTAAATCACCTAGTACGTGATTACATTGATCTTTTTTGTAAATTATTGGTTTAATACGCCCATGGACGCCCATACAAACTGGGATGCGACATTATACCGTTATTATATGATTGAGATAATGCCACTAATGATAGAGCGGATGATACTATTTATTATATAATAGAGATAAAACCACAAATATAATCATTGACTAGATAACAAGTGAAAACATTGACATCCAATGAACTGAGCATAGAACACGACATGTTGACCCGTCCTTCCCGCTTACCTGATCTGTTTACCGCCCCACAACCACCCACAAAGACCCCTTTGTTACCAGAATGAACTTTTCTCTGATCTCCTCCTCTGATCTCCTCAAAAAAATTTAATTTTCTCTCCAAAAGAAACAATTTTTATTAGTTCAGAACATGAAAACGAGGTTAAACCTATTCTTGTATTCATTATGCGTGGGCGCTATCAATGAAGACCCAACCAATGGCTTTTACATTTGAGTAAGTTGTTAAATTGCTTGCGTAGGCAATGTGAAGTGGCCATATTTCAAAAACGAGTCAGTTATAATTTGCGTTTGTCAGTTAACTGATCGTTATTTATTCATTTTTGCTGCTTCGAAATTCATTTAAAAGAAACGCCTTAGTTGCAAAACAAACAAATACACAAACAAATAAATAAAAACATTTTTTTCCTCCATCTCGACTTAATGACGAGAGCTCAACATGAAGAGTGAGCACATTTATTGGAATTTGTTGAAAAATCACTGCAAAGAAGTGAATTTCTATAGAAATATACACACTATTTCAAAAAAAAGCTCTTCATCTTAGTGACTTTTGTATGATTTTGCCCATTATTGGGATGTCATTTCATAACAATACCGTTTAAGCAAAATACTACTATTCATCTTATAACAATTTCTGAACATATATACATTATGTTTTTAAAAATATTACTTTTACTTCTAGTAATGTCTGATATTCTTTCGTTTGGTTGGAGATACGATTCCAGAATTGAAATACCAGTGACTGCTTTTCGTGAAAGCCCAAACATATATATAAAACACCATCATACATTTTTACAAGTGTTGCCTTGTTAATTTCATCGGTGACAATCGGCCATTGTAAACACATCGCAGCGTTCCATAAAGAGTACGTTTACAGGAGACTAGGTACGAGCATGCGCAGTCTTTATCCGTTTGACATTGATGAAATAACCTCTTGCAGTGTCTCAAGGAAAACTTCACGTTCGATTTTGCGATTTTTATCTAAAACCATAAAAAGAAATTAATTTTTGGAATTTTTGATCCATTCCCCTAACAAGAGTCCATTGTATTTTTTTAACATAATTACTGGACAATACACAAAATATATATACCAGAATCGCGTGAACGTTCTTCCCTATCAAAATTTTTTCTTCAGAACTTGTTAAAACGATATGAGTTGTGACTGATGTCGCAGTGTTCGAAGGCATAGCAATGGACTTTACACTAGACTGCATCTGACCCAGTTTTTTTATTTGAATGAGAGAAGAAAATTCTTTTCTTTTGCTTTAAATACTCGAATATACAACGAATTCACGATATTTTTCAATATTGATAAAGTTTTCGTTTAAATGGCTTTCGTTTAGATATTTCGTTTAAAATAACACAAAGCCTCCTCAGCTTATGGCATCTTACCTCACAATTCTTAAAAACTTCGACCTCGCAACATCTTTCTATTTCTTAGCATAGGCTGGACTTCCCAGATGAGTTTCCTAGCCTAGCGAGTGTCTCAATTACTCTTTTCTATATTAAATTTTAACATTCGGATTTGGGTGTGTTCTTTCGCGAAACATGTTTGAAAATTCTTCATCTTCTTTAACTATATTTACGTTGCCATCAGATAATAACTGAATTTCTTAGAAATGGGTCTCTTATGAAAGCTAAACTTAAAAATACCGAAGCTACTTCGTTTATGACTTTGCTTTTTTTCACATTTCATTAAGTTGATCATTTCGCCCACAAACATGAAGGGTGGTTAAAGTATTTCAGATCTCAGAGACTTTTTGAGACTAGATATAAATCTAGCTGTTGCATTTTTTTTTGTTGTTGTTGTTGTTTTTTCAAAGTTCATAACGTTTCTATGTGACATAATCCTGCTATTGTAAAAAAAAGTCTTCGTTAAAGGAAATAAACGAAAACAAGTTTTTCAAAAATCGATGACTCGACATTAAGCTGCCAAAATAGGAATAAGATTAGGTTACCAACTTACAAGTATGTGCCCAAATAACACAACAAATCTATCATTTAAGTCAACAGAGTGGTGGTACTCTCTGCTTACTTGATTTGTTTACTCAATTTATTTACTTGTTTATTTACTTATTTACTTCTGCATGAAATCAAAATTTCTAGTTTTGCCATCTGTATGATCCATCTAATTGTATGGCTTTATAAAATCTATAAACCTATAGAGCTTCGGGGTTTTTTTGTTTTAGTTTAGTAAGTTACGTTATTTTTCATCAAATGGAAATTGAATGAAATAACGATAAGGTTGAATGAAGAGAAACAGGCATCCAACCCAGGCAATGATAAAAATGTACTTTCTTCTTGTATGGGGAAAAAAATTCTTTGTAGAGTTATTAATTACTAGTGTCCGAAGCTTAAAGAAACTGATCAATTTCGCGAGTTCGATCTTTTTTGTGAATTGTTAAAAATTGTGAATGTTTTGAGTTTTTCTTGGGTGGGACGCTCCCCAATATGCTTTCATGTCATAAATACTGAAATATCCGTGAAAGCTGCAATCTTTTATATTTTCGTCGATGTTTTAGCAATACTTACCAATGACGTATCGACCAGATCCTTGATCATTTTCTCTCCTTCCATCAATAATGTGTCATTATTGGTAGTGCTAATGCCTCGAGGAAGGCTGGAACAAATGCAAATTACCCATGCAAAGCAGACTATTCCAAGAGACTGAAAACAGAAAATTTATTTATCAATAATAAGTACTGGAAACTTAATATCTTAACACACATCTTTTATTCCTCTTCCAGCCTTTTTGAAATCACTCTTTATAATATGCTTTATCCATCCGCCAATCCAAAAATGCAAAAATATCGACCTTCACATACTTGAAAAAAACAAAAAAACAAATAAACAATTATAAGTAGCATACCATTTGAAGAATGAAATTCGTCATTTCAAAGTTGATTCTTATCGCCAATTTCAATCCAAAAGCTGGCTATGCAGGCGTGATTGAATTTTGCAATTTTTCAAATAAGTTTTAAATTTCTCGTATTTATTTGTTTAATTTAAATGCGTTGGTAATTAGCAAAAGGATGAGGATGCGTGGTTGTCGCAAATGATCTGAAAAAATGTTAATACAGGAATAGGCATTATTTGACGAGAGATAATATTGAGCTTTCTATGGTCTGTTTCACCATCTTCATACACGTGAACATTTTTTGTTTTGATTTTCAATCTATCTAAAGACATTGCCCTTTACATTGTTTTATTTATACTTCAAAAATAGTCCTTATTTGAAAGCGAGAAGGGTTTTTTTTTTTTAGATCCTTAGCGATCAAAAACTCCTTGCTTTTAATGACCTTTTGATGGAGGAGGCATACCTTTAATTACGGGTGTTTGATTACCTGTTGAAAGAGAACCTGTACGCCCCATGGCGTGTTCTGCGTCACATTTTTCTTTTCAAAACTTGTTTTTTTTTAAAAGTTGTTGTTTTAATTGATTAAAGAGCGAAAATTATCACAAAAATGTTTTTTTTTAAGACGAGGACATAAACAATAAAATAAGAAAATTGTATAAATGAAACACTGTTGTCACCGTTAATACCGTTAAATGTTAAATTCCTATGTTTCATGAAACATCATTATTTGGACCAGCAAATACAATTCGCTTTTCAATTTGTTGTTAGGATTTTTTCATTGTATTACTAACACTTAAATCCTTTATTATCAAACGATTACAAGCAACATGAAGAACCACTCTTGAATTCAGTGGTATAAAAAACCTCAGGTTCGTTCATATGTATTTTCGAACTTCCTCTATAAGGTTATACCAACAACAAGGCATAAACTTTAAACTTTGGCAGGTACTTCCGTTTTTGAATTTCCCTTATTCATTAAATTTGTTTTGATTATTTTAATGGTTGGTATTAGAATAAATCTTAATTTAGATTATAAAGCAAGTATTGATAAATATAGACACGGTATTGTATCCTTAAAATTGATTTAATTATTCCCTCCTGCTTTATTGTTTGTTCAGCCTAACAGACAAACAAGAACTGTCAATGTTGTTCCTCATGTTTTCACACAAACGTATTGCAGTTGTACGTAGAGGTTATACAATGTCCAAGTGTAAGCATGACTTCAGGGTATTAGGGTGTCATGATGATGTCGTCAGTTTCACGTCACAACAACACGTCAACAACGCGTTGTTTTTTTTTTTAAATTCATGCAAAAACATTTTCATTTATTACATTGCTTCATTATTTCTTGTCAGTCCATAAACAAATCGACGTAGCTGTTGAAAACCTTTCTCTATCAACAAAATAATTAAAAAAAAGTCAATAATTAAATACTGAACTCGAAAATTAATTGTGACAATCTTGTGCGCATGCGTCGAGTAATTCGAACAGACCAATTTGATTGTTGTTTTTTCCTAGTATAAATCGTTTGTGTGGACATTAGAGTTCAATACATTAATTAAGACACGCACAAGCGGTTATTGTGTGGGTTGACATCTCCTGCGTACCTTTTACCTTACCTTTAATTGTGTTAGCTTGTGAACAAAGCATAACACGTTTTAATTCGTCAGCACGGATCTAGACACAAATGTTAATACCATGTTTTCCGGCCTAAAATTGTGATCAACAAAATTTAAAGGGTATCTGATTATTATATTGACTAACAAATCGAAATATGCGCAGTACCCATTCATTCAAATATATACCTAACATCCACTCAACTTGTCCGCATTCCCAACTTGGTGTGAGCAAGAAAGTTTTGAAGACAAACAACTGAACATTTAGTCCCGTTTTTCAATAATTTTTTGTCTAGGTAATACTTACGCACAGGAAAGTAAAGGCCAAACGTCAGATATAAACATTCCTTCAAGGTTTTTTTTTCGATGCATTTCCTTAAACGTAATGATTAACCAATTAATTCGTTGATTTCGTCATATCTCGCATTCTTCTATCTACTTAATTTCCCAGCATATTTATCTAAGTTCCTTTAGCTATCATTTTAAGTTCGACAAGACCACCGTATTTTTGTAAGACGGGATACGTAAAACGGTTTATGGATGAAACGTTAACATTTCAAACAAAGATTGCAAAATATACAGTTGCCCCAGAGCTTCGTATTCTAACCATCCTAATCGATGATCTGACGTTCATTTAAAGCAAAGGTGTTTTCATTTCACGCCACACTTAAAGGTGAAAAGGAATATGGGAAGAGACTGATTAAACGCCCCTTAGCCCCCAGTCATTTTTGAAGAAAACAATGTGTTTTTTTCAAAAATAAGGAACTCTGTCTCTCTCCATATAAGTGTGATTTGCCAGCTTGTTATTATGGGTGTTTGTTCGTTAATCGAAACCATGACCGTAAATTTCAGATTTTTCAGGAGTGGGGCGCTAAATCATTACCGTTTTACACATAGCTCAGTGTAAAACGTTGCATAGCAGAGGAGTGCTTGCGTGTTCACGATAAACTGAAATCTCTTCGTTAAAATTTTACTTATAGACCTCTTGCAAATATTTTACTCGGTTCTCGTCAACATTATTCTCATTCACTAGATCGATTATGCCTAGCTGTGATACACTTCGAAATATAAGACACAGTTGGCCTTTATATATGAAGTTACCAACAATGCAGTTCGAAAACAACATTCAAAGGGCCGTATATTGGTTTCGTCCCTGCAACTGAGTTTAATCTATATACCATGATACATAGTGTGGCTTTTATACGACGTAATATATATGCATAAAAAGCAATTCTGGTTTTTTATGAAGGCGGTACGGGGCGGTATGGGGGTAACACTTACTCGAAATGAATATGGGAGGAAGGTGGGCGGGGATTTGGGGTTTTGGGGAAGCAAATGATTAAAAATATATCGTTATAACTATAAATGATTTTTTAATAGACAATAAATAAATAAGTTATAGATTTTCATCATATATATTTTTGGGGGTCTTGGACCTTAAAAATGTGTTTAATTTTAAAATGCGATCAACGCTTGATTTTGCTTATAAAGATGTCATTATAATCTTCTTCACAGAATTTAGATCTTGTAAGATTTCTTCATTTGCCATGATAGCTATAGTCTAACTCTTTCCATATCACATGGGTATACCATTTTTTGAAACACATCGAAATTGTCCGAACATGGCTGACTTGCATACCAAGCGTGATTGACAAGCACAATCCGCGTCCGTTTTGCACGTCTTAAAAAAGTTACGACAGTGGTTGACGGTAAACTTCAACTTTGCTTTTTCCATGGCGATCTATAAAAAGAAAATCGAGTGAATATTCAAAAACACTTGCTAGGGTCTCATGGCAAAAAAAAGACACTGAATAGTCAACTCAAATGTGGCGGTAGAAGATTAGAACCAAACGCTTTTAAAGATCTCAAAGAAATTCAAAAATCATTTACTATGGTTTCGTCGATAAGTTTTCTTCCTTTGGTGATCAACTTGTTGCCGACATCTCCGGTGTAACTGGTTGGGAAACATACAGAAATGGTAGCCATCAAAGCACACGTGCAGAGAATTCGGATCTAGAAGATAAATGCAGAAAATTTGAAATGTTTTGGGCAGAAAGCAAGTGCTTATCAGAGGTGGATCCGTGGAGGAGGATTGAGCTATTAACGACAGAAAAGTAAAACGTTAGAAAGAAGGTACACTCCTTCGCTTTCTTGACTGCCCCTGGATCTGTCTCTGTTTAATTTCGCTTTTACAATTCACCAACCCTCATCATAATTCGTAAATAATTGCTAAAAAAGATTTTTCAGTAACGAAAAACTGAAATCATCAATCAGCAACTGAAAGCTCAATGCAGATCTCAAAATGTGTGCGTGTCTCATCCCTTGCCACACATGCTATGTTTTTTTATTGATCGCAAAATGTTATCTTTTGCTTGGGAAGAGAATTTTTTCAATCAAACACTGAGATGAAGTGCTCTATCAACATTTTAATGTTTCCTTTAAGTTTCAAGTCTTCTTGAGTTGGTTTCGTTTTCGTTGATTTCGTCTTGTTCAAAATAATGGATTTTTATTAAAACCAATAAATAAATAAAGAAATAAACAAACAAATAAAGAAAGAAAAAGGAAAGAAACTATAAATTGTTTACTTACCATGTTTGTATCCTTAAAATTTTCAAAAGAATGCCGAAAAGTATAACTTTTTCGCGTTGTTACGACGAAGGCGACCAGCGCTTTCTACGTCCAGCGTATTTATTTAACTCTTTGTTAGCAGTAACTTCATTTTATAGGAAAATGTACGTTAATTAGAAGAGCTATTGTTTCGAAAAGAACAATTGGGTAGGAACTCATTAATTATGCTTATTTAAAAAGCGCGTGGTATCTTAAAAATGATTGGCTTGTATAGCTATATGTTCAATGTGAATAATGAATCTCTCATGACACACAATCACTTCCAGCTTCTTTTATCACACAACAACAAAAAAAAATAGTTGTGACTGTGACTGAACCCATTTTGTCAAAGACAGGTAACAAATATGTGTATCCTTTACGTAGGATCACAGGAGGAATGCTGGTAAATTAAATATTTTAAATGGAAATATGGTGGCGCAATCCATAAAATGCTGTGACGGTACTCTTGTGCAACTCTGTATAATTACAAAAAGTCCTGATAACGATGATATTTTAGTATATTGTATCACACGTGGGGTATGATTAAATTTGCATGATTTTGAGCACGTGTCACTAGTTATGTACAGAACTATACTCTTCGCTTTTAGCTTGCTAGACATCAACAAGAGAATTAATGACTCGGTAATTTCATGGTCTGTAAAAGTTATGAAAACACTAGTAGCTAAGTTGGTAGCTAAGTAAATGTCCCCCTAAAGAAAAATGACTTTTGTAAAAGACTAAGAGTTAACTGTAACATCACCTAATAGTGGCCTAAGTATGAAAAGTTCTTAGTAACCTGAGTACGAAGTTTTAAGTCTGTATCGGAGGTACTGAGTCACATCAATCAAATCTTGGCACTCAAATAGCTGAAGCAATTTTATCATTTCCCTAACAGTTAAGTTGAAAGATGTTCTTGTCAATGTTCGATTTTAGAATTTACATATTTGTCATCAATAAATATGGGGACAAAATTCTTGTTTCCTTTCTATGTAGTTTAGCGACAAAATATTTCATAGTCTTGATTTTAACGCAATAATCCGATAGGGGTCTTCCGAGTTCATTTTCCAAAAGGAAGTGACGAAATAATCATTGGGAAAGTTACGTTCTGTATCACGTGTCAATCATTCCATCCCGGAACTCGTCCGTTTTGCGAAAAAAGGAACGCTTCCTTGAAAATCACATCATATTGTAGACGAAGATCTACCTTGTAGGTTATTGGCACGGATCCATTATGACATATTAATGACATATATATATATATAAAGTGTTTTCACTTCCTTACAAGGACAGACATTATGAAGTAAAGCGCGAATCCTAAACGTTATGTCGTTTACAAATTATGCATTGACGAGATAATGCATTTCTTACGTGTTTCCAACTGACTAGATTTTCCTGCTTGAATGGCTGCAAGTGTAGGATGGTAACGACGATTAAATGCTCTCTTGTTAAGACCAACCCACTGAATTACGAAAAATTTTGCTGATAAACAATTCGAGGATTAGTGTAAATGAAACTTTGTGAGGTTTGTGAAAAAAATTACGACAGACAGTTAAAAAGAATGCTACAATGGAGAGTGTTGCACGTGAAATTCATAACGAACTTTTTTAACCAATCAGTGTTGTCTACACGCTTTTTTTTATAAGAACAATTTTATAAGAACACAAGCCTCAGATTTGGCCAAAAAATAAGAACAAAATAAGAACAACCTGAGGCTCAAATTAATGTTTCAAAAATTAAGAACAGCCTAAGCCTGAATTTTGTTGTAAAATAAGAACAATTCATGATAGGAACAACTCATGACGTGAATTCTCTCACTGTCAAATGGTTTAGAAGTTGTTGTTTTTTTCACCTTCCATACTCATATCGGGTCATTACCGAACAGCAACAATGCTTTTAAACAGTTGCTTTTAAAAAGATTTATTTTAATTTTGCTGGAAGTTCCATAAATAAGAACAAAATGAGGCTGAAATCTGAAACTTTGTTCTTAAAGCTGAGAACAAAATAAGAACAATTCAGGCTGAAAAAGGCTCAAAAAATAAGAACAACCAGCCTCAGGTCAGATTTTACTGGTTCTTATATAAAAAAAAAGCGTGTATATGACTTCTCCTTGAGAAAACAAAAAAAATATTTTTATGTAATATAAATTGACTCTCCAAAGCGCTCACGTAATCAATAAAGCTCTTTTTTTTATCCTTTTGAAAAAAAGCGATTCGAAGTCCAATAACTTCTGGGTGAGAAGCAAGCACTGTGTTTTGGAGATTAAAAGTGTATTTGCGCTAACTAAATTGCTTCCATTAAAGACTACAAATAAATAACCGAGAAACGAGAAGGGAGGTGGCAAATTAAGGAAATCATGGTCAACGTCAGTTCCTGATGTACACTGTTAATTATCTTGACAAATCATGGATTGTGTGCTCGAGTATGTTAACGTTATTTTCTACACGTGTGAAAAAGAAAAAGCTAATTGCAAAATATTGGCATGCTAGCTGGTTGGCTAATAAAAATATTCTTAAATCTTAGAGTAACCTTCATGATTACATTGTTCTTGTGTCGGTCACTTTGAGTCCACGAACAACAAAAAGCAAGCCGGTATTTGGAATTTCAAGTTCCGATTCCAAATTAAAAGAAAACGGAATACTTTTTTTTCATCTTCTATACGACATATTACATGAAGTACTCCCTACTTATTTAACTCAAATTAGGATATTAGCTTTATTAGACTTTGAAACGAAATAAATGCCATTATTAAAGAGAGTTGTTAGATTACTCAAGGAAGCTATTAAATGATGATGAGAAACTCAGATAGAAACTTAAACGTTTTTCTTTGGCATATGATGTGTAAAGTTTGTTGCACTATTGTCTGTGTTTTGTCAGAATCTAAATCTATGGTCGTATTTCTGAGAGCAAATACGGATAATTACCATCCACCTGGTCCCAATATCATCGATACCATCCACCTGGTCCCAATATCATCTGTTTAGAAAACAATTGAGCCTGAATTTGGGGACGGAGAAATTGCTACGTCATTAAGACCTTCAACCAACGACATCTCTATTATCTCGTAGACAGATGATTCAATGCACACACTTGTTTATCGACTTTTGGAACTCTTCAAAATTATAGTATGCTTTTCGTTAGTTGTTTTATGTTATAGTTTTCATGTGGTGAAATATTCTACTTTCTGCATTATTTATTGATGGATAGTGTTATATATCTATATGAAAAAAAACTGACTTTGCAGCTCGGATTATTTTTCGATATTCAAGATTTATTTTGTATTGCAAAATTTGGATGGCAATTCAAACATCGCCAGACAAAAATCTGGTAAGGAACATGAGATTTTGAGGAACACAAAGATATTAGAAGAAGTAAAAAAAATCTGTTTTAAGGATCAATTTGTTTTGCAAAACTTTCCCTGTCCAATTTTTGAAACCAAGTTTTATCCTCTTCTCGACATTTTATTCCCTGGAGTACCATTTCCCCAAAATATCTTATCTAGTATGAAAAATGAAAAATGTAAATAAAATGAAAATTTCAGAAAAAGTAACGTAATTTCCCCAAACCTTTTAATTCTTTTATCTAAATTTGAACCCAATTTTCCATACTTGTTAAGGTAATCTAAATTCAAAATGGATTCTACTTTCAAAATAAAATAACAACACCAAAAAAAAAACAAAAGAAAACAAAAAAAAAAAATAAACCCACTCTTCGACCAGAATGCAGTTTAGAAATCCGGTGGAAAGATTTTCTTCGTTTTAAGGTAGGTTGCTTTTCCTGTTATTGTTACATCAGGTGTACTCATCTCTCTAATCACACTGATTGGTGTTTCTTCCTGTGAACACATAAGTTGGAATTTGAACTCACCAAACAATAAAACCAACTATCAGAGGGAAACTCCGCAAAAACTCGTAAACAAATTAAAAAGTGTCAAAAATGTCAGAGAATGATACCTTCTCAAAACATTGTATATTGAATTGCAACCATATGAAAAAGGACACATATTGATAGCAGATTTTATCTGAAATGTAAATATCCTTTTAAAATATTCAAATACAATACAATACAAAAGAAGCTTCGCATATCTCTCATAATGTTCGTGCGACGTTGGAGTTGTGGTTAGTATGAACAACACAGACGTGTCTATATCAACAACGCCGTACGTCAATATTGACGGTATGTTTTACAATCAGCCAACCACAGAAGGGGATCCAGGAGATCGTCAACATTTATTGAGGAAAAATGAGCTTAAGAATAGAATAGAAGACTCGAGATTATTTGTAAGTTTACTGACAACAACGGACAACATTTGGATGGCAGGGTTAATTGGCCGTTCCCACAATCCAGTTCTCTTCTAAATATGAATGTACAACTTCCAATAATGCAAAGAGAAAAAATATCATTAAAAATTCCTCTATGTAAAAAAATACAAGTTTCATAAAAGAAACTTTAACCCTTTAAGAGCAGTGCTTAAGCCCAACGCAAGTGATGCAATGCATTATGGTAGTTGCACTCTTGGTGAAAAGCAAGTAAATAAAAGCTTTTTTTTGTATTATTTAAAAAGAACTTTAAAGAAATCTCAAAGTTTTTTTAATTTTCGAGAAAATCAATAATCTTTCATGACATGTTTCCTGGCATTTAAAGATTTTTCCCAAAACATGATCTCCATGGCAACGAGAAATAACTTTGACAATAATTGTTAAAATTTTGTAGGTCGAGTCGCAAATAACTACACTTGCGAAATCAGCAAATAAATTGCTTACTCCGGGTCGGTTCCAGGTCTCTATAATTTTTCGTCGACAAGGCTATAAATCGACATTCAACACACACGACATCCGACAGTTCCGTCTCCCTTACCAATGTAGTTTTTCATTTGTAAGCTATTTTCGTTCGTCTTTTTTCACTTATAAGCAACTTTCATTCGTCTTTTTACTCCAACCAACCCTTCAAAATCGAATTTCTCCGTCATTTAGGAAATTTAGTTAAAAATTATTGTTCCACTGACTTTTTACCCAGGATGACTTCGACATTTCTGATAGATCTGACTATGAGGCATAAAGTTGCCGACCTCTACTGGTCGAGTGTCGAACATTGTACCTAGGCAATTGGTTGGCCGAACAAGCAGATAATCAACAGCTAAGCTACTTTCAATGTGAATAATTCTTGCTGTCAGCTTGCCAACCCTGAAAATACCAAGATAATGGAACGTTTATTATTTTCGTGATAGTGCTCCAAGCGAAAAACAACGCTCCAAAGTTATTTCTAGTAGCACTTAAAAACGATATTGCTATTTGCTCTTGCCTTGATACAGTAAAATACCTTCATATTCTCTCCAAGATAATGTTTATATAATGCGCAAGGATGATCGATGATCTTTCACGAAGGTGAAATATGATTGGCTATCTTTCACGAAGGTCAAATACGATTGGTTATCTTGCACACGAAGGTGAAAATATTTGGCGAAAAGAAAATGATTTACTCAACGCTTACATTACATCGTCGAACATTGAGAACAATTGAGCAGTGGCACCATTTCAAGATGTGGGTGCGCCTATAGGCAGCCCTTTTACTTCACAGTAAACAACAAAAACACAGTAAAATTTAAACGAACCAAAACGTCCAGTGGTTAATATCGACGCACTGTTTGCTTATGAAAACTCTTCTTTATACGACCAGTTTGATGTCATGTGCCACGTGACTTAGAAACAAACTATAAAAACTTTTTATGGGCTTTAATGACGAGAATAACAAGTCACATAAATCCTGAACGTCATGGTGCGTCTCATATTCATGTCAGACTTGCATTTGATTTGTTCGGTAAATCACAACGAAAGGTCAAATATGACGTCAAATATCAAATATCGCCATTCCAAGTGCAAACGCTGTTGATACTAGGTGCATCTATCATCATGGGTCTTGAAGATGTAGGAAGTCGACATAGTTTCAACGTTAATCCGACTGATGACGTCGAGACTGACGGTCTTGCTAAAGCCGTCATTAACGGTAAAATAATTTTTTTGAAGTCAGAAAAAACTGGTATAGTAGGAATATTCATCAAATAGGATTTGTTAGTTCTAGCATCTCATATTGATGCTAACGTTTCTACCCTCTTAGAATTCAACTACACATTTTTTTCTTTAAATAACAAACTACGATCTTCATCAAATTTTCAATGGATTTACATTTATTGAAGTTATTATAAGAATTACTGGGATCTTCTGAAATATCACAGAATAAACATACTTTACAATTTTTAACAACCTCCTAAAAGATCAAGATGATCTCAGTTTCTTGGCATAAAGGTTGTCCTCGCTAGAACTGTCTTTAAGGTTGATGGCCTTTCCTGACAACAGTTATAAATACAAGATAAACAAAGGTTAGATTTTTCGTTTATTTTAGCAGAAGATGAGACCTATAGTAATTACGAACCAAATAATCACGAAAATTTCCAAAATGAAGAATCGTTCACTACTATGAAAACAAAACAAGGGAAATTCAGAAAGATCTTCAAGAACCTTCGTTTGAGAAAAAAAGTCAACACTAATGAAAAGATTGAAACACCACAACCGATCAAAGAGAAGTGTCATCGAAGAAAATTCGCTTCGTTTATATCTTTCTTCAAAAGGAGATCAAATAAGGTAGGAGTTTGGGATGGCAAGGAAACACAATCTACAGAGGCGGTGCAAACGAAACGAAGATGTGACGTAATGCATAGAGGAGAGCGTTTTCGTAAATATCTGACATGGAAACTAAGTTGCTTACGTGGACACGATTCATTTGAACCAAAAGAAGACGAAAAAGACATAAAGGAGGAGATAGATCAAGGTATGCCGTGTCAATCATAAATGGCAATATGAAAATCTATTTAATCTTCTCAATTTTTCCATGTTATATTTTTCAGTTCATCCAAGCGTAGCGTTTGAGGTCTCTCTTGATGAGCCAGATGATAATGGCCGCATAAGTCGTTGCGCCACGCCAATGCCGGACGAGCCAAGCCGGCACTTGCGACGTGGCCGTCCGTCCATGATTGAAATTGACGGGAAAATGGTTCGTGCTAGAGAACTACGTCTACAAAAGCAATTGGGGTCTGTTCGACCACAACTTGAGAGGAGAATTAAAGTGACAAAGAAGCAGATCGATTTGAAACTGATGGAAGAATTGCGTGCAAAGGAACAAGCCGACCATATTAACGCCAAAATGAAACGAGCAGAATTATCGAGGCAACGTCAATTTGCGGAGCGCATTCGTCCGGAAAGCGCACGGAGAGAGAGAGTTCAAAAAAACAAGAAAAAAATTTTGCTTACGCAGCAGATCGAACACCAAAGAAAGAAAGATAATCTGGAGACGAAGTTGAGAATGGCGGACGCAAAGAAGGATGTAATGGCGAACGAACGGAAAGAAGTGAGTGCAGTTACTAGAGGTTACTTTATTTAAACTAGAATGGATTTTAATGAGTTTGAAAAGTACACAATATTAATCAAGAAAACATTCTTCAGTGAGACTTGTATTTTTATCTATGATTTGAAACCAATTCCTTTCTTCAGCATGTCGATAAAACTAAAGACCACGCGGAAGACGTCATTATAACAAAGCTGGAAAATGAGCGAAACGAAAACATCAAGCGGAACGAACAACTTGCTCTCAGCAAACAAGGCTTGGATGCGAAAGCATCTCGAAAGAAAATGAAAACTGATGCTCAACTGAAAGTAAGAAAATATTTTTCATCAGCAGGTTTCTACTCTTTTGTTACGATCGTTTGACAAATATTTTGTTGTTCTTCAGAAACTCAAAGAGAAACATGCCCGCATAGAGGAACGCTGCAAAGCCAAGGCGAAGGAGCGCTCATTACCTGCTCTTCGTTTGCCAAACAAACAAAACTCTGAGAGATTTATGCTTCAACTTATTGAACAAAAACTCATCAAGGAACGAGAAGAAATGAAAAGCAGATCTGGATTTCGAGCAGAAGTTGAAGCACGTTTCTCAGCAACACCTAGTCAGGGTCTCAAATCAGTATCTCCTATAATGGTTCATGATGACGTCAACAGTGACGTAATAGGAAATGGCAGCGATGGCAGTGAGGTAGTCTATTTGTTTTCTTTTTTTAAATGGTAGTTTTGGGAGTCACTTGTTTACTTTTCAATCGCTTGATTATTTTTTTAGCCATGGCCGTCATCTTTCTAAATCTTATCATTGATACGTATACTTGGATTTTTGGTGTTCTTTATGTTTGTTTATATTTGTTTGTTTTGGGAGAAGATCCAATGAATAAGGATATTGATCGTAAAGTTTATTTCTTTTCGCTCATGGGGGATTTTTCCGATTCTTCCGATGTATCAATGTGTATTTTCTTCTACAGAGGGGGTCTGGAAACAAACGCGCTCATGGGTAGATTTCTTGACGTACATGATTCAATCGATTTGGAGAGAGGCAATTGGTATCATGCGTGTTAGGAGAAAATGAGCTTCAATCACGAAAGGTAGAATAATATACAGGAGAAGCTAACGTAAAACTACTGATCAATTAGAAATAGATATAGTTTGATTAGATAACATTAGGTTAGATTAGATAGTTGTGGGTGTTAGCGGAGTGTGGCGGCTCTCCTCTGACCTGCGGTTCCACAACATCATTGAAAATACCATCTGAAAACATCAAAACCACTTGTCATCATCTTGAAAACTGTAGCATTACATAATGGCGGTAAGTGTGTTGCTATGGTTTATTTCGGACTCTTTTTTCGATGGATCAGTAATTTTACGCTAGCTTCTTTTGTATATCATTCTACCTTTCGTGATTGAAGTTCATTTTCTCCTAACACGCATGATACCAATTTCCTTTCTACAAATCGATTGAATCATGTACGCCAAGAAATTCACCCATGAGCGCGTTTGTTTCCAGACCCCTTCTGTAGACGAAAATACACATTGACACATCAGAAGAATATTTTGACAACTTTCATAAGATTCATAAGATCTTCTCCCTATGTTTTGTAGAATATTTTGTAAATAGATTTTAAATATCACAAATACGATAATATTGATTTACTCTGAGACCACTTCTCTAGGTCCTGTCAATAACTTAGCAGTTTTGAAATTTTTCGGGGAAAGTGAGTGTTTGTCACCAACGAAAACTATATTGTTGACAAAGTCTGTCTAAATACATGAAAACGTTCTGCGAATGTTGAATATCATGTGCATTAAGCATAGGAAAAATATTGTTGACAGCCTCTTGCATTACAAAATTGTTTTCAGTGGATCAACGTTAAGAATCTGACGTCACTTAGTATCGTCAATGTATGATAGAGATAACATAACACGAAAGCAATTCAGCTTGTGATAGCTCAGCTGATGATAATGGGTTTTGGTGTTGCCATTAATATAGTGCCGACGATTTTCAATCTTAGGGCAGGCCAAAACAATGGCATATCTATCTCTGTTGGTCCGTTACGTAGTGAAAAGCGCCAATTACTACTTTGTATTTACAGTAGACTCCCGGTTATTCGAACCTGCACTTATTCGAATAATTCGGTTATTCGAAGTGAGATGGCGTTCCCCTTGGATCTGCTTACCCAACTCAGGCAAAAACACTCTCGGTTATTCGAACTTCAGTTATTCGAATAATTCGGTTATTCGAAGTGATTTCTATTCCCCTTGGGGCCAATTATAGGCTAAGTCACCCTCAGTTATTCGAATTTTTCTTATTGGGAGATCGTCGAGTGAGAACATTGATTTTCTGCGATTAAAACACTTTTTTTCTTCAAAAAATCAGGTTTCAATATTCATGGCTATTTACACTCTTCAAGCAATTTCTTCAAAAGTTCAATATTCTCCTTCGGTCCAGAGAATTGAAGCAAACAGGGGATCCTCAATCCCTTATCATCTCCAAAGTTAGTTCTTTTCCCTGTCACTTTTACTTTGCAAGTACACAACATCTCTGACTTCAGAAAGTAAAATATCGTTTTGGCAAATTTTCCTGTTTTTACTGGATACATTTTCTTTATAACTTTCATATTTTAAAACCTGTTAACAATTTGTTCAAATTTATTCTTTCTTCAAAAAGTAAAAATTCTTTGTGTTTATTACGCTCAACTGAACCACAATGGCTCAATTACTTCAGAAAAGTCCATCCCATTAAGGTTAAGTTGAAAATCTGACGGGAAAACGAATTTTTCAGTTATTCGAACTCCCGGTTATTCGAAGTAAATTCTTATCCCCCTTGGAGCTTCGAATAACCGGGAGTCTACACAAATTCATCTAACCTTGCATAACGACTAGAAATGCAAAAGGTAGAAGTGCCTTAATCCACCCCCAAAGTTGTTGGCTGTAAAATAGCTAGCTTACTTATGCTAATGATATGTTAAAGTGCCTACTAAGTGAAGTCATAGACTTGTTCAAATTCAAATCGTAGTGGCGAAAAGGCGTCGGAAAATTTTCTGACCTTAGCCTGAAGCTTCTATAGTTGTACTTAATTATTCAGGTCATTATGCAACTTATGTCTTGTAAACGCATTTGAATGAGTGAAGCAATACAAGACGATTTGAACAACGTTTTGTGATACTTGATTGTAACTTGACATGATCCTTTCTTTGATAAAGTTTACTTAAGATGACCTCTTCAGTCCTGGATAGAATTTGTTGGTAATGAAATTCTCGCGAATGAAGTCCCAAAAGGAATGTTCCAACCTCCAAATCAAACAACAGGAAACTGCCCTCCAGCTCTGGGGAAGAGTATTCTGACACTGGAGATCATCTAATGGGCCAAGCTTTACCCCAAATATCATCTCTCAAAAATGACAACCTTAAAAATGCCTCATGTTGCAACATACACCAAAGTAATAACAAAACAAACTCTTAAATTTTTTGTTGATTTGTGCATAGAAATTTCGTATTTCTACGATTTGTGCTGAATTAGTCTCGGTTGAAACGCGATTTGTAATGAGGTATGTCACATGTTCTGTGAGGAAAGTGGAAACGTCCTAAAGAAAGTATCCTGGTGTTTCGTGAGGTTGACAAACTTGCATTTTTATTATAGTGTTCCCTTTTCTTCACAGTTATGCTCTTAAAATCCAAGGAGTTTCAGATCTGAAAGCTTACTTTAAAAAAATTAAATGCAAAGAATTTGTGTTAGAAATTGTTGCTGAAATTACTGGATAGGAATGTTTGTCACGAATGTTTGTCACGAATGTTTGTATCAGTGTTTGTCTGAGTGGTAAAACAATGTGCCCCCAGAAACAGGCTGTTGTGTTCTAGAGTCCTGGGAAATCCTGGAATTTCCAAATCATCATGAACTTCAACAAAGGGCAGATTTGTAAAATATTGGCTGGAAAATGTAATTTTCAACAGATTTAGTGAATCTATCGTGCTGTATGTAAATACACCAACCTCATTCCTAGGAACGTTTTTCATATCCTTTTTAAATGAACATAAGAAAAACAGCTATTGAGTGCGAGGCTCTACGTTCCAAATCTAAAAAAACTTATTGCCCTAGGATGTTTCAATCTTTGTTCTAACTGTGACAAATTTCTGTAGGTTTCCTAGTCCAAGTAGTAGAAGCAACTGCCTCGAAGTGCGAGTTGTGAAGGTCTTCAATCCGTGAAGGGGGTTTGCAAGATAAGTAGTCTGTGTAGAAAACGGATGACATTACAAAACTGAAGGTGCTTTGATATGTTTGTAATGCGTTAGCTAATGAAAAAGAATCATCGTCGACTGGCATATGCACCGGCTAATTCGTCACTTGTATGTAGTTTTGCTTTCTCAAATTTACGAGGGCGGTCATTTTAATGAAGTGGGGCGTATTAAAAGAAAACTCCCTGTGTCCCTCCTGAAATTTTCAAACGCGATTAATCATAACATCAATTTCCGCGCTTAAGGTCGTCATTTATTCCTTTTTATGTATTTTTTTTTGTTCTTCACTTTACTAATGGAACTTATTTTTCAGTTTAAAAATAAGATTTGAGAGAAATTATATTTAAAAGCCAGTGAGAAATCAAACATTCACTGTTACTTTGTAAGTAGTCCAGATAACTTGAAACTTTGCTGGTGGCCGGTGTTTTGAATAATAGAAAATATAGCTACGGTGTTCCAGTTTATAATTCTTCATTATTGTTTGTTCCTGTCCATCCTGGAAAGAGATTTTGGGATATTTTCGTAATTGTTCCTTATCTTTCACGTGGCTGAAAGTCTGTGACATTCGTGATCCTCTGAAGAAGTATGGCGTCTTCTGTTCCACAAAAGGTTTTTGTTCAAAGAGATTACTCTGAAGGAACTGCTGTGCAATTTCAGAAGAAATTTCCACTGGAACTTGAGGGCAAAATTTCTCGGTCTACTTTTGAGCAAACCATTCAGACTATAAACAAGATATTTGAAGGTGCTGAGAACACTGACACAATTTCACTTTTTCAAGGTTTTTGTGCTTGCTTAACTGGCTTTCTGATATACATGTGTTTTGATACACAATATGAAAAGTACATGAAAAAACTTGCTGACTACATTCATGAACAAAACGAAAAAGTGTATGGACCGAAGGGACTTGTTATTTCATCCCCAATGGAAAGGGGATTGCGAGTAATTGAAATCACAATTATGCCACCAAGAAGCAGATGATGTTGACTAAATGCTATCAATTTTTATATAATTCTGTTTATATTTTGTTGTTTAATTTTAGTAGTTTCGTTCTTTTTATTTCCATAATTATCTTTTTTCATATGTATATAATAAAACATGTTACACTGGCTTGAACTAAGCAAGTTTATGGGAAAATATTGCCAGTCACATGTATATATAAAAGATAACACTACTCGACATGGATATTATACGGATATGAATCTGACAATTCAGATGAATTTCAAAAGATGAATTGAAAATTATGCTTTTTTGAAAGGTGATTTCCTGTAATAGCGTAGTGAATGAATAAATATGACTTTCACTAATTCATGGTGAAGCTTGTATCAATTAATGTTTTCTTCAAACTTTGTAACAATTTGTCAATTTTCTTTACTCATACAACAGTAATTTCCTTCCAAGTTTACAGTGTGTCTTTCTGACATCAGATTCGCAATTCAGAATAAAACAATATTAGATTTGTTCACATTGAGGACAATCATTTTAAAATCACCAGTCTGAGATATAATATGGTTTTTGCCTTTATTTTCTTAATGTTTAAGTTAATTATGCTTTTAGTGAGGTGTAATGCTGATCCTTGCCCTATGTTCTGCAAGAATGGTTTAATTGCAGTTTAATTGCACTTCCGTAACTATTGACCCGTTCCGTAAGCCTGCAATTTTAAAGAATTAAACCATTTATTATGTCTATCAAAGAACAAGTCAGAAATTATATTTAACTTTGGCAGGTTTACAGAACAGATCAGTAGTTATGGGAGTGAACTACAATAAATCCAAAAGAATCTTTGGATATATATATATGAGCATAATTTTTGCCTGAAGTAGATTACCACTTAATTTGTGTTTTACACACCAGATCACAACGTAAAACGAATTACTTGTTTTATTTACATGTGATTTCAGTGTCCTGATAATGGATTTTACGGCACTTAATTTTGCAAATGAAATCTTTTGAAGAAAACATGAAATGTTTATTTTTGTATCTGATGACCTTCCCTTCAAAATTTTAACAATTGCAGGAAAGTTTAGTTGTTCCATAGTGACAATAATGCAACTTGATTTTAAGGAATATTTAATTATGTGTAGCCTAAACACAAGCCTTGAATTTTCAGTGATCTAAGTAAAACTAACCCTGGTTTCATTTAGCCACAAGTATGAATGGCTTTTATGAACTCTTTAATAATGTAGGTTCCATGAACTGTATCTTAACGAAGCAGAAGGTTTTATGTTTCTTCGAAGTTACAGTATTGATTTGTTTTAACCATCTTTGGAATAGGGAGTAATTGATAGCAGTTGCAACATACAAAATCACTCTGAAAGGCATTATCAAGTACTGTCTTATTTTGGCTATGGATGTTTTTATATTGTAGGAAGTCTTTTGTCTGCAAATGTTAGAGAAATGGCTCAGAAATAAACTCCCAGAACATAGTTTAGTGTAATATTTATTTGTCAAAAAAAATTATGTGGTTGTATATCCACTGGTCACATTTTCAATATTGTAAACTTTCATTTAGATATTAATCAACAATGTTAATGAAAAAGAAGACATTTCACATGATTAATGGAAAAGAATAATCTAACATGGCTGATGAACAGAATTTGATGTCTGATGTGAAATATAAACAGTTCATTGCTGCAATTGATAAGTCGCTGAAAAGTTTTGAGTATTCAAATGAATGGGCAGATTTGATATCATGTCTTGGCAAGTTAAACAAAGTAATAATCATATTGCTATATTTATGATAATGTTAATGTTATGTTAATTTAAAGTAAGATAGCTAACAGGGCTGACCCTTTTGGTTGATATATATAATTTGGAATTTTCTTTTTCAATTCTAAAAGTTGTTATAATATGTTTTTTTTATAACATAAATTTTTACAATTCTGAAGAACTTAAAGATATAACACAGAAGCTTCATTTTATTATAAAAGGAGAATTAATGTCAGAAAAAAGTGCTAATGAATTTCTTTAAAATCTATTCTTTATATATAAAATAAGACACTGTGTAAAGTTTTAGTTTATTTACATTACTAATTGCAGAGAAATAAATGTTTAAAGTTTTTTGAATTGAATCCGCGATTTTATGACGTCACAAGGTGACAACTGTATTTTCAAGAACAGTTGTTCTTTTTCATGTTTGTTCTGAATAAACTATTAATGTGTACTATACAGTGTCTTATTAATATAACGTTCTCTGCTGTAACAAAAAGCTGATTGTCAAGCATTTTTTGTTGTTCCAATAAAAGGGGTAGGACTAACCAACCTGGAGAGACAATTCTGTATTTTTTTTTCCTGATCCTGCGAAAGGGAAACATTGTGCTCAAAGTTGGCTACAAAATATTGGGACTGGCTTATTGTAAAAACTTTTTCATTTGGAGAATGGAAGAAACTTTGCAGTGATCATTTCCATGAAGACTCTTTTGAAGTACATTGTATCGTTCCCGCTCTTGAGTATACTCCTAAAAAGAGAACATTGACAAGATATTTGATCTCATGAATATGAATGGTGAAATTGCTCTCGTTTAACCTCTCGAATCACTGAAAAGAATGACAGTTAACACTCAAAAATTAGTAAGACATTTTATGTTTCTTTTTTTAAACATTTGTTATTTTTTTCTATCTATTTTCATGTAATCTCTTTATTACTCATTTTGATTTATGCATGTTTTACACCACCAATTTCCTTTGAAAAGCATTAGTAAAATAATGGCAAAAAGAAATCTGCAAGAAAATCTGTTTCTGTTTTTTAGAAATTCTTACTATTATATGATACGTATTTTATTAAATTTAGATTGATTCACTACGTACTATGTATATACTGAAGAAAACCGCTGAACTACCAATCATGTGCAGAATCACCAGAACCCCTATAAACGGATTCTTTTCAGCAATTTGGAGGCTGATATGATGTTCAATCCTCTAAATTTGTCTTCATCTTCTTGAACTTTCTATGTTGTGTGTTTACAAACAGAAAACAGCAGTTACCTTGTGATATTTTAAAAGCTTATTTTAGCGCTATTCTCTAATTTTATACACATTTTGAAAAATGTCTTTCTTTATCTACATGTTTAATGAGCAAATGTTGTTTTTTTTGACGTTAATTCTCCTCTAGAAAATGTTTTGGTACTGAACACTGTTCTGATACTTTTGATCCCTGATCATTATCAGTTAAAATATAATAAACACGGACAGAACTTATAGTCTATTGGTTTGCGTATACATGCTATAGTCATAATTAACTATAATTTCAAAACACCAAGATATTAATGGTGTTTTTTTTTCACATTTAGGTCATCTTGACATACAAGCAGTATTCTGTGGTGCCTCGTAAACTTTTAATAGGGAAACGTTTAGCACAATGTTTGCACCCGGCGTTACCAAGTGGTGTTCACCTGAAGGCACTGGAGTCGTACGATTTGATTCTAACACAAATTGGTCCTGGAAGGCTTGCCCAGGATTTATTTATATACAGCGCTGGATTGTTCCCGCTCCTAAGCCAGGTGTCAATTGCTGTGAAACCTGCTTTGTTAGACTTGTATGAAACACATTTAATACCTTTGAAGAAGAAGTTATATCCTGGTTTATCTGGTTTGTTATTGGCTCTGTTACCGGGAATTGAAGAGGTGTCTGAATATACAGAAAGGTAAGTGGAGCATAAAGTAGTTGAAAAATAAAATAAATTGATAAAATAAAATGAATTATATACCGTTGTGAATGTACTTTAACTTCTTTTCAATTACACTAATACACACACTTCATCTTTATGACTAAAACGATTCCTAAACTGTCAAATTGTATGTTTTCATTTAGCTGTTGTAAGTAGGACACAACTGCATGTATTTTCACCTTTTTACTTTTCTTTCTTTTCAGGACTAACACACTTCTGATGAGGCTGTGTGGAAGCATTGATGAAAAGATTTTCTTCTCTTGTCTGTGGGATGGAATTCTTCATTCATCACAAACTCGGCTATCAGCTATGACATTTGTGATCGGTTATATTGGTAAGGTGAAGCCAGAGAAGCGGCATGTAGTGATGGGTGCCGATATTAAACTAATGGTGAGAATTGTGTTCCATTTTGTGTTATTGTTAGACAACTGAAAAACTTAAAAACAAACTTGAGAACTTGTTAAAAAAAGCCTTTCAAAAAATAAAAAAAACTTCCAGAAAATATGAGCAAGTACTCGATCTATGAAGTGTGAAGTCTTTAGTTAGAAATGGGAAAGTCAATAATCAATTCCTTGTATTATTCTCTTGTAGGTGAATGCTGTGTGCGCTTCCTTTGATGATTCTAATGTTCTTGTTCAACGTATTACTCTTGACTTTGCAATTTCTTTCATATCATTTCACTCGACTACTCTTCCTCAAGATCTGATCGTTAAACTTTTAACATACGCACTTGGGGTTCTCCTTCGTAGAGACATGTCATTAAACAGGAGGGTATTTCATTGGCTGCTAAATGTAAACAGTGAAGGTAATCCTATCTCAATAACAGACCATAGTTCAGGCAACGACCAGATTGAGGATGAAACAGATTCAGTTTCCACTTATTTTGATGTATATGCAAAAGAACCTCTGACAGCAGCTCTTGTTACCCTGTTTCAAGATGTTGTCGAGAATATTCAAAATCGTCCCACACATTCAACGCACTTTTCAGTCAAGCATAGATCCATTCACTTGAAACCATTTCGTATACTGATCACTTTGCTGGATAAACCCGAAGTTGGTTCTGCTATTCTTGAAGATGTCATGCTAGAAGTCTTTCGAACATTATACAAACATTCACAAATTAAAAACAAGTTAATTGAACTGGATTCTTGCTTAACGAAGGACGTTACGAATATTAATGAAGAACTCATCAAAAATGCTAATTTGTTATTTAATTCATTCGAACCATTCTTCATGTGGGACTATTTATGTAAAGTATTAAAGAACTGTTCAGACAAACATAAAACTGAAAAATCATTGACACTATCGTTGCTTGTAAAATTGAAGGCACCAACTTACAATGAGATTTTTAAGCTAATATCATATCTGTTAGACATTGTTTCTTTGGTAAGTTCGACATTAATATTAATTTTTTCACGTATTGATTGATAACCTCATGCAGAAGATCTTGTGTATAACTGCTACTTTCATTCTTTGGTAAAATAAGATGGCTTTCATTCTAATTAATTGTTATGTAGTGTAAATGAATTGAGGTATCTTTGTTATATGTCCAATGAAATTTTATTTACCTATAATATTTGGTTTTGGTAAATTTTGTTTCAGGAAATATCCATGGAAACACAAAGTGAACATTGGCCAAACTTACTCAAACAAACAGTGTTAGAAATGATTGACAATGTTTCTGAAATGGACTTAGACACTATTTTGGAAGGAATTTCTTTGATGTCCAAACTTTTGTCTCGACTATCACCAAATTTGGCTGCTAGTGCATCAGGAAAGGAGTTTCAACTATCAAGTAGTAGTGTACTGACACAGACATCACCACCACTGTCTCCTGTAGTGCATGAGTTATTTAATTATCAGGATGTGACTCAGAAAAACTTTGTTGTTAATGATTGTGTGGACTACTCCAAGATTTTGTTTGCAATATTTGTTAAAAAGAGGTTGCTTCAAGATCAGAATATGCTTGTGTTTAATAACAAACCCCATGCACCTGCCACATTTTCATCATTACGTCTGTATTCAGAGCAAACTGTATGTATGGGAGAAGTTATGGAAGAACTTTCTGTTAAAAGCTTTCAGAAGTATTGTAGATATCTGGTTCAACTCTCATGTTTTCCAATAACCCGTCATAAACGAAGTGATGAAGGTTAGCAAACTTCCTAAATTTACGTTATTCCAAGAAATCAACTCCCAATGATTTTAACGCGGACAGAATTAAAGCGGAGGAAATTAACGTGGTTGAGGAACTTTTACTTTAAATTCTCAATGAAATTAATGTGGTTTTAACAAGTGGATTTCAAGTTTAATGAAATTAATGCGAATCTGAGTGACATGTATATAAGTTAAGTAAGGGGAAGAACACAAGAATACTAGTTTATAACACAGCAAACCGGCGAGGAAATTATATAAAAAACATTTTTGACACACACGTTTCTGTAAAATATGTTAACATTTAAAAATATCAGAAAAGTATAAACATAAAATTAACGTCTTTTGTTCATATTTAATTAATTTTAAAGAAAGTGATGCTATATTAAATTACTGTGAATTCTTTAAAAATGCGTTACGTAGATGGCGCGATAATTTCTTGGAATAAGGTATCCTAATTGATAAATATGTAATTTGTCTTTGGTCCTATAAAGGGTATCATTATGTCTCTCTCTTTTCAGCATACTATGTGTTTATTTCAGAAACGAATAACATTCCTGAGTGGTTGCAAGTCCTCATAACCTGTTGTTGTTATTCTTCAAATTTTGACATGCAAGCAGCTGCAATCGCCACATTACTTGACCTGATCGATGTCACGTTAACTGTGCAATCATCATCTGAAAAATCAGCTTCATTCATTGGCCGTATTATTCCGATAATCTCGAATAATGATCTGCAGTGGATTGAAAATTCAAATTTATTTTTTGTAAGGGACTGTTCTACTGTTGAGTTAACTACGTTGCAGTATTTCTTGACAACCCTTAGATTTTATTTTTCATTAGGTATTAGCCGAAAGCCTATGGTTACGTATTTCACCTGGCACATGTCAGTGGCACCAGGGTGCTGTTAACCTCTTTTTACATTTGCATAATGTTACAGCGAAGCCCAACATTTGTGAAGATGTAATAAATAATTCACTTGTCCATTTTGATGTGGTGAGTTTCTGGTGACTTTCACATTGCTACCTATTTGTTCAACTCTTACAGGAATTTTTTATTATGTACTTTCACCAGGCAAATCGAGAAATATCTCATTGGCGTTTCTCAATATTGTGGCACCTTTCCAGAGATTTTTACAAGGATGATAACAACAAATCAAACATCTCTGTTCGAACTATAGACAAGTAAGGAGCATGTGTCTACTTGTTCAAATTTATTTAAATGCAGCATCTCTTTAGTATATTGAGAAGGGTCTTGAAATTTCAGTAAATTTACATTTTCATTACTTGTCTTCTTGTTTTCGCCTATTCAGGTGTATGTTATTGATGATTGACAGTCTGCAGTCCCCTTACAACAAAGTTCGGTAAGTTGTTTCACAAATTGTAAACACTTCTGATTGACTACAAGATGTTGAAAGAATGAATGTTCTGTTACTGGAGTAGAGCATTTTCATTGAAATAAATTATATGTTTTTATGGAAATGTACCCCTTCACAGTGATTCTTTAACAAAGTGGTTCACTGGGAACTGTGCCCTTATTGTTCTTTTTTAGGGAGCATGCAGAGCAGTGGTTGTCACATTCTGTATTTTTTGGAGACATTGGCAGGATATTGGAGAGTATTCTCTTAATTTTGCTTGATCCTACGAGTGCAAGAGTAGCCATACACTACGCCAAACAGCTTAATAACAGCAAAAGCTTGGCTTTTCCAAATGTGCCAGATGAGGGAAATGCCACTGCTACATTTGGTGAGAATTGAGGGTTGTTGATTTGAAATTTTTCAAGATTGCGGCTTAGCTTCTTCAGATTTTCTGGAGAGTTACCTATGCAAATGACATCCAAATGTGGACTGTGGCTTTTGTATTGTTTTTTAGGGGAAAGCTTGCAAGAACACGAGCTGTCAACAGAGGATTCAACTGATAAAGAATGCAACGAAGAAAAAAAACCTGAAGGTAATAAGAAGTATCTGTGACCTCATTTCCTAGATTAACTATCAATGATCTGATGCTACAAATTGGGAAACGGGGTTTTTCAAGTCTGACCATTAGAATGCAGATTTGTTTGAGCTGTGTTGTTTTTTTTCAAGGAAGAAACAAAAAAACAAATAATCGAAGTTCCAAAGAGGTCAAAACTGTGCCAACCCATCCGTTGCTAATTCACAAGTTGTTGTACACACAGCGTTATGATACACAGCAGTGTCTTTATTCACTGCGAAGAATTCTGTTGATCTTGAAGACGGAAGGACGATCGTTCATATGTGCTGCAGCTACAACCAGTATGAGCGTGTGTAACACACCACACCAAACCATCTTGCGGCAGTTACTGATTCGCCACAAGAGGGGATTATCAGGAAATGATTTTTATGGCTCGTTGGCTGAATGTATGTTCACGCTTGTAACTGACTTTATACTTAGTATATCTGCTATCACCTTTTCATGTTATCTTTTTCCATGATCGTTTCAATTTATTTCTCTGTAGCCCATCAGTTGCTGATTAGAGCGAGTACAGCCAAGTACTTGGAAATCCTCCTCTCTGTCTGTCTGTATTTCATACGTTCTGAATTTCACGAAACTGTACACGTGACATGTGAAGACACAGAAGGTAATTTTGCAGTCCAGAACACCAGCGCTGAAGTTCTTACGCAGTTAGCGTATTTTCTACTCGACATTGCGAGTGATAGTGGAAAAGGGTTTTCGAGTTACATCAGTGACTTGTTAACGCGTAGCAAAATCCAACGAATAATTTTGCATTGTCTGCTCTCCACCGTCTATGCTGTGACCGGTGATTACCGCGAAATACACGAAAGCGGCTATTACAGTATGGTGGAATACCCTAATCTATGTGAACATACAGTGAGTAGGAAGACACACGTCAGATCACAGATCGACTTCCAGCGAAATCTATTGAAGTTAGTTGAAAGCCTCATTCACTTGGAGTTTAAAATCGGCACGGAAAACGTCGCTGCTCAAACCACTGGCGACAAGAAGTCGTCGTCGTCGTTGAAACGTGAGAAAAATACAAACGTGTCCAACATCCCTCCGTTTGAGTACATTCAGTTTAAGCCGATTGTCTCACAGCCTATGTTCGTCTCGGCCATGTTAACAGTTCTGCGAGAGAAAAGATGGATGCATCTTCACGACAACTGGATCAAGTTACTGATATCGTGTCTGTCGAAATTCTCAGACGACATGTCGAAAGTGATCGTGCCGGTTGTGGCTCAACTGTGTGTTAATTTGAAATCCGTCACTAACATGTACAGTCAGTCGTACGGCACTCGACAGACTGACTGTCCAATTCAGCTGCCGGCCGACTACATGTTGACGTTGCTTCACGGAATGATTTCTTTTTGTCACTACTGTTTGATTGGTTCAAGTACGTCGGCGTCAGTTGTGAGTTCGTCAAGGCAAGGAGGTCGCTCAAAAGATGCTTCCGACGATCCGTCGTTCTCGTTGTTTTCCAACTTGGTATACGTCTTCTCTGCTTCTCCAGCTGCTCCGACGAAACCGACGTCAAACAATGAAGGTTAGTTAAATATGCATCACTCAACAGAAAAGATGGTAATGATGAAAGCATGCAACATCGTCCACAACTTGAAATTCCTTTTTTTGAATTCCTTTTTCTCGATTTCATTCCAGGTTCGAAAGCACTTGCCGACACTCGTGACGGTGTTTTGGCTATTTTATCGTCAATTTTAACTGCCGTGACGATGGTGTGGAAAGCCTGGGATTCTGCTAAAATGGATACGAGCGGAACTGTCCTTATCTCAAAGATGCCGTTAGCTATCGGTCAGCCTAAGGTAAAAAGCACATTTAAGGTATTGCAAACAAAGTAGATTAAGTAGTTCGAGTTTCTAGTTTCTGTCGACTACTTTAGGCTGTGCGTCTGTCCATATTACAATTGATGACCCCGATAGCTATGCACCACACGGTGGTATTTCTAACTTCAGTGGCAGATGTATGGTGTGCCTGTCGTGATACATGTTACACGAAACCACCTGTAACTGGAAGCAGTAAGGATTGGTTGTTGAGAGCGAACAAGAAGTTTTTACCAGATGCTACTGAAGACCAGGCAGTGTTGCTGGAAATCGTGCAAGCTATTAAGGTAACGTTTCGTTTATTTGGTTCATTGAATGCATTGCATGTGTGTGAATGTTCCTTCAATTTTTTTATAGGCTATGAGTTTGGAAATGATCGTAGATACAAGCCGACAGGTATTACGTCAGCTTTTGACGATGAAGGACCGTGTGACGTCCAATACGCCGCTGGATGTCCATCTTTTGCATTTTATTTATGAGCTCCTGTTGAGAACTGCCCCAGCCGAAATCGTGAAAATCAAACCGTCTCTCGTCAACCTACTCAAAGAAGGAGTCAACCTCAATCTTCACCCTCCATCGTTGTTTGTCTTGTTTGGTATTTTAAACACATTTGTTCAGCGGGTACCAGTGCCTGAGGAACGTAGGGCAAGAAGGGACTTGCAGGTAAGTTGTTGAAGTTGCTTTTAGAAAAAATCAACTTATTGATTAATTTAATTGATCGATTAATTTGAATTGATTGATTGATTGAAATCGAAGGAGATGGCACAAAAGTTTTTGGATTCGTTGAACAGTATTGCAGCTGCTTCGTTGGAAGGCTCTGTATGGTTTCGCCGTAGTTTGCACGTCGTGGCGCAACTTGATCATAGTAGCGGCGAATTAGAAGAATCTTCGTTATCAGATCGTTCCCCCGTCCCAGAAACTATTCCGACAAGTCCTGGTACTAGCGTCAAGAACTCACAATTTAGCGCCCCCGCGTTACTGCTGATGGCGGAAGTATTATATTATATATTTTTTCTCTGCAGTTTTCGCTTCTCCTTTTTTGGTTTGCTTTTCTCATTGATTTCATTTCTGTGCTTAAATTCTAGTATCTCGCTCCAATGTTAGACATGCTGTATTTGAGTGAAGAGAAAGACAAGATTGCTTCTGCGCTGGTATATTTGATGTATAACGTCACACCGTACCTTAAAAACCACAGGTAACACGGCACAATACCTTTCGTGTGTACTTACACGAAGTTGTACTTTTCGATCGGAATACGCTGAAAATCACTAAAGTAGCTTGTTTGTTGCTATCTTTTTTCGGTTCATCACGATCTGTTTTATTAAGAGTCTTTCCTGATAAGTACTTGTTGTATCCGTGTTGATTTTCTTCTTGTTAGTTCACAAAACACAGCTGGTTATAGGGCTTGTAGTGCGCTGTTAGCAGCTATCAGTGACTACCAGTATACTTTGAGAGCGTGGCGTAAAGACGTGTACGAGTTATTCCTGGATACTGATTTCTTTCAGATGGATTACATTTCGTTTGGTTTTTGGAAAGTTATCATTGATCGGCTGATCACGTATGATAACACCGCTTTCAAGGATCTGATGCAAAAAATTGCTCTCTCCCAAAGCGGTGCTATTAATATATTTGCCAATCGGGAACAGGTATGGTTTATTTCGTTTTCACTCAGGATGAGCATTACTTTTAAATGAATGTAAACAAATCTTTCTCTTTAAAGGAAATGGAGCAACGAGCTCAACTATTGAAGCGTCTTTCTTTCGCAATTTTCTGCGGTGAATTTGACCAGTACCATCAATATTTACCAGACATACAGGAGCGGTTAGCAGAGAGCATTCGACAGCTCCAGGTAAGAGATACGAGATATGTAACTTCTGTGACCAGAGACCCTGAACTCAATATTCTAATATCTTCATGTCTGTCACAGGGTCCTTCTCTTCATGAGCAAGTATTCTTGACTTTTCGTGTACTGTTAACACGAATGTCACCTAGCCACTTGGTATCTCTTTGGCCGTCGATGCTGACTGAACTCGTGTTAGTTTTCGTGCACATGGAACATGAGATATCGACGTCAGGAAAACCCAAAAGCAAATCTAAAATCCAGCTTCTCGAATCATTTCTCGGAATTAACGGTTACTTCAAAGATCCAAACAAATGGCTTCGCTTGTACCTTGCAGTTTGCAAGCTGTTGGATTATCTTCTTGTTCTCCCAAGCGATGTATTACCCCACTACCAGGTGTACAAGTGGGCGTTTAGTGAGACACCCGGTGTTTACTTCGCGCCCGAGGAAGACAACGTTTTGACTGCGCCTTCACCTGCCATTCAAAAGAGACAGAGAGAAGCGGTGAACGGGTATCGAGACGGCAAACACCAAACCAAACCTAAAGAGGAATTGTCGAAAATGGCCCTATTGAATTCTCCAATCATTGAACAGAAAAAACACATGTTGAAAGAGAAACGTGTGAAGATGCAAGAGTCCTCTTCGAAACAGGAAAACATCGCAGCGTTGTTTGTGCCTTACATTTCTCGTGTTTTGAAATGTTTACGAAAACAAAACTTATCCCAAGATGTTTGGCAAGCTCCCGTTCGCCTACCAGGTCAATTAATGATTGTTCGAAAGAAGGTGCGAAGCATATATGATCTTATACCGTTCTTCCTTGGTGTAACTGGGGAATTAGCATCGTATGACGTCGATGTTTGTAAATTTAGTCAATTCAAAATGGCGGACATCGAAGAGCTTATTGAAACGGATTTTGTTGAAAATTCGACTTCGCTCACATAAATCTTTCGTTCGTATGCCGTATGATTTGCCCCGTATCTTTCACTTGCCGGTGCAAATGCTCACTTGGGGAGACGAGGAAGTGTCTAATACTTTTCATAATGTCCATTCGAGATAGATATTTTGTAAATACCTTATTTATTTCTTTATACGCATACAACACTTTTTATTCTGAAGATACATTCAATCCTTAAGTTTGGGAAATTCATAGCCGTTAAGAGATTGGTGAATTTTATTTGTAAATATAACTTGATTCTTCTTCAGAACTTCTTCAGAACTTCATCCTTTGTTAAATTATTAAATAGAATGAAATAAATTTATTTTGATATTAATGAATCAGGAGGTATATTATATACGTTGAAGACTCTCTTAAATTCTAACTAAAATCTAACTAATATTTCTTTCGTTATATACTCACACGTAGGCGGACGCTGGCTCATGAGAATGCGTAAATATTATTTATGCATTTTATGCTGAACGGATAACTGGCTTTTCCATTCTTCGTTCAAGAATTCGTCTGAGATGTTGGAATTATAACGACTCTCCCGTCTTCTTTTTGTTTTTGTCTGTGTAAAAGATGTATAGAGTATGAATATAATGGCGTGTTTCTCTTGTCCATGTAACGGGGGCGAAAAAAAACAACAGAAAAACAAAAATGGAATTCAAAAATACAACTTTATCAGATGGACAATTGTAACGCACCTTTATGTTCTTTAAAAGAATATATTTTTTCCTTCTATTAAATTATTTTTGACAAGAATAATAATATGGAAAAAATAAATAAACTTGTAACTCCTTCTTTTCAGAAGATCCGAAGTGTTCGGCTTACTATTTACAACAATACTCATAATAAAATAACTTGATATCAACCAATAGGTATTAAATACACACAGATATATATATATGGGATTTTTATCAAGAAGAAAAATTGAGATTTTCGTTCTATAACTATTTCTGAAATTGTTGATGAACACACTCCCCTGTGGAGAATTCGCAAGAAAGTTCACAAGGTTAAAACCGCCACTTCAAGGGTCAATTTAAAGAGGAGAATTACTAATCTATTTACAGAAATGCAAAACTGCATTGTCAAAGCATATATCACAATTAATTTCACAACACCATTGGAAGACACAATTGCACTTCCTCCGCACCACTTCCTTTCGACTTTCATAGTTACCACGGCAACAATATCGCTCACAAAAGTTTGGTGCATTTGGATCCAGGCTGCATTTTCGTCCTGTAACTTGGTATATAGGCTGAGTAGTGTTGCACGGATCAATAGATTTATCACTGAACACCAGTTTATCTGTTGATATTTTGATTTTTTCGACAGATCGAAATAATCCATGTTTAGGGTGCAATCGGGCGTCCGTTGCTTCGCTGTAGCGCCTTTTTAATTCTTTGGTTATGACTTGAAACATTGGTAATGTTTGGTAACATGTTTTTATTTGACATGCACCGGTACTTCCGGGACATATGCATTTGGTTTCTTTAATTTCGCTCAAAACCTGTAAAATTAAATTGTGTTTATTTGTTTAAAACCACTCAATGGCCGATTAGACAGAACACAGAAGCGATTTTGAGAGCCAGGCTATGGAAGTGCTTGAATGATGATAGATAGATAGTGGCCGAGCACAAACCAATCTTCGAATCCAGGTGTCCTTTGCCTTTTCGATATGAGACTTAAAATTTGTTACTTTAACCACAATGCCTCCTTCAAGTTACGAAGCAGAGAAAATCATTGGCTGGCGGTAAAATGGCCCTTTAAATTCAAAGAAGTTACTTACTAAAATATAGCAAATTTTCTTGGCCCTAATTAGTCTAGTGTCGCCACCTATTAACAATATAATAAGACTTCACTTCCTTTAACATGCAAGGAACAGAATTTCCCCGCAACGAAAAGTGTCATGCAAGAAAATAAATATTTTCCATTTTGTTGTAGGAGACGTTTTTGTGTAAGGGACATTTTTTGTGGTATTGCAAGAAAATTTCCACAAATTTTCATGCTGGACTTTTCTCGTGCGGCGCACGAAAAAAATTCCTCGCGGTTAGTCGCATAGGTAAAATGCTGAACATTGGACCTATAAACATTTTCTGTCAGATTTTTCTCTTTTTTATTTACTAACTCGTTTGTGTAAGTTATTTGCATGAATTTTGTTGTAATGAGCATTTTGTATGATTTCTCCACATAATAGCCTCTTATAATAAAAAGTCTGAAATGGGGCTTTTGTAGTCCCAGGTCTTGAATTTTCTTTCTGAAGTTGCACCAAAACATTGCATCATCAATTTGCCATGAGCTACGCGAAAACAGAAATTGCACCATTGAATTCAGAACTAACTTCTGATACCTACAATATAAATATGATGATGGGTTTTCAAATTCACTGTGTGTCTGCTTTTGATCAAATTAACAACCATGGTGTTAAAAAAATCAAAATTCGGAGCAAACTCTGGAAATACTCTGAGAAGAAAACCTCATGGTATGTACAGTATTTTTTTGTTATGACTGGCAAAAATGCAACAAAGTAAATATATAAAATTGATTTTTCGTATTTTAGGTGTCTTTAACCAGATTTCCCAGAGGAGTTCGTTCATTACAAAGTCAATAAATAAACATCTAAGTAGCAATGTTGTGAAAAAGGAATGGATTGATGATTTTGATTTGAATAAAAACTCCAAAAATCAAACAACAGATTGTGTCAAATTTTCACTTAATAAAAAGAATAGATGGTTACTTCCAGATCAATTGAAGAATGAAGTTGAAGAAGAAATGCATCTTCAAAAGTTTGATAATGATGGTGGAAAAGAAATGAGGCAAAAGAATAAGCAGAATGCATGGGCAACCTCAAAGCCACGTGTTGTGATCACAGAAAAACCTAACGATGGATATTTTTCAGCACATTATAACTATTGTAGTTATTTTAGTGACTCTCAAAACAAAATGACTTTTGGAAAGTCTAAAAACAAGTAAGGAATTGTCAAATTATTCATTTATATATTTTAATTTTGTTATGAAATTTAATTTTGTATTGAATATTATATTCATTTTTGTGAAAATAAGTATATAATCTTTCTAGAATCAGAGCAAAGATCCAAATCCCTCGTGGTATTCAAAATGAAGCAGATGTTATTTACACTATTCAAAAACCATTCTCATCAAAAACATGGCCTTATCATATTGACAGTTCCAAAAAAAAGCAATTGACATGTAAGAAAAAACCTAAGAAAACAGATGCATGCAGGAACATAGATAAAGAATTCTTGGATGAAAGTGATTTAATTTATGAAGTTCTCCATGACGGTGACTATGAGATTACAACGAATGAATTAAAGCCATTAACATTGGAGGATTTTCTTAGTATGTCAGAAATTGTTTTGTCCAATAGTGGAACAGTTTCTCAAAATACCACCGATGAACAAATATTGGATCTAGTTAATCCAGCATCTAGTATTATGACAAAGAAATATCCTAAAGGCAGTTTTATTACTATCTCAAGTCCAGTGGAGATGTTGGAAACAGTGGATGAGACATCTCGCCAATCAGTAAAGAAAAGTGAAAGCGAAAATAATTTAGTTAAAAAAGGGACTGTTTATCAAGAATTTCAATGTTTACTTTCAACAAAAGAAATTTCTCAAAGCAACCTTGAACGTCTATTTGGCATTTGTTATTGGGAAGGAGGCTCTTACCCAAGATCATTTATCATATCTAATAAAGAACTCTCAATGACTGGTACTCTTGCATATTTCCAAATATATGCAGAGATTGATGATGAGACCAGTTCAGTTTTTGCTAAAATTTTTTGTCCATTGTTTGAAAAACCTGCTATACATGGCAAGGTGATGGAAATTGCTTACTTAACAAGACTTATATTCGGGGAAAACTCTAAAATACTTGACTGTGGTTTTAAGGGTGAACAATCAATAACTTGCAGAAAATACCAAGCTGAGGCATGCGTTATTAATACTGATGAAATATGGTATAATGGCATCAAAAGTTACCCATTATCAACTATTTATCGTGGCAATACTTCGAATATCTGTCCAATTTGCTGTGGTGATGATATTATCAACATGATTTGCTTAAAAGAATGTGAACACTACTTTTGTGCTGAGTGTCTTGAAAATTATGTCGAAACGAAAATCTCTGCTGGTATCTTTGCATTTTCTTGTTTGGAATTCAATTGCAATAGTGACATTGATTATGTCACACTTCTAGGAGTTATTGAAGGAAAATATCTTAGTATACTGAACAGAAAGATGGTTGAATTATCTGTACATCACGATGGAAAGATGGAATTTTGCCCAAACAGTGATTGTAGCAAAGTGGCATTGGTCAGTAGTGATAAAACCAAAAAAACAGAATCTAAGGCTTTGACTAACAATGCAGTTGTAGTTTGTTCATGTAAAGAGACATGGTGTTTTGCTTGCAAGAAAGACAATCACTGGCCATCTTCTTGTGCAGCTTATGAAAGTTATAGGAAGCAAAAGGAAAAAGATATTGGTGTAATTTTTGACAAATTTGGTAAACTTTTTGAGGTTTCTATTAACGTCCGAACATGCCCATTCTGCCGAAACCCTGTGGATAAAAATGGCGGTTGTAACCACATGGTATGTTTCTGTGGTAAGGAATTTTGTTGGAATTGCTTGAAAGGTTACAGAGAGCGTGATCACAGTAACTGCCATTCTGTGAAAGATGATTCTATTGTATTTACAAGTGTAGATGAAAAGACTGGAGGTGGGAAGTTGGTTGAAACACAGCGTAAAGCATATCGGTATTCATCATCTATACAAGAGATATCTTCATTGAAACGAAAACTAAAAATTGAAAAATACCTTAACGAATATCAGTTAGTAACTGACAAACAGAAAAACAAACTTATTGTACTAAAACGGTCATTTGACTTGCTGAAAGAGTGTTACCAATTAATGGAAAACTTAACTGTTGCAAGAGCTTTCTCCAAATCTCGACATTTAAGTGCCAAGATAGTGAATTTCATGACTGGCTTGGAATTTAACGTGAAGATTTTAAAGCAATCAATAACAAAGAGTGAAATGGACATAGTGAATGTTGGAGTCGTATTGAAGAACGAACAGTTTGTCAGGTGTTATTTGGAAAAACTGAAGTTTCTCGTTCGATAATTATATGTTGTATTCTTTGGTTTAATTCGAACATTGAAAACGTATAGAATTACAGGATTTTTCAGATCTTTTGTCGTATACATATTTTATTTTTATCGCGTAAGACAGTTGATTCTTAGTTGGAAATGCATAACCTTGGATGTTTAATTTCTTTTTTGATGAGCTATTTTTTTCTATTAAAATTTATTATTAATGCTGCATTGTATATAATTGGGTAATTTCTACAAAGAATTTTCTGTATGTACAACTCGAAATGCATAATTGTATAATTACTTTGTGTAATTTTTATTTGATAAGTCAGTGGAACGGAGGTGTTGTGTAGTTGACCAGCCATTTCCAGGCAGATGGCGTTGTGTTAACCAAACAACAAAGCGAGCTTATTTATGAAAGCATAACGAGTGGCTCTGCAGTGAATACTATCTGGTATTTAGTTATTTACCTGTGGGGGTTAGAATAAGTCGTTCTTTAAGAAGGCGGTTTCCATTCTAAACCTATTTGAAACCGATAACCTCATGATAACCTCCGTAGAAAGGATTTAGGCCCTTCTCAAAATTTAACAGTTTTAAAGGCGTAATTGGAGGGCAGGAAGTACATCATACCTTGTATCCAACGTTACGATTATGTCCATTCAATTTGATCAATGCAAGTTTTTGCTTTGACCTTTGTTGAACTTTCTTCAGCTTCTTTCGTCCTGGCTCAGTGAATGCTCTAGCAAATGCAATGCCTTTATTTAGTAATGAGTCGCACACTTTCTGTGGATATCGAATTTTTCCATACGCGAACGCATTTTTACACGCACAGTTTTTGATGTTGCCTGTCGCACACTGACTGGCGATGGTGTAAGCCAGTGATGCAGCAGATAATGCCTTCACGAAGGCTGCTTCGCGTGTCCCTATAATACAAGAAAGAAAGTTAGGGAGAAGCAACCACTTAAGACTGTCATTAGATTCTTATCATACCTTAATGTCATATTTACATGACGGCTTCTCTTTCAACTATAATTTCATGCAGTTTCGTTGCAATTTGCAATACAAATGCAATTTAGTGAAGCAGTGGGTCATTGGAATACTTAATCAGAGAAACTTCTTCAGGAATAATTTTAACACCTCACAACAGCTGTTACTTTTGTTCTTTTCAATTCTACACTTCAACCTCGAACCTAGGGATCCGTATATCGAAAAGGCAAGAGACCCTGGATTCGAAGTTAATCTACACTTATAAAATGCAAAACTTCCTAGAAAATGTTTTTTTGTTTGTTTGTTTTTTTTTGTTTTTTTTTTTGAAAAATGATGCTGACGCTCTTTGTTTATTTGTTTGCTTATTCGTTTGTTTATTTTTGTGACGCTTAAACAGATTCGTTGCGTAAAATTTTTCACTGGAATATAATTTTCAATGAGGAAAATTGCTCGTCCGGACAAAGCTTTTCTCGGATTTTCTGCGAGAGGCGCCTCACTTGGTCTTTACTTACCACTAACAAGCTCGGGTTTGAAATACGGAGCATGTTTGATGCTCACACAATTCCATCTATGGTCAGCAAATTTCGAAATGCATTCCTGCTTGGTTAATTGCGCACTTTGCGATACGAAACGCATAACATTTATATTCTTTCGACAGATCGCTTGTTGTTTAAGTGACAGATGAAACTTGACCATACCACACATCTCTGGATGCCATACTTTCTGTTCAGACATGGTTCTAGATGGTAAAATAATATCTTCAATCAGTCCATGCTTCAATCAATTGGATAATCAAATAAATTAACTGTTGTTTTCAGTTCTTAGGAGTGCCGAGTGGTTCTTATCGACGTGAAGCTGGAGTACATACCAAATGGAGGAGAACACATGCATTGAAGTTAGTTGATGTCTCCTTCGCGTCTTTAAAGAGCAGAAAATATCGAGGATTGATACTCAAACACTGTTCATAGAATCACCCTTTCAGGATACTAACCCCTTATATCATTGCTGCATGCTTAAGGTTTTTAAGGTATCTACACGCTCTATCCAATGTTTTTTTCCCACTCTCTCCTCGTACGTCCTCTAACGCAATGCCACACAACACGTACTGTACTAGAGTCGACATTAAAAAATTCATACAATATAAACTTACAACCAAGTGATGGCTTGAACATTCAAAGAGGCACACAGAACCGTGATGAGTTTCATCCTTGTCTCCTTTCTGTCAAGTTTAAGTTATGAAATAAAATGTCACGACGGAACACCCATCAAATCAACAAGATGACATACTCATAGTAGAAAAATGGTAATTAATTTTGCCAATCTTAGAATAACCTAGAGACAATTAAAATTTTATCGTTTTATACGGGCTCACGTGTAAAACACTGTGTTATGCAATCGATACTTTTTTCCTTTTGTAGATACTATAGCTGAAATTGTTCTTATTAGTTGTGAGACAAATAATTCCCTGGTTTGAACGACTATTACCATCAGAGATTGTTCAAATTTTGTTTTTTCTTTTCAAAAAGAGTGGCTTATATTTGGTCGAAAGAGAGAGCCATAACGCAAAGATTCAAAAAATAACAAATACCAAATGCCTGAAAATTTAAAAAACCGCTTTGTTTACCAACGTCATTAGAAACTCCCACATCTGGAAGTCCAACGGTGTCAGGACAATGCTCCCCTGGAAAATTGCCCCCGGAGCATTGCGCCCCCACCCCCGGATAATTCAAATAAAGGGTTAGGGTAAGGGTTCGGTTATCCGGGGGACAAAGCTCCAGGGAGCAATTTTCTAGGAATTGTCCTAGAACTTTTTTTTTTTTCAAGTTCTTATTAATTTTTTCTTTTGTGTTGAAATCTGTTGTTGTTGAACTACAATTAAAGACTACAATTAAGGAAGGAATTTTCAATGTGTACGGTACACTCGAACGATATATTCAGAAAGAAAGAAATGTTATCGAACTAGTTATCTTCGCTTTCAGAATGATTTCAAAACAGAACCTGCTGTTTTTACTTACTAAAACATCTATTTCCACAGCACTTCACTGAAATTAGAGCTGAGTATTTCTGATGAGAAACAGACGCCATTTTTCCTCTAGCACACATCAAAATTACATAACATGGACAAGGAAATTGGATAATCAAATAATCTGGATTATCAAATGATCATGATGATAAGATATTTCTTTGTCGATATCATATCTTATCACAAGGTCATTAATAACTTGTACATAGCAGATAAAATGATACCACTATAAAAGCGTATTCATACAAAAAGAATTCTTTAACAAATTCGTGGTTATACTTTTCCTCACTAAAAAGTAGAAACGGTTGCTACTACCTCACCGTTAAAAATTTCATCATAAGCGTAGTAAGCAAACGTGTATGCGCATGCGCTGATCTAAGTTAACCGCGAGTTCACCTTAAGTGTTTTAAGACTTAGATCATTTTTGCCCTAAAATTTTTCGCATCTGCATTAATTTCTTGCAATTTCAACAACAGTCTAATCCTGTTAACATGCGACCTCCTACTAAATTTTATAACAAACGCTTCTGTTCTACCATCTTTAAGACTTTCTGTTTCACTTATCATCATGTAAGCCTGTTAAACAACAGAATAAAACACAAGGCTTGGGAGGGACTGCAGTAGAATGAGATTAGGGATCAAAATATACGATCAAATTCAACAATTTTATGAATCGACAAGACAAGCATGCGCGGTCTTCACGTTTATGAAGCATATTTTTAATGAGAGTATTGATGTCTAGCCCACCTCATATGAGGAGCCCTGGGTTCGAGGTTGGCTATCAATCTACCGTTATTCACCGTCCAAATTGTGAGATGAAAATAGGAACATTCGGGTGTTTGATCCTGACAGTGAAGAGTTTGTAATCGGCAATGAAGTCATAACAAGATATGATTAGCCTGTGTGTACAATATAGTCTATTCAGTCGAACGGTCCCGATTAAAAGGAACAAAACATGACGCTTACCATGATCTCAATGTTCCAGATGAAAATATCAAAGTTTTCATTGCAAAAAAATGAGATATTGAGCATTCCAGTAGAAAAACACCAACTAAAATTTCTCTATATTTGATAAGACTAATGAAGAACAATAAAAAATCTTTGCAATAAAAGAAGAACAATAAATGAAACACATTGTGATAGCGATAAAGATTAATATTTCATAACACATGTGAACGACTCTCAAAACTAAAGGCCGAATCAAAATGTGGGAGTGAGCAAGAACGATATTGTACGCCATTTCATATGTTTCCATTTTATTTACTGCTACAAAGTGTTTCCTATCTTTAATGTTTAATTCCTAATAAGTCACTGTCTCCGCCCACGCATGCGCAATATGATCCAAAGAAAGAGGTTTTGTTTGTTTAGATATTGGGCTAATTCTAGTTGAGACGAATTTTATCGCAATGGCATTGGGTCGTTTCGTGAAGAACATTCACGCGAGTTCATAAAGGAAACTATAAGTTACACCTGTCATCTACCATAAATAGGGTAAGGAAACAATCATTCTCAAAATTGCATTATTGAGGATGGATTTTGCGAGAATGTAAGACGATTTTAAGTTAATTCTATGTAGCATTTCATGAAATATTTTCGTCGATAAGGTTTGATGAGACGGAAACTTCTTATAATAAAAATGTTTGCCTTCAAAACCTGACAAATTTTACATAAAGACTAGGTATACGTTTCCGTGGAAGAGATGGACGTGGGCATTGAAGGATTCAGCTTTTGGTAGCAGGACATATATATTCTCTTTTAGGTACAGCTTTTTGGCTATCATTTCCATGGTAATCAGCCACGTCAACACAGTAAGCTGTAAGTACGCTACTATATCATACAGAATGCTTTTTTACACAGATGTCCAAAAGGATTTCGTGAAAGTTTACGTATGTGTAAAATATACGACGGGTGATCTTTCGTCGCAACGAATCCAATCGGAGGATTGTACCTTACTGGAATAATAAAAAGGTTTTCGCGCACAAAACTGTTATTCTCACAGCTATTTAAAACTATTTAGAAGAAATTATAGCATTGTGTTGCATTGTATTTAGTGGTGAAAAATAAGGAGATTATAACAATCCGGCGAGTTCCTAACTTTTTTATGTACAATAGCTTTCGATCTAAAAGGGCGCTTCGTACGGAAAAAGGATAGTGGAACATAGGCTACAGGCAGAAAAAGGATAGTGGAACATAGGCTACAGGCAGAAGGAAGAGAGGGGGACAACCCAACGGAGAACCCAGAGCCCAAATTATGTAATAAAGGAAGCGAAGCTCTAGCATTTCAGAACAAAATTCACTTGTAAAACGGAGATGGAGTCACAGTCTTGTTCGTGTCAGAAGGAGGTGGGCAGACGCGGGTTAAAGGCTATTATAATGTAATGCGAAATTCAAGACTTTTCTGTTTGTTACACAAATCCTTTGAATTCACTTTTATTCGTAGTGAAAGATTGCTCAATGAAGTTGGAACCAATTGGATGTTACGCCGATAATATTAAACAACGGACACTCCCCGAGCTGGTACCTTTTTCTTTCACGTTCTATCTTCTTTTCAACTTCTTTCCATAGCAAGTTGTTGATTTCTGTATTCCTTTGTGAACTTATCTGGTAATGCATATTCATTACATTTAGATTCTCAACGAGCGCGACAAAGTGGATTGGTCAAACTACGAAACGTTCCTGGCAGGTTTCATTTGCAGGTACCTTTCACAACCTCCTTCCCAAGTCTTTCGAGATCAATCATCGTTCACCGTTCTTACTTTATAACTACCATGCAATTTTAATGCTCAGACCTTTCCCGACTTCTTTTGAACATTCAACCAAATTATCCCACTCGCTTCGCTTTTATGTGAAACTAAGTGGCACCTTAGCGATGTGTAGTTAAGCAAAGTTCATAATCAAGTAATTAGGGTGTTAGAATGCAACGATTCAAAACGAGGTTGGACTAGATATTCTGGCAAAATATTGACGTGTAACTTAAAGAAAATTTATATCACCAATCTCGTCCGTAGGACTTCATACCTTTGAGATAAACTGGATTACAGAAAAGACTACAAGAAGCCCTGGGCACGAGGTTTACCTGAGTTTTCAAGTTTTACCGCTTTTCACTAATCTAAATTCCTTGTAATGGGTCAACCAAGATCCGTAGGACTTCATACCTTTGAGATAAACTGGATTACGGCAAAGACTATAGTCTGTTCACTACATTCATGTACAAACACGGCTGAATGCTCTCAAACTTTAATAATCGCCATCATAAATAAAGCTAACTCTTATGTCTGAACTTTTAGAGTTTTCAGGAGGTGAGTAATACATTTTAGATTACAGTGTGCATGGTACTTTACGCCGTCCTTCCACAATGATCGTTTCTACGAAAGTAGTTAATAAATGCATCAAATTTATGAACCCCCGTTTTAAAACATACTATGGTCGTATTTTTTATGTTTTATATTTTTTAATTTATGTGCTAATGAGAGAGCTTATCAGACTGAAACTAACGATTTGGCCATGAATGTGGTGAACAGACTATACAAGAATCCCTGGGCACGAGGTTTACCTGAGTTTTCAAGTTTTACCGCTTTTCACTAACCTAAATTACATTTAATGGGTCAACCGAGATCTTGAAAAATAGAGCTCTGTTTGTAGGTGACGGAGTCGTAATATCAGTTAAACAATGAAATGAATGAGAACGAGGCTCAGTTTTACTACCATGGAAATCGAAAAGTATCTACTAAAACAAAGTTCAACTTCAGCAATCAACTTCAATCTCAACTCCAGTCTCCTTGATTCACTTCTTTGTTATTTCAGATGCGCCACAAAGGCGTTTGCAAAAGGCTATAACGTAATTGGCGTTCAGTATTATGGTGAATGTTGGTCTGCACCCGATGGAGAAACCACCTACGACGAAATCGCCTCTGTAAAAAGTTGTGTCGACGGCAAGTTTAAAGAACATGACGGAGTTTTAAGCAAGTGCAATGTTGTTACGGGGATGGATTCGACAAATTTTGTGTACCGGATTGCTCCAACTGGTGAGCCAAAATTATATAATTATATACGAAATTATATAATAAATTTAGTTAGAACAGCAACAGTTTTTCAACAGTATTACTCGATTAGGGAAAGTTGTTCTTTAAAGATGTATTTTTCATTCATTTCTAAACAAACATCGTCAAACGTTTCCTTATCCAGGCCTTTATTTTATTTTTTATTTCTCCATGTTTACTCAGGATAGCCTTTTCAGTTCTGATAAAACCTGTTATCAATCAACGTCCTTCGGATGAAGTCCTGCTTCCACTCTATCTCTATTCCCCTCTTTTTCTTTCGATTTCATTTCAGTTAAAAGAACATAACAAGACAAACCAATCCTTACATCAGCCACTAACTAATTAAATAAAATGAAAACATAATTTCAAATTTTGATGCTTCTCTTCTTTCAGAGTGCAGTACTTATTATGAGCCTATTGGCTGCTTCAAAGACTCCCAGGTCATGCCACGCCCTTTGAGTAACTACCTCGTTAATGAACGGGATTACTCTTTACCAAACTGGAATAACCATTTGATTCAATGGAAGAATTGGAACACTTACAGTCCTAAAATGATTTGTCGTTGTGCGGAAGAAGCAAAGTCAAAAGGACACCAGCTATTTTCTATACAGTTTTGGGGTATGTGCTTCATACTTTGTTTCATATTTCATAATCAGAAAACATAATTGATACATACGTTTCTTTAAAAGCAACCACCCAGTGGGAAAAAATCTTCAAAAAGTCACTGTGACGGAGAGCATTTTTATTGAAATTGTGTGTAAATATCTATATAATTGCACTCCTTCGCAGAGATTTTTTTTAATAAATGTGCCTGCAGGGCAAGGTCAACGTTATTAGAAATGCTTTAAGAATGACCTTTTTTAGTAGAAATGATGCTTAATTTGTTGCTAAGCATTAATCGAAAATGAAAATGTGCCCCGTCTACAAAACCTTTGTGTACATTTAAGTTGTTTAGTTAAAGCATCCGATTTTCAGTGTTTCAGCTATGCTGTTGTTTCATCATTAAAGAATTTTATTGTTGCCAGTTTATCTAAGATTCTGGTAGCACTGTTGCTTAACTTTTTGAGAAAATTTACTAGTGGTGTTTGTAAACTTGTTGCTTATAAGAAAAGTGTAAGTGATTGAGATTATCGAACGAGCTTTTCATTTAGGAGAATGTTGGAGCTCACCATATAAAGGAACATCATTATATGCCCGAGACGGAACATCAAATAGATGTCGTGCGCAAAATTTCGACATCTGCCCATGCAACTCATACCATTGTGTCGGAATGTCATACGCCAATCATGTGTATGTTTTGCCGCATGTGCCGGATGAAGACGGGAATATACCTTCTTGAAAAAAAACAACATTTCACGCTACGAAACGTGTTTTTTGAAGTTTATTTAGCATTGTAATACGGGTAGAAATAAAGAATGAACCCATGATTGTTCTCCAGGTCCTCTCTTTGTATTTACTAAAATGTCTCTTTGAGGGTCGTTACTGAAACTGAAGAGGTGGAATATCGTTCAGGCAGTTGAATATCTAAGTTTTCCTTTAGTTTGACAGTGCACAAGAATATACAAGTTCAAAGTTTAAAGGAAGCAAGTAACCTGAAATGAATCACTTGAAAGCACAAAGAATAAAAGAAAGAACTTAAATGGAACATTTCTCACAATTCACATTCAATCCAATAACACTGACACATTCCTTTAAAGTTGCTTTTATCCATGAAGTTCACATTGCGTCAACAGACCAAAATTCAACAGATCCTGCCGATTGCAATCGCGTTATACGCGAGTGTTAAGAATGCTCGTCACGAGGATAGAGAATGGCCTCAAAACTCTAGAAACGACAAATCACAAGCTAGATAATCAGGTTGTGAACAGAACTACATATTCAAACAATTTTGCAGAACATCTGTACTAACATGGAAATGTATGTTTGACACGAGTCATAAGGGTATAATTCTGTCTAATTGCATTCTTTCCATATAAATCACTAAATGAGCCGCTAAAATCTGCATTACAGCCACCGTCACTAAATTCTTCTCTTCAAATCTTGCAAAGTTTTCTTCCCACACGATTCTTAAAATGCAAAGCGTTTCTTGTTAAAATTTCATGAAGTAGCTAAGACATCATTTATGTAAGTTTCTGTGTGAGTGATTTCTCCCTTTCCTATATTCGACTAGAAAATTTAAGATTCAATATGATAATAAATAGCTACTTTAGTATGAACAGCATTAAGGAAACAACTATATTATATACACCTTTCCCGTAATTGATTGCGCAATATTTTTATCATGCTCTACCTCGTTTTCAATATGCTATACCATGACAACCGAATCTCCCGTGCTCAATCATTAACACTATCACAATCATTACACTAATTGCTCATTACTGGAATGAGTCCCGTGCCATTCTGTTACCATATCAACCTTTGCGAAAACGAGGCGGAGTATGGTAAAAAGTATTGCGCAATCAATTACGGGAAAGGTGTATTGCCGTCTTTCTCGTGCTTGCTTTTTGCCAACATGCCCGACCCTCTTAAATTATTTTCTCTTCATTTTTCAGAATAGAGTGCATGACTTTATTATTAGCAGAAAAGTAGAGAAAAACATACTGATAAGACCAATTAATGATCAGGATTTTGGAGTTTGTTTTCAGTTACCACTGAGAGATATATGAACTTCAATATGATCTATATTCTTACCTTCTCATATGAATTGGCGAAGACGGCACGGTTATCTCAAAGAAGAGGCCCTGAGTTTGAAATTAGCAGCCTTATACTTCATTGTCATCAACTCATATCAGTTGCAGAATATTTATCTACAGGATCAGAAACCTTATTGAAATGTCCAAAACATACTACATGATGTACCGGACAATGTTTCTTTGCTACATGCGCGGAAATCCAATAAATAGTTTACTTTATCAATCTGCTTTGTTACAAATAATGAGAATGGATTTTTTGTCGATTTCTTGAATCTCACTCACCTGTGTTACCAAAAGTGCTAAAAGCAACACCCTTCAAGTATATACCGTCGCCCATTATGCGAATTTTATTACATCAATGATGTAGTTCGATTGACTTTGAAGTAGCATTATTCGATTGGTTTTATTCGACAAAACATCTGTTTCAATACTGCAACAGCCACATGAATTTTTGATGATCATTAGCCGAAATAACTGAAAGGAAGGAAACAGCTAAACATTTTCTCCCGGTTCCCTTTTAAAACTTCATTGTAATCGATTGAAGCAACCGGTATTTTCCTGAAAGACAAATTAAACATTTGTTTCGGTGAGAAATTACATGGAATAAAAAACCTAATAAAACAATCAGATGTTAGTTTTCCCACAATCATAAAACACTGGCAATATTCATTAACTATAACGATACTTAATCACGTAGAGAGGTAACCTATATAAAAGGCTGCGAGTTTGCTTGCTCATATCATCTACATCTGTGGATTTACCAACGACTGCAATAAGATGTAACGGTTTGCTTTATTATTTTAAAATTTTTGAATATATTACAGCTCTATGAAGTGGTCATACATTTTTACATGTTTTTAGGTCAATGCTTTCTGTTTTTATTTTGGCTTGTGTGATAGCTTATGGAAGTTCAGCAACGCGTACGTTATACATTCTTCACTTTGTTCTTCATCCATGTTCTTCTCAGAACAGTCCAGTTGAACATGGAATGAATCAACCTCATCACAAGGACTTTTTCACCTGATTGATTACCGAAAAGGCAAGAAATCATGGGAACGAGGCTGTGACGGATATTTTCCATTTTGTGAAACTGTTCCACTTATAAGACTTTTTGCTACACGGAAATTCATACTGTTTGTTATTTAGTAAACGATTGCTCGGTGAAATTGGAACCCCTTGGTTGCTATGTCGACAGAAGAAATGAAAGAACGCTCCCAGAACAGGTTTGTCAGACCATCTTCTTATCCAGATTGTCTTGCTCTTTTGACATGTGGATAACGGCCAAAATTCTAAGAAGACTGTGTTTAAGGTTGGCTAATCTGATGGTCTGTTTGATATTCTTGTCTTGCAGATTCTCAACGAGCGAGATCGTCATAGCAACAGTTATAATGGTCGTCTCGTAAATTGGAAAGACTATCACAATTATCTTGCCGGCTTCATCTGCAGGTTAAATTTTTCTTACTTTCATTACTTTTTTTATTTGCAATTTGAAAACATCTTTTAAGTGATTTAAATAGTAACGCTTATAGAGTCACCTGAAATACTCAGGTGACATCAGAAGTTTTATCTGATTTTAAGCATACTCTCAACTTGATGATGATGATGATGATGCCGAAAAGGAAAAGTGATTTCGTAGCCTAACATAGATAAATCAATTCAATTTCGTGGTAAAATTCAGCACAAACACTCTAAATACGTTCCGCAATTTTCATTATATCGCCATTTTCATTGCTTCAATAGGTGTGCCGTGAAAGCCTTCCAGAAAGGTTACAAAGTGATTGGAATTCAGTACTTTGGTGAATGCTGGTCTGGTCCAGAAGGCCACGCCTCATACGATCGAATTGGTAGTGCCGAATCATGCATAAACGGAGATTTTCAGAAGCTACAAGGAACTCAAACGACGTGCGATGTTGCAACTGGTGCCATGTCCACTAACATGGTATACAGAATTGCTCCAACAGGTAAGGGGCTGCTCCCAGGGAGGAGTGAGGGCGGGAGGTAGATCATTTACCTGAGCTCATCCTCCCCTTGCACTGTTACTTCCACACGGGATGATCCGCTGAAGGGATTCGAGGTCATCTTGCAACTCATATAGCTTCTGTACCCGTCCCATCCTTATTTACAAGTGAATGTTAGAATCCTCTTTTCCACCAACACTTAGATAGGAAGAAGGGCGTTATACGAGGGGCGTTTAATCCTGATGATTGGGGTTTAACTTTTGAACACAAACTAACAGGTTCGAAATCATAACAGGATAGCAGCAACTCTAGTGTCAGATCTTTGCCCGGATGAAAATCAAATATAGATTCAATTATTTAGATTGTGACACCTACTACGAACCTATCGGGTGTTTTAACGATTGGCAACGACGACCACGCCCATTAGAACATTACCTCTCATCAGAAAGATCTCCTTCATCACCTGTTTATAATGGGTACTTGATTAGTTGGAAGAACTGGAACACATACAGTCCAAAATTAATATGCCGTTGTGCAGCTTTGGCCAAATCGAAAGGTCACAAATATTTCGCCCTCCAGTTTTGGGGTAAAAGGATTATCTTTTTTTTTTCTTAAATCAATATTTTAGTAGAATACTGTTTGAGCGTCAAGATTTAAAACATTAGACTTTACGGTGTAAACCTTGTGAAATGTGTCTGGGTTAGTGAGGGTAAGGCTTAGCCTCATTTGTTCAGATACTTTTATAAATGTTTTGACCGTAATGTAACGTTTGAATCCTGACGCTCAAACATATTCGTAGTTATCATGGTTTAACCTTTTTTGGATATTTACGAATTCCATTGGATTTGTGACTATCAAACATAACATACTATTGGAATATAGCCTTGTGTCAATTTTCTCTTTACATAGATCTTGAGCATAGTTTATCCAGTTTTTTACGGCAGTCCAACAATGTCTCTTATCGTTTTTGAAAAGGGTCTGTTAAAATAAGTACGGTGGAATAAGAACTGATAAGATAGTGCCTCTCGCAACAAGTTGACTTAAGATGAACCGAAAGATAATTTAACAGGAGAAGTGAGTACATGGATAAGTTACCAAAAATGCACAGTAGAATGAATTAGGAAAAACAATTTCTTAATTCTGTTAACATTTTGCTCAAATTTGCTGAAATCTGTTTGCATTACTCTTAATCAGGTGAATGTTGGAGTTCGGAAAGAAATGTCACAATCACATACGATCGAGATGGGCCGTCAACAAGATGTCTGGGAAAGGACTTCAAGCCCTGCCCTTGCAACTCTTACCATTGCGTTGGTAAGGCAAACACTAACCATGTTTATAAGCTGATTTCTCCACCACCATCGGAAGTGTAATTTACGTCGGGTTATTTGTTGGTTTTGTTGTCTTGCTGATGTTGCAACTAAAGAGTGTAATCAAAAATGTAATCAGTTTATGAAAATATATGTGTGTAATGGGAAAAACGCAGTTGTTATGGAAACGACTTTAACTTCAATTTAAAAAGGATGGTTCTGCAAAATTTAATCAGGGCAGACAAGGGCCTTTTAGGATCTTTTACTGACTCTTCAGAGAGGGATTTGTAGATCTGGTAGTCAAAATTGCTGAAGGACAGTATTTAGAAAAAGAAAGCAAAACCTGCAGTATTGTTCATTTTAAACTTCCAAACCATATAAACCTCATCGCGCAAACCTACTAAAATTTGTTTGCTTATTGAGTTTATTGAGAAGCATTCGTTCCTTCAAGAACTAATATAAGAATGGAAGCGTTAGAAGAAAACACTGTATCGACAAAATGAACATTTAAGATTGGAGAGAACTTCACTACACCGAACCTCGTACCCAGGGTTTCATCCTTTATCGAGATACGAATAGCGGCGTCCGTATATCGAAAAGGCAAGAAACCCTGGGTACGAGGTTGCACTACACTGTAATCCTCCACTTTCCTTACTCCTTTTCGATCTAATTCACCTCTAATAAAAACTGGAAATCAAGTGAAAATCTTCGCCCACATTATTTTGTTCAGTTTTCATTGGTTGAAAATACATTATTTTCGTTTGAGAGAATGAAGCAGGCAAAACAATTTCCTTCATTATTTCCGACGCAAACAAGAAAATTTTGACCACACCCTTTAACTATCGTATTTGTTCGAACATCGAGGTTATAAAAAGAGAAGGGCGAACAGCTTTTCAAACTCTCAACCATGAATTCTCCATCTCCAATAAAAAAATATCACAAAAAACTGCTTTGTGCATTGAACACAATACCTTTTCCCATTCTCTCCTAATAACTAACAGTGAGCAACTTGGGTAATTTTGTTGGTATCTGTAGTAGAAAATAATGTCAAATTGCAAAATAATGCCGCAACGTGGTTAGGCATACATGTTTTTCATTCTTCATTCCTCCACCTAATAATCATGATTAATTTCTAAGTTAATGTTACTTTCCACATATGTTGAAATCAGCCAGCGAAACTATTTTCAAATGAGATATTAATTTTTATTACACATAACGGTCAGGAAATAGCTATGAATTATACGAAAAAAGATTGGCTGTAACTCAGGGAAAACGATCTTCTAATCTTAATAAAAAGATTGGCAACAACTTAGAAAGACGCGGAAGGAGAGTATGGAAGCAACATATCACACAGAATTTAAAAGCGCAGTTTCTGTATTTTCTTTCTAAACCAATAGGATAGTTTCTGGAACATGCTTCTGCGTTTTGGAGATGTATTCCTCCTTCTGCATTCATCTTGTGTCTCCTCACAGAAGGTGACACGTTTTGTATTTCGGCTGTTTAGTGGAGCAATTTTGTCTTTCATTGTGATCACATCAACACCTTTCTGGGAGATGCTTTCATATTGATTGAATTCAACGTCTTCTTCAAACGACACTATAGACATGCTGTCATCAAATCGGAATTCCCATCTTCCAACGGGAATATCGTTCAGTTCATCAGTTTTATCTTTACTATCAATGTGTGTGAAGAGTTTCAATGACTCAACAGGGATCAGCGAGGGTTCTTTATTAATCTCTGGTTTGATGTCTTCATCGTGGAAGATCGGCAGCGATGAGACACTACCAAAACTGATCAACGACAAAGTATCTTCATCGTGAAATATCGGCAACGACGACACACTGCCAAAACTGACGACTGACAATGCATCATCATTATCTTCAGCAAGGTCTTTTGGAGATAACTCGCTGAATATCGTCTGTTTGTCCATCATCAAGCAATGATCCTCGCAATGATGACGCTTTTTCATCATTTGTTTCATAAATTTAGCACGCATTTTGTATCTGCAAGTCAATTAATACAAGGTACTTGTCACAGCAAAAAATTTGCGTGTAGTTATAAAAGAGAGTTTTTTCGAAAACGTATGCAAATGGTTTAGCCACTCTTTTGACGTCAAATTTCTTAGAGACGTCACACTGCAAAATGTGATTTAAAAATGGCGGTATGTCAGATTGCCTTTGTTCTGTTGTAAAATGTTTTAGACTTACTATAATAAGGTTACATGACCGAAACAAAACGTACGCAATTTCTTGTATGACTGTGCTTCGCAAAAATGGTGTTTCTGCCAAAGAAACTCTTGTTGAAAGGCTGTTGCGACTACGCTCAAAGTGAACTTCAATTAAGCGAAATTTGACACGCTTAATGTTTCTTCGATTACCTACAAAGTGTTTTAAGTTTGATCGCTGTGGAGGTCGTGTTGTGTGGTTTTTCCGAGATGCAATTGTTTCTACCAAAAAACTAAGTGGTGAATGAAGGAGGCAAGTGGCAAAAGTGTTCTGAAGTGAAAAGCTCTAGACGAAGAAATTTCGATCGTGTACGTTGATATTTTGAGGTTTACAACACATATCGTTGAATTTACATCTTGAAAAGAGTTTCACTTGAAATTTCTGGCTGGAAAGCGTGTTTTTGGATGGTTTTATACAGCTAAAATTTTTGTGATGTGATTTATACACATTGAATAACTCGCACATAACTTTTACACGATCATGGTTTTTACATGCGAAATTTGTGAAAGAGGTTTTAAATCCCTAAGGGGACATAACAGACATTATACTACTTGCAAACGTAAAAGAAGTGTATTTATAAGACGATTTCAATCTGTTAATGACGCAAATACAGAGATGCAGGACGATCAGGAAATATCGAGAATTGAAACCGCTCGCATACTTGAGGCTGAGACTTTGCCCGTACAGAACATTATTGAACCTCAACCAAACCTTCCGTCGTTTATGATATGTGGTAACGTTCCTTCTACAACAGTGGTAAATAATATAAGAGGTGAAAGGTTCCAGAAATTAATATCCTCGGCTTACGAACAAACGCTAACTTGGAGAAAAAATCTTTTTATGCTTCCTACCGGAAACGCTGCAAAATCTTTCGTTAGAGAACTAGCTTTTTGGTTAGACCAGTTTAACCATGGAGGTATAAAACAGAAGGAGAACGAACTCAAAATCTGCTATTGTACTATCCGTGATGCGCTGCATTGTTTAAGTCCTCAGTGTGTAATAACATATAATTGCTATCATCTTGCATAATTTTTATAATTTTGGCGTTCTTGCGTGAAAATTTCGTTCATATCAATTCTCCAATGTGATTAAAGATCGTTAGGGTAAAGTTCTTAGCATGCATAATCTGTAGGAATTGGGAGAATTATGCAAAAACGTCACAAATATGCAACGAAAACATTGCAACTTTAGGTCTATATATCTCATGATCCCCTCAAGCAGTTTCGCCGAGCTTCAGTTTTTGAAGAGAGAATAATCCTAAGTTTTTGCACGTACTGCGGCACTATCGAGGCGCATTTAAGTCAGAAGATATGTAGATTGGAACTTATACATGAATTACGCGATATCTTCAACTCTGTATAAAAACATAGATTTTCATTTGTTTCTCAAGGAAGCTTTAGGTTTAATAATCTGCTTGTCACTATGCAGCAAGTTGATCCGTTGTTATAATGGATGATATTTGGTTTTTAAATTGTCGTTAGTTTTTAAAAAAGTATTCGTTTCACCGACAACCAGCCGAAAGCGCATCACGGATGACATCAAAGTGATACCGCAATGAATAGAATAGTCATTATCTGAATAATAGAAAAATAAGAGTTCGTTCTCCTTCTGTTTTATACCTCCATGGTTTAACAGAGGAACAAAGTTGGAAAAAATTGCTTTAAAAGTCTTTATGCTTCTTCCTAACCTGCTGATGCAAAAACCAAGTCCCAACAGCAAAGCAAAAGAACACGCAGAAAAACTTACAGTACGGATGAAAATGTGGAAAGAAGGCGAAATAGATACACTATTACAAGAAGGCACTTTTATACAACGTCGACTAAGTAAAAGCAAGGGACGTAATAATGATGATGTGTCCAGAGTATTCGCCAAATTAATGATGGAGGGAAAGGTTACCGCAGCTATCAAGTTTCTTTCTTCTAACAGTGATTCCGGGGTGCACGAAATGAACAACCAAGTATTAGAAGCACTTAGACAGAAGCACCCTGATCCTGCTCCGATAGCAGAAGATATTCTATTAAACGGACCAATTCATCAAATACATCCATCGTATTTTGACAAAATAGACGAGGATCTGATCAGAATTGCAGCAAAACAGACAAAAGGAGCAGCTGGACCATCACGTTTGGACGCAGATCAGTTTAAAAACATTCTTGCAACCAATAAATACAAGCAAGAAGGAAAAGAACTGAGAGAACAAATAGCCAAACTTGCGAAAAAATTAACTACAACCATCGTCGACCCCTCATCCATAGACGCTTTAGTAGCATGTAATCTTATACCCCTCAACAAAAACCCTGGGGTCCGCCCCATTGGTGTTGGCGAAACATTGCGCAGAATTATCGGAAAGACCATTGGATGGGTACTAAAAGCCGATATTCAAGATGCAGCAGGACCTTTGCAAGTCTGTTCTGGTATTGAAGGAGGCGCTGAAGCAGCAATTCACGCCATGAGACGAATCTTTGAGGAAGTAGAATGTGAAGCGGTTATTCTTGTGGATGCAGAGAACGCATTCAATTCGTTAAATCGCAAAGTAGCTCTTCACAACATACGTCCACAGTTTTATATGTCCACAGTTTTCAACCATCCTAATAAATACGTATCGGTTGCCATCCAGATTAATTATTGGAAAAGGATTAGAGTTGTTATCTCAAGAAGGAACTACGCAAGGCGACAACCTCGCAATGTCCTTTTATGCTCTTAGCACGATACTTTTACAACAGCATCTTCGACATATTCCATCTGTCAAACAGGTATGGCTCGCAGATGATGCCACAGGAGCAGGAACTTTTGAAAGTCTTAAAGTATGGTGGGATTTAGTTATCGCTGAAGGAAGAAAAGTAGGATATAATGTTAATGAGGTTAAGTCATGGATAATTATTAAAGATAAGAACAACACTGAAAAAGCGAAAACTATATTTTGTGGTTCATTGATTAAATTCACCACCGCTGGTCATCGTCATTTAGGAGCATGTATTGGAAGTGCTGAGTTTAAACAGGAGTATGTTACCGAAAAAATTAACGAATGGAGTAGTCAACTGAAAAAACTGTCCGATATTGCAATTTCCGAACCACAAGCAGCATATGCCGCTTATACGCATGGACAAATTCACAACTTTAATTATTTTTTAAGGACAATTCCAGGAATGGAAAACTTCGTTGAACCATTAGACGATATAATATATGAACAGTTACTACCAGCTATTATCGGTTCTACCATAACAGATGCGGAGAGGCGGTTATTCAAACTTCCCGTCAAAGATGGTGGACTTGGTATTCCGATTCCGAAAATCAGTAACTGACTTCCAATCTTCTGTTGTCATCACCGCCCCACTTACCGATGTCATTATAAATCAAGAGCATAACATTCCATACAAAGAGACTGTCAGAGAAATCCGAAACAAACGTGCTCAGGAAATATCGGAGAAGAACAAGACTCAACGTGACCTAATTGATAACCAGTTAAACAAAGAGGATAAGCGTGCTGTAGAACAAAGCCGTGAGAAAGGTGCATCCAGTTGGCTGACGGTTCTGCCCTTGAAGGAGCATGGATTCACCTTAAATAAAGAGGAGTTTCGAGATGCAGTAGCATCGAGATTCAATCGTGATATCAAAAATCTCCCAACGAAGTGCCCATGTGGAAGCAAATTCGATGTCAACCACGCTATGAATTGTAAAAAAGGGGGCCTCGTTTCCATCCGCCACGATAATGTTAGAAATTTTGAAGCAAACTTATTGAACAAAGTTTGTAAAGATGTTGAGATTGAACCCAAGCTTCAACCCGTAAACAATGATGAAGCCAGGCTTGATGTACGAGCCAGGGGTTTTTGGAGACAGGGACAATCAGCCTATTTCGATGTTCGATTCACAAATACAAACTGTCAGTCTCAAGTAAACACTCCTGTCAACAAAATATACGAAAAGCACGAGGCTGAGAAGAAACGAAAATATAATGACAGAGTTTTGAATAATGAACACGGCTCATTCACTCCTCTTGTTTTTTCTATCAACGGAGGAATGGGCCAGGAATGTCTTACGTATAACAAACATCTTGCAGAGCGCATTGCAGACAAGACAGGACAGAGGTATGATCATATAATGACCTGGATCAGGTGCAAACTGTCCTTTGTCATTATGAGATCTGCTCTGCTCTGTCTTAGGGGCAGCCGTTCCCTCAAGATAAATTGTGAAAGTGTGGATGACTTTACTATGGCTGTGGAGGAAGCTAGGCTTTGAAGGTTTTCATCTCTTTCCTTATGTATGTAAATTATTATAAGTATTTTATAGATTTTAAATTTTAACATATTGTACTTTATGAAATACAAACCTTTTATTGTATGATCATTAAATAAGATTATCAGATTTGAGAACTTTTAAAAATTAAAAAACAAAAAAAAACAAAAAAAAAAAAATTGTTTCTACCTTACTACGAAGATCGATATGAAGTTTCTTTCTAATTCTCCCTTGGAGTTGTTCCCTCTTCTATAAAGTTAAATCCTTCACCACGTACCGCGCAAACGCTTTGATTTTGAATTGAACGACGATTTAAGTACATAAATGAAGAGTAATACATTATTACTATGTTTAGGGTGTAAATAAATAATAATTACGTTAGTCGCACGACGATGCAACCCGATTTGCTTTTAACATTAGTTTTCATTGTCCGTTGGCTAGGTAGTAGTGAATGAGTTTCAATAATAACCACAGAGCACAACGCCATTCTCACTTCTTCTTCTTTCTTTGTTTTTGCATAATGAAAACGAATATCCCGTTTTAACCAAGCTCGTACAACATGGCAAGCGATTGTTATAAGGGTATAATTGAAAATTAATTACACATTTTCTTTAAAGGCTCATGCTTAAGGTGTAGTTTGAGAATGATCACCCCACATATAAAACATCGCGCAACAAGAGTCTTGCAGTTTGTGTAACTGAAAATAAGTAATGGGAGATAACTTTTATCAAATGGTTGGGACCACTGGAAAGAGAAAACGATCTTCTAATCTTAATAAAAAGATTGGCAACAACTTAGAAAGACGCGGAAGGAGAGTATGGAAGCAACATATCACACAGAATTTAAAAGCGCAGTTTCTGTATTTTCTTTCTAAACCAATAGGATAGTTTCTGAAACATGCTTCTGCGTTTTGGAGATGTATTCCTCCTTCTGCATTCATCTTGTGTCTCTTCACAGAAGGTGACACGTTTTGTATTTCGGCTGTTTAGTGGAGCAATTTTGTCTTCCATTGTGATCACATCAACACCTTTCTGGGAGATGGTTTCATATTGATTGAATTCAACGTCTTCTTCAAACGACACTATAGACATGCTGTCATCAAATCGGAATTCCCATCTTCCAACGGGAATATTGTTCAGTTCATCAGTTTTAGCTTTACTATCAATGTGTGTGAAGAGTTTCAATGACTCAACAGGGATCAGCGAGGGTTCTTTATTAATCTCTGGTTTGATGTCTTCGTCGTGGAAGATCGGCAGCGATGAGACACTACCAAAACTGATCAACGACAAAGTATCTTCATCGTGAAATATCGGCAACGACGACACACTGCCAAAACTGACGACTGACAATGCATCATCATTATCTTCAGCAAGGTCTTTTGGAGATAACTCGCTGAATATCGTCTGTTTGTCCATCATCAAGCAATGATCCTCGCAATGATGACGCTTTTTCATCATTTGTTTCATAAATTTAGCACGCATTTTGTATCTGCAAGTCAATTAATACAAGGTACTTGTCACAGCAGAAAGTTTGCGTGTAGTTATAAAAGAGAGTTTTTTCGAAAACGTATGCAAATGGTTTAGCCACTCTTTTGACGTCAAATTTCTTAGAGACGTCACACTGCAAAATGTGATTTAAAAATGGCGGTATGTCAGATTGCCTTTGTTCTGTTATAAAATGTTTTAGACTTACTTTAATAAGTTTACATGACCGAAACAAAACGTACGCAATTTCTTGTATGACTGTGCTTCGCAAAAATGGTGTTTCTGCCAAAGAAACTCTTGTTGAAAGGCTGTTGTGACTACGCTCAAAGTGAACTTCAATTAAACGAAATTTGACACGCTTAATGTTTCTTCGATTACCTACAAAGTGTTTTAAGTTTGATCGCTGTGGAGGTCGTGTTGTGTGGTTTTCCCGAGATGCAATTGTTTCTACCTTACTACGGAGATCGATATGAAGTTTCTTTCTAATTCTCCCTTGGAGTTGTTCCCTCTTCTATAAAGTTAAATCCTTCACCACGTACCGCGCAAACGCTTTGATTTTGAATTGAACGACGATTTAAGTACATAAATGAAGAGTAATACATTATTACTATGTTTAGGGTGTAAATAAATAATAATTACGTTAGTCGCACGACGATGCAACCCGATTTGCTTTTAACATTAGTTTTCATTGTCCGTTGGCTAGGTAGTAGTGAATGAGTTTCAATAATAACCACAGAGCACAACGCCATTCTCACTTCTTCTTCTTTCTTTGTTTTTGCATAATGAAAACGAATATCCCGTTTTAACCAAGCTCGTACAACATGGCAAGCGATTGTTATAAGGGTATAATTGAAAATTAATTACACATTTTCTTTAAAGGCTCATGCTTAAGGTGTAGTTTGAGAATGATCACCCCACATATAAAACATCGCGCAACAAGAGTCTTGCAGTTTGTGTAACTGAAAATAAGTAATGGGAGATAACTTTTATCAAATGGTTGGGACCACTGGAAAGAGAAAACGATCTTCTAATCTTAATAAAAAGATTGGCAACAACTTAGAAAGACGCGGAAGGAGAGTATGGAAGCAACATATCACACAGAATTTAAAAGCGCAGTTTCTGTATTTTCTTTCTAAACCAATAGGATAGTTTCTGAAACATGCTTCTGCGTTTTGGAGATGTATTCCTCCTTCTGCATTCATCTTGTGTCTCCTCACAGAAGGTGACACGTTTTGTATTTCGGCTGTTTAGTGGAGCAATTTTGTCTTCCATTGTGATCACATCAACACCTTTCTGGGAGATGGTTTCATATTGATTGAATTCAACGTCTTCTTCAAACGACACTATAGACATGCTGTCATCAAATCGGAATTCCCATCTTCCAACGGGAATATCGTTCAGTTCATCAGTTTTAGCTTTACTATCAATGTGTGTGAAGAGTTTCAATGACTCAACAGGGATCAGCGAGGGTTCTTTATTAATCTCTGGTTTGATGTCTTCGTCGTGGAAGATCGGCAGCGATGAGACACTACCAAAACTGATCAACGACAAAGTATCTACATCGTGAAATATCGGCACCGACGACACACTGCCAAAACTGACGACTGACAATGCATCATCATTATCTTCAGCAAGGTCTTTTGGAGATAACTCGCTGAATATCGTCTGTTTGTCCATCATCAAGCAATGATCCTCGCAATGATGACGCTTTTTCATCATTTGTTTCATAAATTTAGCACGCATTTTGTATCTGCAAGTCAATTAATACAAGGTACTTGTCACAGCAGAAAGTTTGCGTGTAGTTATAAAAGAGAGTTTTTTCGAAAACGTATGCAAATGGTTTAGCCACTCTTTTGACGTCAAATTTCTTAGAGACGTCACACTGCAGAATGTGATTTAAAAATGGCGGTATGTCAGATTGCCTTTGTTCTGTTATAAAATGTTTTAGACTTACTTTAATAAGTTTACATGACCGAAACAAAACGTACGCAATTTCTTGTATGACTGTGCTTCGCAAAAATGGTGTTTCTGCCAAAGAAACTCTTGTTGAAAGGCTGTTGTGACTACGCTCAAAGTGAACTTCAATTAAACGAAATTTGACACGCTTAATGTTTCTTCGATTACCTACAAAGTGTTTTAAGTTTGATCGCTGTGGAGGTCGTGTTGTGTGGTTTTCCCGAGATGCAATTGTTTCTACCTTACTACGGAGATCGATATGAAGTTTCTTTCTAATTCTCCCTTGGAGTTGTTCCCTCTTCTATAAAGTTAAATCCTTCACCACGTACCGCGCAAACGCTTTGATTTTGAATTGAACGACGATACAAGTACATAAATGAAGAGTAATACATTATTACTATATTTAGGGTGTAAATAAATAATAATTACGTTAGTCGCACGACGATGCAACCCGATTTGCTTTTAACATTAGTTTTCATTGTCCGTTGGCTAGGTAGTAGTAAATGGTTAAGCCATTCTTTTGACTTTAAATTTCTTAGAGACGTCATATTCGTGCTTCGTGCATTAAAGATGGTGGTGGGAGATGTGTTCCATTTTCTTTAGTTCGTAGATGTTTTCGATAATCTGTGTTGTCACTGGAAGTACTACTGTAGATATCAAAACTTGGTTCACCACTACCAATTACAGCAATTGCAGTTTGTTAATGCGATGTTTCGTCATGATCGTCTAATGCGAACTCTAGATGCGATGTTTCGTCATGATCGTCTAATGTGAACTCTAGTGTGATAATATTTGTAATGACATTGTGAAATATGTGGGAGTGTTCACACCTTACCATTGGGATGATTAGTTCTTTTAATCGTCGTTATCGGTAGGTCTGGGCTCTACATTTACACGCGCGTTCATTCGCATAACTTTGGTGGCAGTGGTCTGGGATTGTTATACGTGAATCACATTCACGGCTAGCTTTTCTTTGACATTCTCCATTAACCGTTGAAGCTATTATAAATTAAACTTCGAACACATTATATTATGAAAATGTGTTTGTTTTTTATTGTTTGGGAGAATAGACTAGTTTTGCTGTAGATTTGGGCCCTAGTGTCACATTTATAAGGTACAAATACGGGCGTATGCCTAATCTTGTCGAAAGTTTGCTACTTATGTAGTCATTCCTATTTTATGGTTTCACGTTTCTGTTGACTATAGGACACCGGTAGCGGAGTAAAGTCTTTAAAATATCTGTATTTCCGCTCCTCTTGCTAAACCAAATTTACAAATGTGCAATCCCGGCCAATTTTCTAAAATTCTCAAAATTTCATAAAAATTTGCACAATTATTTTGTCAGGTCTGTCCGCAATGTTTTATTATTGTTGAGAGTAGATATGTCATTGCGGTAATGTCCTGAAGTCTTCAAGTCAAGCGGGTTTATGTTTCATCTCGGCTCAGCACACATACCCTTTTCTTTATTTAGTAATTATCCATCTCATCCGAATTCCCGAAGTGATTTTGTTGACTAGGACGTAACAAGATAAACGCAAGCGTTGTGTACGCGGAGAAAAATAGGTTACAAGGGTAAAGGAAAGAAATATTCAGGTGTGAGAATTTATATGATCAATAAATATAAAATGAAAGCATAATGGATATATTACAGAAGCAAGACAGATTAATCATCTGTATCGTTGGTGATATTAGAAGCTTTGAGGAGAGTTTCAAGCATCTCTTCTACATTCTTCATTTGTTTGGTCATCGCCTTGAAATCATTCTTCAACTTGTCAACAGATTCGCGGATGGATGTTGTATGCCCTTGTACGATGTCAGAGACAGACTACAGTTAGAAAAGAAGAAATGGTTAATCGAGACAAAAAAAAACTCTGTTGACATATTGGTCTCTTTTTTTTAGAGGTGTTTAATTCACAGCGTTAAATTGACCATTTGTAGAAGTTTGTCTGTGATTTTGAGCTGCCCGAAAGTCCTCACTGTCGATATCTGTGCATATAATAAAGTTTGTTGAAAGTAATAAGTTTGTTATAACAGACAGTTATAACAGACAACAATATCACAGGGTGAGGATCAAGCACTTTTTTCAACAAAATCGACCACAAATTATCTAATATTTGATGTAAAATATCATGTGAAGAATGATCGGTCACAAGTGCACATCCACATTTACTTATAAGAAGTTCAACCAACCAACCAACTTCTTCTCAGCCCACTTATTTAGCTTAAGTTTAAATGAAGTTACCTTGACAGGATTAATAGCTTCCTCAATGTCTTCCATTGTCGTGATATGAGACCTAAGTTGCAACCACTGAAAATCACGATTCGGAAAGACACACTTCTCCTTCATGATACAATGTTGCCGGAATCTCTGAGGAAACAGTTTTTCCACATCCAACACTAAATGCACCTAAAGTGATACAGCGAGTAATGGATCATTCGAGCTGCAGTTCAAGCAAGGCTTGGTTTACAAAAGTTAACTTGTTATATAAAGAAAGCGTCAACAGAGCACAGAAAAATAAACATTCTTCTGTAATGTTTTCGTGGTCCACATTTTCACGATTCTTCATTTCGTATTTTGTCCTTGGAATGTGAATTCCGTAAATTTAAACCACAAACGTATTGGTAAATATTTTACAACGCCTTTGATGTAATTGGTGAGCAGTGTACATGAATGGAATGATATCTGGTGGGTTCACTTGCATAGCAACTAGTTTACCTGCATAGCAACTCTGTTAAGTACAGCTTGATCCAACACACCTTTGATATCGTCAACAGCCAGACCAACCTAGAACAAAAGCTTTATTGTATCCCTTCCATCAACCTAGAACCCAAACCCTAACGCTTTTTCGGCATATGAGTAGCCGTTGACCTGCGAACTGGTGACTTAGTGGTTTAGTGGTAGATTGGTTGCCATGAGAACGGGAGGTCTGGGTTAAGCACTCGGAACAGTGTGAAGCACATCCACTCTAAACTTACCGCTCAACGCTGATAGTGGGATTTATAAGGGATCGTGTGGTTGAGCGATTAAAGGCCAAATGGGGACTAAGAGTGCTCTAGGACCTTTAGCGCAGAACTTCCATTGACACCAGTTCTATCAAAACAGTAACTGGAAGCCTCATGGCTTGAACAATTTCCGCATCAGGCCTAGAGGAAATAGCTTTAGGCTAACTGTCAAGATATCTGAATGACTATCCATTCTGTTCTTGTGGCTTACGTGAGAACAGTCTATCACAATTCCCAAAATATGACTTATGGTTCACATGGAAAATAAAATGATATTCGATAGAAGTGAACCAAAATCATTTGAAAAACAGGCTGTATGGAATTACACAAGACTTTCACAACACTATAAAACTATTAAATCTATACAACCAAACTTGTTTAAAAACTGAAGACCTAGGCTATTTATGACCAAATCTGCAAGTAACCGCCAACTTTAGTATCAGGACCTTCCAATAGTTCTTCGTGCACACCTTCCAAAGTTTGCCAGAAATGTGAATTTGGTAATATATTTAAGTAAACATTACATGAAATTGTTCATAACTTGCATTAATAGGAGCAGGAGAAACTTGGGCATTTCAAAGATTTTAATCCATGACATTTAACAGGATTACAAGAAGATAAAAATGACATTGCTTATACATAACTTAAATCAACATAACATACAATATGAAAACCTATTTCTACTAAACCTGCCAGTGGCGGATCGAGAGGTAAGCCGCTACTTGAGTAGGAGAGTGTTAGCAATTCAAACATAAAAGAAAAAGGTTCAAATAATCCCATTGATAATATGAGTTGAATTCACAAATTATGTTAATGCGCTTCTCCACAAGTTGCGACTACACTCTAGATCCACCACTGTCTGCATATTACCACTTCCATGGAGTCTAGAAATAACACCAATGTGCACGAAAAGACAAATGACACAATAAAACTTTGTTAGGATCTGTATGAAAATGTTCTTTTCGAACATGATATACCTTAAGGGTTTTTTTTTTGCGTGGACTAATTTTTGCGAGCCAAGGTTTGAGAGCGTTTTGTAAGGATTAATTTTTTTCAAGAAAAATGTTTGGATTTATATTTGCGAATGTGCACAAAGCGCAATGCGTGTGCTTTATAATATAGCTTAGAAATAGCAGCAAAATCACCATTTCCATACTTGCCACATTGCAAAACCAATGGGTGCTTGATAAGTACAAGGAAATAGTTAATATACTAAAGGTACGCAGGGCCAAAAAATGAGCAAATACAATCATGAAATTTTGCGTGGATTTATTTTTGCGAATCGTTCATGTCTTGACGTTTTGCGTGGATTTATTTTTACGAATTTGACCAAAAGTCACAAAAGTCGCAAAACTTAATCCACGCAAAAAAAATCCCCTTAAGGTATTGTGTCCTAGAACATATTACACTCCAAATTTTTACAAGGCTTTAGTGATCTCATTGTATGTATATAATTGGTTGGATTCTAATCATCATCCAAAGTTTGTTTTCTCTGACATATATATCCAAACTAAATCATTGTGCCTCCATTGAGTTGTTTGCAGGATTATTTTGAACAATGTCATCTTAAAATCTTTTAAATGTGAATTTTATAAACACACAGTGATAAGTGATAAGTAAACTTGACCGAGCATTGTACAGTGATGAATAATTTGATACAGTCTGGAATTCCCCAAATTACTCTACTCGGAGCCACAAAAACAGTTTTATAAGACATATCGTTCACCAATATGTTGCACATGTTTATACTTTCAAAGTGTATGTATGTTTGGGCCAATTCATTCACAAGTGATTTGTGCTGCTATGACAATTTCATTTGTTTGTTTTTTAAATATCTTCAACTTTCGGTGTAATATTTATTAAATGAAATGAACATGTAATGTTGATACTACATACTACATACATTTCTGCTGTGATATTGAAAGTTTTTTTCACAGCAAAGTTTCGTTTATTATCAAACCTTCACCTTCTTTTTCAAGAAATTTTCCCAGAGTCAGCTAAACATCAATATTTCCTCCATACGGAATGTTCTCATGATCATACTTCGATTGCAATAGTAGATAAAGTCTTAAAATTCTTCTTCAAAGCTTCTTCTACATCTACAACTTCCTCAAAACATAAACCAAATCGGTTCGAGAACGTTTCACGTGCTCGGTGTGCATATTTTACTGACTTTTCAACATAAAACGGCTAAAAGAACTTATTCTTAAAATATTCCAAAAGTATAAAAAAGTTAATATTTTTATGAATTTATATTGAAAGTGGCCTCTTTACATTTTTACATTTTGCATAGAGTTTATTCTATCTGAATAAACAAACAATCCGAAATCCGAACGGACTTTCCGAAAACGGCAAAAAAAACTGCTACAGACAGACAGATAGATAGAATGTGTAAAATGTATGCGCAGATTTCTTTTTTATCTTATAAAGATTGCAGAAGAGTGAAAAGGTTAAAATTTACCATGAGATTCATCAGAAGAATTGTCATGACGATCACGAAGATGAAGAACAGTACCCACGTGATCTCCGGTGGAGTGTTCTCCGAATTAAATTGAGCATCAAAATCGAACTCGCCGATCATCATTACCGTTGTCTTCAGTAAGGCGCGTCCAATGTTTATGTATGGTGTCTATATGGAAAAAAAAATTTTTTTTTTTAGAAAACCTATTTATAAATCTTAATTTCAAAAGAATTTTTCTTTGTAAATAGCACGGTACTAATATTCAGTTTGAAAACAAAGCATAAGATATCATGAAGTAATACATGAAAAAGTCTATTCTTATCATAGACGCGTATCTGGTCAATCCAATCGAATCCGATTGGGTTCTCGGATCCAATCGATTTTTCGGATTAAACTTATGGACCCAATTACTTACATTTTCACCGAGCAAAGTGTAAAACCCCAACCCAAACGCCACTACAAACAGTAAAAAGGTGATGGAAAACTTCATGAAGGTTTTCAAGACGTCGGTGAACATGACGACGTAGATGCCGAGTGTCGGAAACTTTTGTAAAAATAACAACAAGTCGATCCAAGCCAGGAAAATACAAACAGATCCAATGCTTATGTGAAAAGTGCCACACCTAAAAGCAAATGAGATATGCATTTTTTTTATGTGTATTCCAGACCTCGTGTGTGGCGCATGGAGAAGAGGATAGTATACTGTGAAGCTGTTGGGTTTAGGAAGAGATCGAAATCATCCCATGTGAAGATAATAGCGAATACATAGATACTCCATTCCATAATGTTGGTGAAATCCGTCAAGTAGCGTAAGCCACGAGCTATCACTTGTAAGACCTTAACGAAAGAAGAAAAATAAACAAGTGCAGGTCATAGAACAATGGATAGGTGACACGTACCATCACAGAACCAATCAAATCAATGATTCACTGGTTATAGCCAATCGAAACGCCCAATCCCAGGAGCCTTCACTTTATCTCCCTCATATGACAACATGATATTTACCTCAAGAATAAGCTGAAAACACCCGAGTGTTATGACAACGTATCTTGCAACAAGAACAAAAACTATCACTAGCCAATCGTCTTCATCTTTCGATGTGGCTCTTGGCGCACAGATGGTCGTATTAGCATCAATCTTTTTGGTGAACGGCAAAAGAGGTCTGGACACGAGCACATATCCAGTCAAAAAAAACAGGAAGAGAAAGTAGAGGAGGAACTTGGCGTAGAACACCAGGCGTCCGTACTTCTGCCACTTCTCATATATCAACGACAAAACAAGTGGATGATTCAAAAGTTCTCCGCGTTTGTATTTGCACTGAAATAAAAGATAACATTATGACATCAACTGTTAAAATGCTGACAATGTTGTTTGTTCTAATCAGAGAAGTGAATCACCTTCGTATCTGGCAATGACATTGGATTCTTTCAGTAAAAGGAAATTTATTGGCCTGAATGACGGAACATATTGGAAACGCACTTTCTAAGAGAATAACTGCAGCCCTAGTCATTTTCCTTTTAGAAATCATTATGATAAGATGTTCTTCCACACAAGAAAATTATGACATTTATGGAGTGGAAACTCCTACCATAACAAAAGAGGTGGGCATACTCACCATAATATCAATGGGGTGGCTTTCCTTCTTCTCCATTTCTTTCACAACTTCAGGTAACAATTGGTTTACATTCCCCTGACCAGTGAGAGAGGTAGTCGTGGTCACACTTCTTGAATCATCGTCTTCATTGTCATTTGCCCAATCAGCATACGTATCATCGAGAAGATCGTAATAGAAGATCACCTTATAATCGTAACTATCTGGTGGCAGGTGAGTGGATAACTTCATGCATTTGTTGAGAACGGCGTAAGCGACATCTAACCATAAAGTCGTAAGTTAGGGAGTATGCGTAACAGTTAGAGTGGAGATATGTAAACAGTTAAAGGCGTAAAAATGAGTGTTAATGTCAAACAGGGCGGATATTTGTATTGATAATGACTTAAGACTCCTGACACATCCACAGTGACCATATGATAATCATAATAACCAGGCTTACCAGGAAGCTTCTTGATTAACTGCCTCATTGGAGTCGTGTAAGTTCTGCCTTCCTTTGAACGATTTTTGAGCAGTAAAAGCCATTCACTGTGGTTGAGGAGCGCGAAAGCTGCTTCCCTGAAAATTTAGAAAGGTGTGTATTGGCATATAATGAAATCGCATTTTTTACATAGAACCAACAAGTTTCTGATACATGTATTATGTTCGTGAATAAATGTTCAGATGTAAAATTTACCTATGCGACTGTTCAATGGCCATGTCGAGGGCGTTCTTACCAGTATGATCGAGCAAGGTAACGTCTGCGCCCCTGTCGAGGAGAATTTCAACAACATCGCTGTGGCCACCACGAGAAGCAAGATGTAAAGGAGTGGTGCTGGCGAGATCCATAGGGTCAATTGGAGAATCTTGGTCAAGAAGAGCTGTGACGGCGCCGGCATGGCCGTTAGCGGCGGCACAATCAAGCGGTGTCCACAACAATGCATTACGTGGATCAACACTTGCACCATATTCGATAAGTAATTCGATTACTTTAGGTCGACCATTTAAAGCGGCCAGGTGGAGAGCTGTGTTTCCAGATTCATCTTCATCGTTTATTATCGATGGTTTCTTCATTAATAAGGCCCTAGTTACTCTATGAATGTAAAAGATAACGAATATAGATCAACGCTGTGAGGAAAGATGGGAAAGATATGAAAAGTTTGCAAGTTTTTGAAATAGTTCAAAGGTGCAAACGAATTTCACAAAGTTGACGTTATTACTTAATTTTTACAGGTCTAAAAAAAAAAGGTTCACTTTTTTTTATCTCAGTAATTCACGAGTAATATATGAACTGTTTTAAAATATCAAAACAGTTCACTAAGCAGAATATGTCGCGACGGGAAACATTTCTTCAGTGTGATTGGCTCAGTTTCTTGACTGAGTGAACCAATCAGATTGAAGAGGGTGATGCGCGGCACAAATTTCTTCCCAGTGAAAATCCGGCTTTAGACATTGATTAGGCTGCATGCACACTAACTTTTTATTTCCATGAATTGCTGCAAGATGCAATGGTGTGAGCTCTTCGTCATTACAAGGATCAACATCCGCGCCATTTTCCAGAAGTAAATTCACAACGTGTTTGAAGCCCTTACTCGAAGCAACGTGTAGAGGTGTGTTTTCAAACCGGTCCGGAAGGTTGACCATATGTACGTCATATTGAAGAATAGAATGTTCCAACAGTAGCTAAACAATAACAATCATGTTTACGTGACCTGATACCTACCCAGTGGGAAAATTTGTTAAAAAATCACAACGAAGGAGTGTATTTCTATAGTAACAGACACGCTAATTCAATAAAAATGCTCTTCATTGTAGGGACTTTTTGACGATTTTGCCCTGATGCCAGCAGTGCTAGATGTGTTCAATCAGTCTGGATATCTTTTATCATATCTTATTGTCAATTCAAATTTTGATTTTTCTAATAACCCTGAAACCCTGATTTGTTGAAAAATCACTGCAAAGGAGTGCATTTCAATAGATATATACACACTATTTCAATAAAAATGCCCTTCGTCCCAGTGAAGTTTTGACGATTTTGCCCAATGGGAAGCTAACATGTGAATCTCTTGCAATCTTTTCGACCAAATTCCATTAATGCAAAGTATTTGTTTTAGTCACGTGATCAAAGGGTGGGCATGACAAACAAGTCAACATCACTTTAACATTTCCAGCCTAGAGAAGCCTATAGTTCGCAGAAACTACAGTACAACTCAAAAACTATCCTACTTTCAGACATTCAATATTATTTTCTTCAGCAGCCCAATAGATAGCTGATTTCTCAGTGGAATCAACAACATAAAGATCAGCTTTGCTCTTGAGTAACACTTCAATGGTTTCTTTGTTCCCATTGGCCGAGGCAAGAATCAGGGGTGTTTCATTATCTTGGTTACATGAATTCACGTAGCATCCCCTACAAAAAAAAAATTTGAAATGGAGGTTAAACAACAGTATGATTTAGATTTCACTTGAGTACGGTTCATACTTGATCATTACCAGAACAAAACTTTCCCAAAAGAAAATAAGTTGTATATATATCATATGTTCGCATATATCCTTTTTATATCAAAATTTTTTCCTACAAACAATCACTCATCTAATAAAAAGTGTGAATAATAATGCCAGTACTAATCTGATAGTCTAACCACAGCCAAAAAAGTCTTTGAGCAAAAGAATACCAGAAAATATCAAAATAACATCGTCATCGTCTTAATGGCCTCCTATCGAGATGTTTTCTTTACAATGATAGTACTGATAGAGACGAGATAGAGAATCATGTGGTCATACTTCTCCAGTAAAAACTTTGCTACATCTGCTCTGTTAAACGATGCTGCTTTGTGTAAAGGTGTATCTAACATCACATTTTGGGCTTCAACATTCGCACCTGAAGCAACCAATAATATCACAATCTTGATATTTCCAATAGCTGCTGCATGATGCAAGGGGGTGTTAAAACCATTCCGACACATATTCACATTGGCTCCTTTCTCAATAAGTAAATGACAGGTGTCATAGTGACCCGAGTCGACCGCCAGATGAAGAAGACTCTGTCCTTCATAGTCTGGGTCATTAATGACTTCTGATAAAGTCCATGCCCCAACACTACCACCTTGTTTTTGAATATCAGTGATAATGTCTTGCAAGACCTAAATTTTATTTTCATACATAAACAAAAGTTTATAAGCCCATTTGTAAAAACAAACCACTATTTCCACCACTACCAAGTGTGAAAGAAGGGTCACAATCATTCCACAGCACTTACCAACATGTTTCCTCCCATTGCTGCATAATGAAGAGGATTCATATGTTCATTATCCCAAACCATCAACTGTGCGCCATAATGTAACAATAGTCTGGCGGCAGTGGTGTGACCATTCCCACAAGCATTATGTAGTGCAGTTCCGCCAGAAGTATCTGGGATCTGTGCAAAAATCATGAAAGAACAATAACTTGAAATAAGAAATTCAAAACAGATAAAAACAATACATTTCATACCTCCAGATCAATACCTGGTGTACGTAACAGTATAGACATTGCATCAATATTCCCTTTAACAGCAGCATAATTGAGAGGTGTCTGGTTATAATAATCAACTGCATTTACGTCAGCACCATTTTCTAACAAAAATGTTATGACATCTCCCAGTGTGGTACTGTTTCGACGAAAAGAGACTTCAGAATTCCATCGAGATAAAACATTTGGTGGCATTACTAAAAGCGTGATGATAATTACATTTTTATATGAGTATATACTGAACCAAAAAACAAAAAAAATGTTTAATGCTTTGCTTTTCTTCACAGATATCTATACTAGATTAAACCAGTAAAATGGCAAGCATAAAACAAAACCAAAACAAAACAACATACTGTGGTTTTCTTCTGATTCGGCAGCAGGTTCTACTTGTTGAACATTCAGTGGAAAGGATGTATCAGTATGTTTTTCTGTTTTGAAATATTTGGCAGCATAATGTATTGGTTGTGCGCCATCTTGACCAACAACTGCTACTTCTAGAATTCATTGAATTTAGCAGAATGCTTTATTCAAAGAAAAAATTATGGTATAAAAACAACAATACTAGTTTTAGTGACTTACTTGCGTTAGCTTCAAGAAGCAATTGTATAACTTCCATATGTCCATGTCGAACTGCATAATGCAGAGCCGACAACTGTTGCTTGTCAAGTTTATTGATTTTTCGTTTACTTCTGTTGTACTTGTATAGGTATTTTTGAACAACTGCTGCATTTCCATAACGAGCTGCCTATGAAAGAAACTTATGTTTTATTCAAAATAATGGATACTGATAAAATCTAAGATCTAAAAACAAGAAAATGATAGTGACTAAAAATCAACCCAATGAAAATGAAGTTCGTAAATTCATGGGTCTTTGTTAAGTGAATTCAGGATGAAAAACAGAAAAGTCAAGCCTTGTAACACAATAGAAATATTACAGAGCTGGTGCTGATGGGACAAATATCATAAAATTTTGTCAATAGAGACAACCTGAAAGTACCATATAATCTCACCTGGTGATACGAAAGCTGTTCTCGTTCATTTAGATCTTCAAGTTTAACACCATTTAATGTTTTATTAGAAAAGTTCTCATTTACAAATTCTAACATATTTTCATATTCTCTTCATATTCTCTTCTTACTTAAAACTTTATGTTGTTTATAGGAAATCCTTCAGAAATACTGTTATTCTTTTGGGAATACTTTCAGCAGTATAATTATTTTCTACTCTTGATATAGTAATTTATGAGGAATTCTTTTTCAATCTCATTTTTAACTGTCATCATGGGAGAAGTTTCAAATAGAACTAAATTATTCACAAAGATTATTATTAATGCTCTGCTGAGTAGCAAAGAATTCCTTTACAGTCCTAACCACAAACACATAACAAGGAGATTGTTTCTTGTTAATAATTAAATAGAGTATATTCAATAAGAAAGAATAGGACATCAAACTGTAACTACATAGAATTGATTAAACAGGTTTTTCTAAAAAGACATCTCAGTCAGAAAACTGTAATCATGAATCAAGTTCATTGTGCAAAGTCACGTATAACTAAGAACGTAATGTCAACTTTCAATAAGATTAATCAGGTCCATGGATTAACAAAAAATAAGCAACTTACCAAGATGTGTTATACAACTATTACATCTGTATATATTGCATCTCTAAGACATGCTGAACAAAGAATACTTCTTCCTGTGTCAGAACATTATAAATTCTCTAAAGAAATCATAAACATATTTGTGTCTCCCACTGAGCAGTTGGTCATTGTTGCTATAGCACTTTGCTGCTTAAGGGAATGAGATTAACATTAAGATTACACAACTTCATCAACATCCCATTATTCTCCATGAAATATTGTACTACTCTGTCTTCAGGAAAAGAAAATCAATTTTTCGAAGACATAATAATGTTTTGTTTCTGATTTTAAATATATAGAATTATACAATAATATACAAACTTTCGAAACAACACATAAAATAATCTTCTATCAATTTTGACAGTCCTCAAAAACGTTCAATAAAATTCATTAAATTTATAGAATGGGTAAGATTTGTTGATTTTCAATTGAAAGAGCACGGAATAAAATGAACACTGTTGTTTCAACACTCAAGTCTGTGTTCTTGAAATAAATAAGGTAAAACAGATTGAAGAAATATATCAGGACGGACTCAATAATGAACTTTGTCACATCCAAGTGGATTTTGATAACAAATGATATAAAACATCTGGTTAAAAGGTGGTATAGAATAATGATAAGTGTAGTGATTCTTTAGATAACAATACAACATTGGACAATGGTTCACACATGAGTTAAGCAGCTACATGATATCACTTGTTATTAAAATACCGTAGAGAGAGTCACATTCTTTGATGACATCAAAAACAGTCAATCCATTAAAAACCATTACGTAATCTAGTCTCAAATGCTCAAAATTTATTTTTACTTGAGTTGTTTGTATCGGGTGAATGTTTCAATGTTCATGTAGTGTATTTCAATGTATGTTTACTGTTAATGTGCAAAAGTTTACTATATCACTATGACAATTTAATTAATAATGTAATAACATCTTGTAATAACATCTGTAAACACAAAACCAACATCTTTGAAAAATGGAGAACTGTGTTGGAATCCCTGATAACCAAAGTATGTTTGATTAGGTGCAAATAGCTTCATCGCTTTGTTACACCAATGTGGATGGATTCTATCTTCTGATCTTGTTACACTCAAACCTAAAGCAAACAATTTGTTTTTTCAAACTTAAACATAAAAGAATTGATAACATTGAAAAACAAATGATGATAGCCATTAGATATATCACTATCACCATTGATGTTGATTGATTTAATTCCTTCACATCAAGGGGAATCCAAGGCCAAGGAAAGTAGAATCTGACAAGATTTATAACACATTCTTACTGAAATTTAAGTAAAAAGTAATATTCGGAGAATCTCTTTCAGTAGTAAGGTTGAGGGTAGCTACAACTACTTACGCGTATTATTAGTCGGGTTCTATAATAGGTTCCAACTCAGTATGGTGCATTTCAATTCTTTTTAGCAATGCTGAACCAACCGGTTGAAAATTATCACGCCATGATTGACAGAGTTGCTCTATTGCATCAGCATTTAGATCGGAGCGGGCTTCATAATCAAGTGACAGTTCAGGTTCTAAATTGATTTTACAATATGATTGAAGCAGTTTTGAAGATAAAAATTTGCAGGTCTGCGTATAAGTTCAAAGATACGAAATACATAGTAAACAATATTACCTAATAGTTCATTCAGAACTGTTATTAACTCGTCCGTTTCGTTTACACCAAAACAGTCGATTGATTTATTGATCTTCTCACTGTAATTCCATAACACTTGACAAACCATCCCAGCAAGTAACCAATCAGATTCAGCCAAATCTTTCAAAATGTCTACCAGCCTAGTTTAAACAAACAAAAAATTCAATCATGCATTTGGTCCACAATTATAAAACTAAAAATAAATGAAAAGTTACTGCAGGTTGTAAAAGACTTTGTTACATTGTTTGATTATTAAGAAAATATATTTTCGTAAACCCTTATTTTTGCATGAGACATTTTGAAGCCTCTCAATGATTGAGGCCACAATCCAATAACAGAATGAGAACCGAGAAAAACATACTTAGCAACAGCTCCATAAGATTTTAACAATGGCCTATTGACAACATCGACCATCAGGTTGATCAATACACCACATGTACAAAATATTATTTCCAGATCATTTGAGTCCAACAGTGACACAATTAACTCAAAAACTAAAAATAACACATTACAAGAGCCTCTATAAACTAATGAGAATTAAACTTTTTTTTTCATGGCAAATTTTCATTAGACATTTAAGAAAGGGCAAGAATTGAACCTCTCTCTTCGTATTACTGATTTGATTTGCTTTTCAAAACAATGAAAACAATGTCCATTAACTATAACTATTGGGTAATAGAATGATTTCATACTGACATCGCACACAAAATGGTTTATGAAGAGTTTTGTGTAATATTGCATGAACTTAACATCATTCCTACTTCACCCTTACTAAATTAAAAAGTGTCTGAACATCTTTTGGATAATTATAAATTGATTGAACATTATTACTATTATCAAATTTATGAAGATGCAACAAACTTACTATTTTCCTTGATGATCAGTTCTCGAACAGATTTAGTCTGTGTGAAATTACCCAGAACTCTCATCATTTCCAGAACACACTCCATTCTCTCGCATAGTAATGATGCTAAAAAAGCTGAAAGTAGAAAATATAACATCAATTTTATTTTTGTTAAAATCACATCGAGGAGTTTTCTGTGAGTGCTATCTAATAACATATATACTTTGAGCAACTCTGATTTTGTTATTCAAATTGCAAAGGTCTCTGTGATAAACATTTACTTCTTTGCTTCAGCTTTTTTGTAAACTACATTCAAAACATTTAAAATACAACTTATATACGGGTTTGTGTTAGTCACTCAGTTTTAGAATTCTATTAAAACTTGTGACGTAATAAGTCTGGGCCTTACAGAGTTTCTGAAAATACAAATCTGGAAAAATAACTTATCATTCATCATGTGCCACAAATTCTTTACTCAACTCAAAAAAAGAGCATCAAAAGTTAGAATTACCTTTTGAAAAAATAACTTGCTTGTTCATTAAGTCACTTTCACAAGATGCATAAAAAGATAAGTTATTGATTGTCGCTGCAATGTTGATAGCAATGTCCTGTTCACCATCCGTTTTTATACCTGCAACAAAAAAGGAGATACAAACCAGTCTGTATAAACTATTATTGGACCATTTTGAGGGTAATTCGATCTATGTGCATGCTCCAAGCCAATATATTTGGAGTTTGGATGCACTTTGAGTGCAGTGCAACAGATCATGGACACACTACAAAACATGCTTATAAGAAATCAATAAATAAATTAAATCAATGAAGCATGCATAATAATAAGTTCATATATAACAAATTGGTGGATTTAACTCTGACTAAAAACTCTGGTCAATCCATGAAGGGATCATTTAGGATTGGGGTTATTCACAAAACAAAATGTCATAAAAATAACTCAATAACAGTAATCATCACCATCATTTATTTTTACCTAAAATTTGTATGAATAAGTCCAAACATTTGGAAGAATCCGAAAAACGTTCGCCACATTTTCTATCCATTGACAAATTAGCAATTACACGAATGACCTGAAATGAAAAATAAACACACAATGTTGTAGTCCTATGAAAAAACAAGATTTCACTTAATCTATGCAAAGGATTTCAATTGCGTGAAGCTTGTTTAGCAATCATGAGCAATACTACTTTAAGATGTGTAAATGCCTTGATAGATAAGGACAACCATTATGATTAAATTGCTTCATAATGATTTATTATGTCTTCATCATACATAACTCACTTTAATGAGAACGTCTTCAACATCGGCTTTTTCCTTTCCATTCTTGTGATCATCTTCCTATAATATAACGTTGAAAGTTTATTACAACTGTGTTTGCACTGTCCAATTAAAAGTTATTTTGTATCCTAGAAAAAACAATCTTGAAATTTCTGAGATCATTATTCAAATTCTCTTCTGAAAAGTTTTTTTTTTTTAGTGTTAGCTTGCCCCTCTCAAGCTAATGGGCACTTCAAGGGTAGGGGCTATTTTCTCACTTCAGCTGACAATCATCTCTGTTAGGCACTAATTACTCAGTTACCCTTTACCCAGCCCTACTGACCCCGAAACATTTAAGGTATGGAACATACACAAAGACAGTGTTTGTGATAGTTTGAATTCAGGATAATTGTAATTGCTGATATCAAAGGTTCGCAAAATTACAAAGCACAAGTATTTCTATAATTAAAGTTACACCATTCCACTCGTTACCAAGTCAACAAAGCTTTACATTATTTATTTATTTATTTGAAAAATGTTTATTCAGGGCAGTGGCTCAATTTGAAAATAAAATACTGTTAAGGCAAGTCCTGAAGTATCTATTGCTTAATTTTGAGAAAAAGGTTGATTGGATGTTGCTTAAAAGTTGAAAACAGAAAAATAATTTATCAGAAGATTTCATTCAAATTACCTTCATAAGCTGCCGTGAATAATAAACCATAATTTCTTGAAGCAATTTTTCACCATGCAAAGCCTGCATCATTATCTGACGTGAATCAGGGACATGATTTGCAATATTTCCAAATGCATAACATATTCTCACCACTATTTCCTTTTCAAAAAACAGAAAAGTATGTCTCAAGAATAATTAAAATGAGGTAACAACGTAAATAATCAAAGACGAACTCTAACCATATTTCTGAAATGCTTCTGTAGTCCATTAACCAAAACATCATAATTCGATTTATTGTGATGAATTGAATCACAAATCTCCTCATGCATTGTTAACTTGCTGGATAAAAATAAAAAACGAGGTAAGAAAGTTTTATGATTAAGTGGAATTTGTAGTATTGGTTTCTTTCATAATAACAACAAAAACTGAGTAGATAGTTTACCTTAATACCCTCGAAACATTCATGAAATAATCAGAATCTTGGTATCTTGATCTTGTTAATTCCAGCAAAACTGAAAGGATGTCGTACTCAAGAAAATTCCTGTAACACTTACTAACACCGGCAATGTTACCAAGTGCTGAGGTAATCTATAAGTGACAAAATGATACAAATTTCATTTGAAATTTTGAAGCTTCTTACTGGTGTAATACAAATGTCAATAAATCAATGAAAATAAATTCTATGTCTGCTGGAAATTTCATAGAGACATTTTTGCCTCAACATAATCAAGACTGTACCTGAACTAACACATGACAGCTCTCCCTGTTTTGCGAAGGATCATCAGTAAGCTAAAATCATAAAAAAAAGGTTCAGAAAGTAAGTAAGTAAGTAACAGGAGTTTTTAGTCCTTAGGCTTCCATCTGTAATGGTTGGTTCTTCTGCCCCCCGACTTGGAACTATTAGTTGACTTGCCGCCAGACATACGTATAGCATTGCTCTTACTTGCCCGAACGCCAGTGTGCAGTCAGTGGTTGGCTCCTAATGGGCTGACACACTGCTTTTAAAGCGCATCGGAGTGGTGTATCGAGATATGACATGATTGGAGTCAAACACGGGTCACAGCGGTCGCACTCAAAGGTACTAACCACTACACCATCGCTGCACAAACTTGGATAAAGACTGGTGTTAAAAATTTATATACAAGTAGATTTTATTTCAAGGAAGAGGGAAATATCATCATGCACCATTAATTTAAAAAAAAATCTCACATGGTCTTTTGAGAATTGTAGTAGGTTCAACATATACTTGAGCACATTAAATTTCAGGAGTTCTTGTAATGTCTCTTTATTCAAAGTGAGAAACTTGATGGTTCCAGCAAGATAAATTAGACTTTCTTTCAAATCCAATTGGTCAGGTCTAGTCAAAAGATTCAACATGGGTTCTACAAAACAAAAGATCGAGCAATCCAAGTTACAGGTATTGATATTGCTAGTACTTTGTAACTTGTTAGAATGTGAAGATGCAATGCCCCCCAGATTACCTCATTACAACAGAAGGATTACACTTTGGTTAGACTCACCAATGATTTCCTCTTCAATAAATAAATTATCATATTTTTTGTTTCTGCTAACTTTAAACATCAGCTTGCAAACAACTTCCAAATTTTTACTAGATACATCCAACTAAAGACAATAAATACATTAAAATAAGCCTATGTAATGCTAATTCCATAATAAGGAAGTCGACAATTCAATGCCTACCGCAAGGAACAGTCTGCTGAGCTTCAACAACAACGGTGTGTTATTATCGTTAGTGCACTTGAAAACTGATGTTAAAATTTCTGATCTTCTTTTGGAACCTAATTTTGATTTTCCAAGCATGTCTCCGACCTCTAAGGTCTTCCACAAAACATCAAAATTCACAAGCAGTGCTTCTGTGTCCTCATATAAATGATTTAATTCCATCTGTTTCAATAGTGGACGTATATGATGATCAAAATATACATTATTAGTATCTTTACTCATTGCATCATTCAAGACATAATTTCCTTGACTAATATCACCGTAAGAGTTTGAACGTTTTGTTTGCAGTAGCATATGATCAAAAGTCCTTTCTTTAGGGCCACTGTTTACACGTCGGTTTTCAACTTGATCAGGTGTTGGAGCAGTAACTCGTCTTTGTAGAGATGGCCTTTTACTTTTAGAAAATTTTGGTCCAGCACACTCAGTTGGTTGGGGTGTTATTGAACGTCTCCCCAATGCAGTTTTGGGAATCATCAACCCAGTACAATCACTTTCTTCCTTATTTTCAGTCTAATAAATAAAGTAAAAGAAAGTTATTATCTATTTTGACTGCTTCAGTGAGGAATGTTATTCATCAATGGAAATGTATATCTTTAAAACATGTTCACAAAATGTACAAAATAGAATAACATTTCAGCAGAAGGAAAAACACATTTTTTCTTTTACATAGGCAAAAACTGACAATGTAGTTTTAATAACCCATGGTATTTTTTTCTGTATTTTTATTTTAAAGTTTTCAACATGTATTGAACTTGTTCAAGCCGTTTTTTCAAATAGTATACACTATGTAACTAAGCTTACCCACATACATCTTACAGATAAAACACAAACATGTCGAAAGACTCATAATGCAATTGTCACTTAACAGACCTCTGTAGGTTTTGCTTGCTCATCCTTTAATTCGGGAACATGTTGAATTGGACTAAGTCTTTTACCAGTTGGCGGTCTTGAATCAGTGTAAGTTGTAGTAATACTAAAAATTTTCAATAAGCCATTCAGTAAAACTTAACAATAAATTCATTCATTCTTTGTATTGAGAAGCTTCACTTTTTTTGTCATATCTTACCAGTCAGATTCAAGAAATCTGGCACACTTTACTGGGTAGTTTTGTTGATACAATGACATTTAAAAGATCATTTTAACTGGCATTGAATTAGCTGAATGAAAGATTCTTCATAGCAATATCCTTTGTACAAATAATTTTTTTTTTCAATTTTGCATATTTTGGTATTTAGATGATGGTATTACCATTTTATTTACTTGTTGATGTTACGTGAAGAACAAATTGATGTTACGTGAAGAACAAATTTTCAAAAAGTCGTTAAAACAGAGTATTATAAACGAAGTACTATGAATGACCTTCAAGATAATGAACTGTTAGTAATAGAACAATTGAGAAATGATCTGGGAACAAACAGCTGTTTATTATTAACAAAGCGTTCAAACAAAGTGAAAAAGTGATTGACTGCCTTGTGGAGATTATCTCATAAGAAAACTGCTGACAAAATTTTTTCTCGACCTTATGATAGTTCATTATCTTTAAAGTTCTCTTTTTAGTTGTTATTCTCATCAACCTTCAATTAACATCACCTGCCAGTTGACACAAGAACTATTTTTACTTAAATTAAATAAATTGAACCTGAAAGCTGATGGCGGTCTTCCTTCATTTACATGTCCATTTCTGTTGAACAGAGTTCTTGAAGATTCTGCAGGAGTAAATGGTCTCTTTGTATCTACAGCACGGACACACGATCTAGCTTCTGAAATGATTTCTGCACTTGTCTTTTTATTCGGTTCATAAAATGGGCGCTGAACATACTTTCGAGGTTTCTGCCCTTTAGGTGGTGATGGCTCCATGTTATATTCGTAACACTTCTGATGTTTTTTATTAAACCAACTACCAACAATCAACTCAGCAACTCCATAATGTAGTGGTTTTCTAATAAAGAATTTAATTGACAGTTCAAAGTTATAAATTAATTGGAGACTAGTTCAAACTAGACAAGCAACTTCAAGATCTTCATCAAAATCTATAACTGAACTGAAAATTGCAAGATATAAAAATAAGAAACGTAGTGCAAGTAAAACAGAAAATATGTTTTTATTAGGTTTGAATTGCAAATTAACATTGTCAAAGTCAAAGTTCTGCAACTTAAAGATCACTAAAAGAATACAGACGTCATCAAAATTACTTCATGATCACTTGATGCTAGCAGAGAAAAGCAATCACTGGATATCTAATGAAGATTCACATAAATAACTAAACAATAAAAGAGCTTTGAGCCTAGGTCCAGCAAACGTTGAGGAGGGGTAAAATGATTTTGAAGTTGCTCAAAAAGCAGGTTTGATGGATTTACAATATCCTTTCTTCGAATTATTACATAAATAAAAAAACATGATTTGGACATTGTTGGCATTTTTCAAGTTTCAAGGTTTTTAAATTTTGTAAATATTCCACAAGTGTTTCCATGAAAATAAGGTTGGGGAAAATAATCAACAAAAATAAAAATTTGTTGAAAGGATGGTGAACTTATGGCGTTTTACCAAGTTTATCTTTGAAAGCGATGTGTCAATCACTTCTTTATGTGTGCATATGATAAAAAATTGGTACTCAAGTAATTTCCCCAAATACGTTGCATTCTATTGGGGATGCGATGCAATGATTCCCCCGTGATCATAAAAAAAAATGACATTATGCCACATGCTTATATAAAGGTCAATGGTCTAACAAACACTATATGCAGGCACGGCGCCACTGGGGGGGCTGGGGGGGCGGGAGCCCCCCCCCACATTTTTGATGAGTTAAAAAAAATTTTTTCACTGTTTCATTTTCACAACAAACAAAGCAGAAAACACAAAAGAGAAGATAATAATAGTATAATTAACGTTTTCTCATTACTTTCGGCAAGTGCGTATTTTCATTCATTCAGTAGCTCACTTTCTGCAATACAATGTCTTCACGGTCTTTGTATTACACAATTTATGCTTACGCAAAGGAAATTTCATATTAAGTAGCGTTAGAAGTGTTGTGTAACATCAATATGTTCAATATATACAGTGTTAATCGAAAAAGCAAGTGAATAGACCTCTTCTGAATATTTCTTTATCGAACTTCACCTCGTTTTCAGGTCTATTAATAAAAACGTAAGTATTTTTGAAATATATCTTTGGTACATTTTAACTCTTGAGTTTTATTTCATATCATCTGGTGCAAAAATCTCTTCCATATAATTAAATAAAGTGTCTTTATATTTATTTGAATAAGTCTGGGGAATGCGTTTTTAGACGTTCAAGAGGGTGCAATTTCAAAATTTTCTTCGCGTCGGACCCAACCATGGTGGGTCCTCCTACGTCACTATACCGAATGTTAAGCCCCCCCAAATTCAATTTCGTGGCGCTGTCTCTGATATGGCCATGATTAAGAAGATTTTGACGGTAAATTTACAAGAAATCTATCACTCTCTAAAATAAATATGTTGCACACGTTTCGCCATTACTATAATAAGATACCAATACCAGATGTATTAGTAATAATTGAGGTCTTTCTGAACACTGTGTTATATCTCAAAGACAGATCACGTCCTCAGATATTCTAAAACAAATTGGATATAACTTTAGATCTAATTTATTAAGAATTTCTCAAGCAAATCCAACATTACAGAATGATATGTCACAGTTTATATACAGTATCAAACAGAATACAAATAAATTCATGTCTATATCTATCACAAAAATACACTATACTCATCAAGTTTGAACTTGAACATAATCATTAATCTACTGTATATATATAATAGGTAGATAGATAGAAGTTATTTACTTTCTTGGATAAAGAAGGAGATCAACCCAAAAGCTTTTGCTAAACACCTTAAAATATTAGTGTTGTTCAAAAAATCAAAAACAGAAAAGAAAACAATTATATAACACAAAAATAAGAAAAGAAAAGCAAAAAACAAAAAACAAAAAAAAAATCAGACCAACTAAAAATTATTAAAAGAATTACCCAAATATTAAATTAATAGAATATTAGTTAGTTTAAGTAGGAATTAAGGTATTTGTTAATGGATGAAGTTTGTATGAAGTAAGGCTATCAAGATGTGTGTTCGGAGTAGTTTGCTGAAGAGAATTACACTGCTGGATTGAAAGGTGAATAATCTTAATAACAGATGTTTTTAGACCGTGTCCAGGGGGTAATACAGGTCAAATACCATAACGCAATGCGCTATTGGGCGTCGAAACTCGATGCCCAAAGTCAAATCTCATTTCTTCATGTTTAAAGTTTTGTATATTCAATGAATCATGGATACAAAAGTTTCTCTTATTATATGCATGGATGAAACGATCATTTCCTTCTAAACACACATGATCAGAACACAGAGACCGGATGTGCAACGAAAAAAGTCTCTGAGGACAAGCTCTATTAAAGAATACACAATAAGAGCTAAAAATACACAACAGACAGTCTGCACGCATTACATCATTACACGCTTTTTTTTTATAAGAACAATTTTATAAGAACACGAGCCTCAGATTTGTCCAAAAATAAGAACAACCTGAGGCTCAAATTAATGTTTCAAAAATTAAAATTAAAATTAAGAACCAAATTAAATTTCATAACTTTCTATGATATGTCTAGTTATCAACAGAGTTTTTGGAGTTTTTTTAGAATGATGAAGAGCTTCGTTTTGCTTTTGTGTTCCCAGATTACTTTCTCGATATCATGCTTAAGCTTTAGTATTCCTTGCTGTCACATGTTTGTAGTATGAATTTGCGACATAATCAGACACCTTCCACGTAGTAGATAATAACTAGAATCAATAATCAATAAAATAAAAACCTGGAAGAAGATGATTATGAATTGCGCTGTGATTTCTTAAACTCATTTTCAAAACAATACTCAAACTCGACATCCCGGTTGATTTGAAAAATCGAGCCGAATGAAAACAAATGACTCTCCCCCTTAGACGTTTAATTGACTTTCGATCTGGTGAACTAAACACAACAACTGAACAAAAGTTTGACTCGAGTTTTTTGTTATAATCTTATTTTAATTGATGGTTATGTAAGTTCATGTATGCTTTCATCATGCCTTGTTTTCGAATAAATTATGTATGAATACATTTTCGCTAATTTATTCAATTTTTACAAAAAAAACAGCAATAATGAAAGATCAAAATAAAAGGCTATTAACAATAGAACTTTTTTATTAGCTATGTACTAAAACGGTTCTTTTTCACGTTTTGTAAAAATATTAGTCGAGGTTGTAGCTTTGGACAGCAACTGTTTGAATCTTTAACTTTTCAATCTTTTTATGTGTGTTTTGGTAGTGTTATACATTGATTAAATATGATGATGAATTCTTTGAATGTGATTTAAATCTGAGCAGCCAATGATGCAACAAGTATAAAGACATTAACTCCTGGTTTCCACACTGACGTGTTGTTCAAAATTTTATTTAACTGATAGTGCAGAAGAGTTTTGTGTTGATTAGCACGATCTAGTATCGTCTGCTAAATGAAATAACCATGACACTATATAAAATACTAAATCTTAATTGGTCATGCAATTATTATCAGAGATAATGTAGTGTAAACTCTATTTTTTAAGACTTGTAGATATAAGTTGTATGTTATATTACGTTAGATATTTAAGATAATTACTACAAAAAGTAGACACAAATATTTTCATTGTGGTTAAAACTGTTGACAAATTTCAATTACATTAACCAGTTGTTGATGAGACATGAAACATGAACTGAAAGTAAGAATAACATAAGATGTCTTTGAAAACATTAATTGGATTTCTGCGAAAGCAAGAAATACATTAAAACCGGCTTTGGTTTTTTTTTTCTGCTGTCCAAGCCTAGCGGTTTTCTAAAATTTCGTGTGTGCCTTTACATGAAAATTATCAAAACTTCTTTATGTATTTTAGTGTTTTGCCTCACACAATGGAGAACTTCAGTTCCACCAAATTCAAAGCATCGCTTGTAATAAACTTACGATTTTAAAAGTTCGTTGTTGGTAACATCTTGTGCTTCAAAGCTCTCCTTGCAGTTAGAAAAATTTATCGAAGTCATTCATAAACTTTTTAAAAGCTATATTTTTAAATGCTTAGTAACTAGATTAGGTAGGTAGATACGTATTTAGTTTCAAAGTATTTCTGATGAGTTTTTCGGTTTTACTTTGTTTCTTAATTTTCTTTTTCGAAAAAGTTTGTGTTTTTTTTTTCTTTCTTTTTGCTCTTACATAGTTTCTTTAAAAAAAAAACTGTCATATAAAATGTGTATCCATGGTTACGATTCGCACCTTATGCATATTTCTTTTCTTTGTATGTAAAAGCTTCTGTTGTTTTTAGTTAAGCCCTATTTGCACTTTTTAAAAAGTAAATTGCCATCATCCCTGGAAATGAACAAAAGTTGACAAACTTTCTAGCGGGATTAACTGTTATAGTTCTATTTTTGTTGTATCTATTTTTTATCTATAGTATATATATCAGTTACGCTTTCATGGATTCCTAGGGAGTGTGTGATCAAAAATGTGATGTTGTATTGTAGAAGTCATTCAATCTTTAAATTTGAAGAATGTCACTAGTCTTTCATTTTTCATGCTTCAGCTGGTTTCGCATAAATCCTTATGCCTGTCAGGGCAACTTGTTCAGTTTTATATCTGTTAGGCAGTATATATATATTGCCTATGTGAAGAGTTTTTTTCATTATGGAAAATAGTATATTATAGTAACAAGATGCGATCACATATTTTTTACCGCAAAGAACCATTGCATTGTATCCCCAATCTAATGCACTGTTTGGGCTAATATCGACCAATAGGGATAGTTAAACTTTTTTGAGGTTTCTATGTTGAGGATGAGGTTATGAAAAAATTCAGGTCAAAAATCTTTTAGGAAGAGACCTGTAAGCCATGAAAGTTTGATTGACATTATCTTGGTAATGGTATGTTGTATGCAAATCATCTTATAAATTTTTTACATTTACAACTCCATGGATGCATTTTTCACGTGCCATTCTGTGATTCTATTATTGTAGGGGAAGTGACATTTTCACATATCGCTAAGTGAATGTCTGATGACACTAATTTATTACATTCCAATTGGTATCATCTTTGATCTCTTAAAAAACAGTTTATGCAGATATAAAGTCTCTCTTTGAACTTGGCTTAACTATAACAGAACCTCACTTAATGCTGTAAAGGCATTCACCTTTAGTTAAGGTGTTTTCAGTGTTTTTCTTTCTTTGGCATTTTTCATGTATTTTTTAGTATTATTTGTAATTCTGTGTACTTTCTAGTCTTGGTTAATATATATTTTATGTTAATTTATGTCATTTTGTCATTTTTGCATATTTAATTCTAGGTCTGTAAATTATACTCTTTCTCACTATGAAGCTCCCACTTTCACTTTCTCAGTCAGTTCATAACAGACCTTCAAGGAGTGAACATCAACTTGACTTAGTTATTTTTTAACACTTGGACTTAGTCATCAATTTCAAGTCAATTTTCAGACTATGAACTTTTAAAATAGTCTACTACTCTTCATGTGTAGTCAACACTCACTTATATGAGACTCACCCACTCAATTCAGCTTTTTGTCTTGGCTTTTCATTCTTTTGCTTTTGCTCAGGTTTTGTTTTCATGGGAGCAACTTAGGTTAGGTTTCTTTTTCACTTATATATCAAATTTCATATAGATTTCTCACATAGACATGAATATTTTTCTCAACTCAGTTTTTGTATTTATTTACAGTTTGAACTTGTTCAATATCAATCTAAAGTTCCAAACACTTGTGTCGTCAATTTTTCTCACTGACACTACATTCAAACAGCGAGCATCACTGAGGATTTTATCAATTAAAGGCGTGGTCACATGCTACCAAGGAGAAAAGACAGACTCGATTATAGCATCCTATCTACTACTGGTAAAAAGGTCACAAAACCTAACACAAATCAACCCTCCACTGAAACTGAATCATCAACTGAAGTCGGTCCTTCAGTTGAAGTTGAACAACTGATCACTCAAAACAGACGCAACAATCAGGACAAATACCCCACCCTTACTGCATACTTACACGATCTTGATATGGCAGACAAATCAAGGAGCTGCTCATACAAGAAGCAACTCTCCAAGATGAGATCAAAGACTCAATCAACGACAATGCCGCAGACCAAATCAACCAATCTCTGGATTTGATGAAGATTTGCATCAGCAAGATTGAGAACCTTCGCATCAAATACCGTTCCACTCATCAAGAACTGAAACTCCTTATGCACGAAGATGAGTATGAAGCGAATTACCAAAAGTCATTTACCGCTGTAATCTTGAGCATCAGTACGTACATAAAGTCAATCAATCAGCTCATCCAAACGCACCACCTCACCAGCTTCCGCTTTAGCGAGGATGTTAACAATCAACAGGCTGAGCTTATCATCAAGGAGATAGAACGTTCCATCACCTACCTCAACGCAAGTTCCACCTGCACCAATTTCTTGAGGATCAGCAATGAAGACTTGAAGCAGCGGAAGTCACTCTTCGATTCTCAACACAAAGAACTCAAAGAGATCTCCACAAGACTGAAAGAGCTGATTGCACTACGACCGAAAAAGGAGATATTTGCAAAGCTTAATTCAGACTATGAAAAACTGTTTGATACAAGAGCTACATATGAACTGAAATTAAACCTGGAGATTAAAAACCGTGAACTAACCAAACTTGAGTCATTCAAGAAAAGTAAACTCAACATCAAGCTCCCAACTTTCACAGGATACGACTCAAAGTTAGACATTTACACCTTCATCGACGAATTTCAAGAACTTCACGATGATTCAGTGCCAAAAAGTCTTCAAGCGGAGTTATTAAAGAACAATTTCCTGGGCAAGCAAGCGCTCACGCTTGTCCAAAGTATTGATGACATTGGAGATGTATGGAAGCGGCTTAAAGACATTTTTGGTGATAAAGAGATCCTTCTTCAACACAAGCTTTCAGATCTCTTCAACATTTCGCCCGAAGCTACATCCAGAGATCCCACCAAGGTAATTGAGTTCCTCTCAAAGATTACCAACGCAATGAGGGACCTGATGATGTTGGCTTCAACTCATAACATTGAAAATGAGTTATTCTACAGCAATGCTCTACGATGTATTGTCAACCTCAAGCAATGAATCATCATCGACGATTTGCGTCATTTGTGGCGCAAGTGACCACTTCCAAAGCAACGGACCGAGAGGTACCAAACTCATTCAGTACTTCTCCTGCAAGAGGTTCGCAGAGATGTCAACGGCTCAACGCTTCCAATTCCTGAAGTCCAATGATTTATGCTTCCAATGCCTCTACCCTGGGGCAAAGATCGATGGAGGAAAGCACAAGGAAGGCAAGTGTCAACACGACTTTGCCTGCAGGCACGAATCGCACAATGGATATGCAACAAAGAAGCACGTTCTTGTGTGTGAGGAACACAGGAATGACCAACAAAACAAAGACGTACTTGAGCATTACAAGGCACAATGCATCTTGAAGCACCCACTTCCTGCTTACTCCAAGGACATCCAAATCTTTCACAGCTCATTCAAGGCAAAGTCCAAGGAATCAAATCCTCAGTCAAAATCAGATGATGACTCTCATGATGCAATCTTCGTGCTGCAGCCAATCACAGTCAATGATGAGAAGTTCACCATCTTCTACGACAGCGGCTGCAGGGATTTCATCAGTCGTCATGGAGCTGTCGAACGTCTTGGGTTGAGGGCAAAACAGTTGTTCTCGGGCACCATTAAGATGAACGGTATTGGTGGTATCTCAAGTCCTTCTAACCACAGGATTTATCAAGTCTCGTTACCACTCAAAGACAACAACAACGCTGTGATGTCAGGACCCTGCTTGGATAGAGTCACCAATGAATTTCCACAATACCCCATCAATGGTGAAGTTCTTAACGACATCAAAGATGAATTCAAGAGGAACGGTGGTGATTTGATGAACCTACCGTCAGTTCCAGAGAAGGTTGGTGGAGATGTGGACTTCATTATCGGCATTCGGTATCTACGCTACTTCCAAAGCCAATATTTCAGATGTTATCTGGTCTCACAATCTATGAGTCACACTTCCTCACCGTGATGGTTCATGCGGATTGATCGGAGGACCCCACGCAATGTTTGATACTATTCACAACCAATCAAGTCACTTCGCTCAGAATCAGCTCAGATTGTTCTTAAATGGTTACCATGCAAACCCAGATGTACGTTTACTTGGATATTGTGATCAATTTAGTGATGTTGACACCAATCTTGACGAATGCAACCTTGAACTATTCAACAAAGTCGATCAAGCTGGCAGTGAAGTCTCGTATCGCTGTGTCAAGTGCCAAGGTTGTCCAACTTGTAAGAATGCATCAACTGACATAATGAGCATCAAAGAAGAAACAGAACAAGAGATTATCAACGATTCTGTCACTGTCGATATCTCTCAACGAAAATCAACTGCAACTCTTCCACTCATCAAAAGCCCAAGTCTGTTGTCACCAAACCGAGATGTTGCTTAAAAAGTTTACAACCAACAACTGAAGCGACTCCAGAAGAATCCTGCCGACAAGCAAGATATCATCAAATCAGAAGAAAAACTTGCATCATTGGGTTATGTCAAATATGTGAAGAACCTATCGATAGAAGATCAAACCCTCCTTAATCAATCGAATCTAAACAATTTCATTCCATGGAGAGCCATATGGAAGGAAAGTTCTGTGTCAACCCCATGCAGAGTGGTATTTGATGCTTCAATGCCAACATGGAGTGGATATTCACTAAATGACATATTGGCTAAAGGCAGAAATAACATGAACTGGCTTGTAGATATCTTCATCCGGTGGAGAGGACACGTTGTAGCACTTCACACTGATGTACGGAAGATGTACAACTCAATTCAACTCGACAAATCTCACTGGGGATTACAACGTTATCTTTGGCAAGAGTCACTGGACCCATCACAACCTCCTGAAGAGAAGGTGATCATGACACTCATTTATGGGGTGAAATCTAGTGGCAACCAGGCTGAAAAAGGACTGAGGGAAACCGCCAAACTCCTCAAAGATGATTATCCCAGAGTCTACATAGTCCTGACGAAAGATACGTACATTGACGATTGTTTGTCAGGAGCTGAATCCAAATCACAAGTCCTCATTCTTGCAGACGGTTTGGAAATTGTCGTTAGTCATGGTGGATGGTTACTGAAGGGATTTACTTTCTCTGGTGCACACCCTCAAGAAGCAATGTCAAGTGATGGTGAATCAGTATCAGTTGCCGGTCTAAAGTGGTACCCCAAAGATGATGTCATCTCAATCGATGTTCAAGAGTTAAATTTTGCGAAGAAACACCGTGGACGCAAGCCAACCTCAGATTCAACAATCCCAACCAATCTTACCAGGCGTCATTGCGTCTCAAAGGTTGGAGAACTGTACGACATCACTGGTCTTATCACACCAATTATCGCCACAATGAAAATGGACCTTCATGAGTTGGTCAAGCGAAAGATGGAGTGGGACGATATTCTGCCTGACATCCTACGAAACGTATGGGTATCTCACTTTCAAATGATGAATGAAATCAAAGACATCCACTACAAACGTGCTGTTGTCCCAGAAGATGCCGGAAACCTTGACATCCAAACACTCGACTTTGGTGATGCAAGTCCAGAAATGGCATGCAGCTCAATCTATGTGCGCTTTAAAAGAAAGAATGGCGACTATTCATGCCAATTGATATTTGCAAGATCAAAAGTCGTACCTGAAGATTACACCCAACCAAGAGGAGAATTATTTTCGGCTGTACTCAATACCCACACTGGTCACATCGTCAAACATGCATTTGGGGAAAAACACAAATTCTTCAAATTCACAGATTCCCAAATTGCATTGTACTGGATCTGCAACGAGAACCTCAGTCTGAAGCAATGGACAAGAAGTCGTGTCATAGATATCTTGAGGTTCACTGATCAAACTCAATGGCAATATGTTAAATCCGAAAACATGATTGCTGATGTTGGCACTCGAAGATGCTCTTCAATCGACATCATCCAACCTGACTCTCACTGGATCAATGGATATGATTGGATGAAACTGTCACCATCTGAATTTCCAGCTTTATCGAAAGAAGAAATATCATTGAGTGCACAAGAAACCCAACTGATGAGGAAGGAAATAAAGGAACCCTTGGCTCAACCAGATGAAGTCAATGCATGCCTTGCTTCAACATCAACAAGGGAAACTTCACAGTACTACAACTTTTCCAGATACTTGATCAATCCAAAGCTTCTCCCAAGTTGTCAGAATCTTGGTCCTTGTCCGAAAATTCATCAAATCCTACCTAAAGATCACATCCATCAAACCTCGACACATGAAGTGTGACGTTGAAGATGATATCAAAGAAGTTGAAAGATATTTCTTTCGAAAAGCCACTCAAGAAATCATCAAATTTGTTTCACCACAGAAATACAACAGAATCTCCCAGATGAAGGATGATATCATCTACTATACAGGCCGAATACTTCCTACTGATGAAGCATCAATTCTCAGCAAGGTCACCTCGGTGATGAAAGATTTGAGCACGCTCAATTTCTTTGTTCCAACCATTGACAAAGGATCACCATTAGCATATTCCATCGTTAATGAAGTTCACTGGTCACACCCAACAGCAAAGCACTCTGGTGTAGAAACCACATGGCGATATGTACTTGAAGGTCTCTCGTAAAACTCATTCGATCCTCATGTACAAGATGCAAGATTCCACCACATCATTTCTCCAAGCCTTCACAAGACTGGCATGCGAAGTGGGATACCCTAAGAAGCTGCTTGTCGACGAAGGCAGCCAACTTGTCAAGGGATGCGAAACAATGAGACTGGATTTCCAAGACCTCAGCAACAAAATTAGTAAAAATTCAACAATGGAATATTCCACATGTCCAGTTGGAGGACATAACATTAATGGACCTGTTGAACGGAAGATCAGGGAAATTCGTCTATCCATTGAAAAGTCCAATCATCAACAACACTTATCAATTTTGCGATGGGAAACTCTCACTTCCTCAATTGCTAATTCAATCAACAACCTTCCAATTGCAGTCAGGAATTTCAAAGGCGATTCGAGATGGCAGACCTTATCACATCGGGCAGGAACAATGACCGATGTCCCACACAACCGTTGCAAGTCTCGAACGATTCAGACAAAATCATCAGGTCGAACAAGAAGGTTTTCGATGCATGGTTTGAATGTTGGTTGACAGCTCATGTACCATCCCTGATGCATCAACCGAAATGGTTCAATTCAGACCGTGATCTCAAGGAAGGTGATGTGGTGTTATTCACGAAACAAGAGTCGAACCTCTCTTCAGAATATCAGTTTGGTATGATTAAGTCGATAAGTCGAGACCGAGACGAAAGAGTTCGAAAAGTGGTTGTGGAATATCAGAATGCCAATGAACAGGTGAAACGTGAGACCACACGTTCAGTTCGAACTCTGATACTAATTCTTGGTGCTGACGAAATTGAAATGTGAATTGGACAATCAATTTTTCATATCTCCTGGGGGAGTGTAAAGGCATTCACCTTTAGTTAAGGTGTTTTCAGTGTTTTTCTTGCATTTTTTAGTATTATTTGTAATTCTGTGTACTTTCTAGTCTTGGTTAATATATATTTTATGTTAATTTATGTCATTTTGTCATTTTTGCATATTTAATTCTAAAAAAAATAAATAAAAAATATACTCTTTCTCACGTGTCACTATAAAGCTCCCTCTTTCACTTTCTCAGTCAGTTCATTGGGGATAATTTTGTCGGGGAAAATTTCGTCATTTTGCAAAATTTTACAAATAATAAATAACAGACCTTCAAGGAGTGAACATCAACTTGACTTTAACACTTGGACTTAGTCATCAATTTCAAGTCAATTTTCAGACTATGAACTTTTAAAATAGTCTACTACTCTTCATGTGTAATCAACACTCACTTATATGAGACTCACCCACTCAATTCAGCTTTTTGTCTTGGCTTTTCATTCTTTTGCTTTTGCTCAAGTTTTGTTTTCATGGGAGCAACTTAGGTTAGGTTTCTTTTTCACTTATATATCAAATTTCATATAGATTTCTCACATAGACATGAATATTTTTCTCAACTCAGTTTTTGTATTTATTTACAGTTTGAACTTGTTCAATATCAATCTAAAGTTCCAAACACTTGTGTCGTCAATTTTTCTCACTGACACTACAAATGCAGCCAAAACAGAATACATATATTCTTTTGACATTATGACTATGACAACTATGATATTTAACACTCGATAGGAAAATATGGGCAAAGCATTAAATACCTATAGTTTCATATTAACTCTATTTTAGGGTGGAAAACATGAAACAATAAAAATTTGGCCGAGTTTGGTTTCGTATAATATTGGTTGTTGCCATAATGTTTTATTCTCTACTAAACAATTTATTTGCATGTGTAATTTCTGAAAATAAATTTTAAAAAGGTTGAAAGTTTATTGAAGGTGTGTTTTTTAATAATTGTTACAGAATAAATTTCAAACCTTTATAAAGAGTCCAATTTCAACTAAAATTTAGATTTGATAAATTATACATAATGCTACTTTTATTATCATTTCTTACAGGAGAATAAACTCCTAATGACTAATGCATTTAAAGGAGCATTGGCCAGCTTAATAACAAGAATCTTGATGTTTCGAATCTTCCTGCATAATTTACTCATTAGGAATTCATGTATTATTTAAAAAATAACTATGCAATAGACTCTTTACTAAAATCCCTTTTTTGATGATTGAAGCTCTCTAATCTTTGTCAGGTATCTGTTCTGAGAAGAAACATTCTTCAAAAAAGCAAGTGCAATTCTAGAAAATGTAGTTCTTATGCAATTACCTCATGCATGCATATGTAGTTTTTAGTTTTAGTTTTTTATTCTTTCTAGTTTCTTTTTTGTCATTTTATTGTATTTGCTTAAAGTATTTACAATAATTTATTTTCATCTTAATATTTTCTGACTTTTATTTGTTTGGGTTTTTTTAGACAGGAATTCTTACATGTAATAAATTTTCTCTTGTAAACAAGCATCATCAGATCAAATTAAATTAAAAATTAAAATTTTCTTACGTATTATAAACAGCTAAAATTACTTTATTATCATTGGTAACATAAAGTATAAAAAACATAATAAACAATTCATCTAATATATACAGTCGATTGAATCCTCCCAAATGTGTGACTTTAATTTCTTCTTTCTTATTCAATATTGCATCATGGTCAGTTTTCTTAATTGCTGTGGCTTCTTTAAATAAACGTTTTTATATGATTATCTTCTTTGAGTAATTTTCACTTGGTCCCAGTCTATTATATGATTCCTGTCCTTTATGTGCTTGGAGAGTCCAGATAAGTTTTTATTTTCCTTATTGGCATCCATTTTATTCCCATTTTATTCCCCTTCAATTTGGTCAACAATTGTCTACCTGTTTCTCCAATATATTTCTTATTGCAATTTTTACAATGTACTTCATACACTACTCCTTGTTGAGTTTGATTCATCTGTTGTGAGTTCTCTCTCCACCCTATTTTGTTCAACAAAGACTTCTCTTTAGTATGTCTGATTGTTACATTGTACTTTCTGCTTATTCTCGAGATTGGTTCAGATATACCTTTATCATATGGTAAATATAATATTATAGCATTCTCTTCATTTTCATCAATCGCCTTTTCTTTTTGTTCCAACGTTTCTTACCCAAAATGGTTAGTACAGAAAACAGTTGTTCTTTAACATACTAAAGGGAAGAGAAAATTTATCACATGTAAAAATTCTTGTCTTAAAAAACCTAAATAAAAGTCAATAAACAATGGAAAGACAAACATACAAACATTTTATAATAATATTTTCGTCGACCTTATTATCAGCGATAGTTTCTGGAATACTCTGGAATAATACTGGAATATTCCAGAAATCATTGTCAATAATATTTTACAATTTAAGCCAGCCAGTGCCTTTTAGCAACAGCAAAAGAATATTTTTTGATCTATTATAATGATTAATAATGTATCTATTGTAGAACAGCAAGCTGTGGAAATAATGGGTTAGTGAACCTCATTAAACAAACTAAGACTGTGTTTTGTTACCTCTTTTTAGATGCTATATTATTACTTACAGCAGAAACACTTCAAGACCTTGTTATCAGCATAATATCTGCTGACAAGACAACTTTTTAATGTTTGTGTTGTTTTAACAGTTTTTTTTCTTTTTCAGAACACTGCTACAAAAGTAATGAGTATAAAACTTGTTCCAATAAAGCTTTCTGAAAATCTGTCAGAAAATGAAACTGATGTTGATTTTGATGAGGCTGATGCAAATTCCGATGCACCAATGATGGGAGTCAACAATGTGGTGGCGCCAGAAGACCCTAAGGAACCCAAACCAGAAGAAGAGAAGAGCCCACTCAGCATGATCACTGGTTTCTTTGATGACCTGTTACATAAAATTGACAGAGAGCCCAAAGACATTGATAATATCAGCGTAATGAGTGATGAAGATATGTCAGGGTACACATTGCACCAAGCAGCTTCAGAAGGTTCTGTTGAGTTTTTGGAACAAATCATAAAGAGATATCAAAATGAAGAAAAGCTACTTTTAAATGAAGTGAATCAAAAGAATTCAGATGGCTTTAGTCCTTTACATTTAGCTGCCAGGCACAACAAAAAACTTATCATAGTTCGATTATTGGAACTCGGTGCTAATATTGATATGTGTGGTGGAGATGAATGCTTTACACCCCTCCATTTAGCAACAAAGTATGACTTTTAGATATTTGTATTGAAATGAAATGTTGGTAAATCAGTTTTTGTCTATAGTATTGTCTATATTATGCTGAATAACAATTGCTTACAATTGTTATATAGCTATATGTATAGCAATATAGCTACAAGTAACAGTCATTGTTTTTAGATATGACATGGCATTAGCAGCCAAATGTTTGCTCTCCAATGGAGCAAATGCAGCAAAGAAAAATAAATATGGTACAACTGCTCTTCATTATGTAGCAAGACGTGGTAATCTGGAGCTGTGTGAGATACTTCTCAGCTATGAAAATGTCACTCCTGATATCCGGGACAATGCATCAGTATGCAATATTTCTCAATATAGCTTACTGTGTTTTCAAAACTTTCAAGTAACACAAAATCAATTTCCTTTAGACAACACCATTACATTCAGCCATGCTTGGTGGTAATGTAGATGTTGTCAAATGTTTGATTGATCATGGTGCCGATATAAATGCTGAAGACATGGAAGGGGAGAGGCCAATACATTTTGCTGCTGCGGATGACCAGCTAGATTTGATTTTGCTCATGGCGAAGGCTGGTAAGTTAAAGGTTGCAATATCGGCAGTAGCAGCCTCCCATTAGAAATCTTCTGTTGATAAATCCAGAGAGTAAATCCAATAAAAATCTTTGGAAAATAATTTAAGGAATTTCTTTTCATACAAATTCTTCATTGTAGCAATCAGTAAGGTCCCGTCAGAAGAAAGAGAGAAAGTCCAGCGAGAATTTGTAAATGCTGTTACAAACGAAAGTGACACAGCACTGCATATTGCTGCACAAGGTGGTTACGAGGAAACTGTGAAAACCTTAATAACAATTGGAGCCAATGTAAATGCTCGTACAGATACGAAATCAACGCCATTACATCTTGCATCAATAAGTGGTCAGCTATCCGTAGTAAGATATTTGGTCATGCATGGAGCAAAAATAAATTGTTGTGATGACCATCTGGATACACCATTACATAAGTAAGTTTTAATGGTGTCGTAGAAAAAATAATAAACAAGCATTCACTTCTTGTAAGCACCACAGAATCCTTTCACACGTAGTTTAGTCAAAATATTTACTCTGTAAAACAAATACCTGCTTCTAATGATCAGTTATCGGTGGTTTCTAGAGAGGTCATTATGCAGATGTGTAACTGAGAATAATAATTTGTAATTTGTTTCCTTGGCTTTAGAGCTAGTCAATATGGCCGTACAAATATAGTGAAGTTTCTGCAGAAGAATGGTGCAGATCTTACTGCTAAGGACCATGAGAACTTTACACCACTGTTATGTGCAGTGTGGAAAGGTCAAAATGAAGTTGTTGAATATCTCCTGAGTATTAATGATGAGATTATTTGCGATACGGACATCAATATGAAGAATGTACTTCATATCGCCATAGAAGAAGATATGGACGATACTTTGGATTTACTGATGAAGAAATGTAAATATGAACATATGAATGCTGCTGACAAAGATTACAATACTCCATTACATTATGCAGCAAAAATGGGGAATTTAGAAGTATGATTTTTCACATATATTAATAAAATTATCATATAGTAAATGAATTAAAATTCTTTATCCAAACTTTTTAACCAGTCACATAATGCATAATCGTTATTTACACCTGTTGATATTATTTCTATTTCGTATAAATAGACTTCAAATTTGACATACAAGCAAATCAGGAGGAAGAAGTTGTAGAAATAAAACAAAACAAATCTGGATATTACATATTAACGTCTTGTGAATTTATTTTGAAACTAGGCTATAGATATGCTGTTGAGCAAGTCTGCCAAAGTTGATTGCAGTGACAATGAAGAAAAAACACCCATTCACCTTGCTGCAGAGGCTGGAAAGTTACAAGCAGTCAAGCTACTATGTGAAGCTGCACCTGGAATCATCAATTCAACTGATGTCCGTGGACAATCTGCGCTACACAAAGCTGCCATTCATGGACACAAGTTAGTGATGTTTCATTGAAGATTTGTAATGCTCAAAACAGTGTTCCCCATAACCAAACAATTTTATTATTTTTTCAGGCGTGTTTGCCTTATACTTATTGAAATGGGTGCAGAAACATCGTGTCGAGATGAGGTTGCTTGGACACCTCTTGACTATGCAGCACAGAATGGATACAGTAAAACTGTCCGACTGTTGTTAGATAACGATGCTCCAGTAGATGCAATTGATAAAAATCAGAGGACACCATTACATCATGCTTCGATCAATGGGCATGTTGATTGCATTAATATACTTCTTGATTATGGTGCCAGCATTTCGAAACAAGATCGATTTGGTCAGAATTGTTTAGAACTAGCTGTAATTAATTTCCAAAGAGATGCATGCATGGCCTTTATCACACATAGAAGGTAACAGAACAGGTTGAATTTTTGAGAAATAATAATGATAAACTGTGAGAATTGTGAAATGACAATAACAAAATCTCATAGTCACCAAACTAAAAATTCTGTGTAATTTGAAAAGTCTTTTAATAAATTTTCTTTTCGTGTCAGATGGAAAGAAACTCTGAGTCATCAATATAATGATGGAGCTCACCCAATGGAAAAACTGATTGAATGTGCACCCGAGGTTGCTGAGATTGTGATGACAAATTGTATTGGATACTCTAAAGAAGGTCCAAAACACAAGGATCACACTGTCACATATAACTTCGAATATTTTCACATTCACCCCGATGATCAAAGAGGAAGAACGTATTTCGCTCCTGAGAATATGATTCGTCACAAGCGTGATGTGTTGCTCTCTCACCCGTTAATTGTTAAATTGATTGATGTTAAGTTTGGCCGACTTGCTCGGTGGATTTATCTCATCAACTTAACAATGTACTTATTGTTCATTTCACTGCTGACTGCACTTTTAGTTATCGACAAAGAGAGGTATGAATTACGTCCGACAAACTTCATAAAATAGATTGAATATTTTATTTTAAAATATGGCTTATTGTGTTTAATGCGTCATCGATCATCGATGATTGTTTTTGGCTTTACCAACTTTAAAATTTGAAAATATGAGCTTCTCATTTACTTTGGCTCTTGTTCACAGTGTTATAATTATTTGTAAAAATCTACCTGTTTGTTTTTTTAGAATGAAGGTGAAAAGTGATCGGACCGACAAAACAACTTTCCAAGAGGTTGTGCCTTGGTTGACTCTGATTTTAACCATCATTCAGATAATGAAAGAGATTGTTCAAGTTTATTATTTACGGCTGTACTACTTCAAAGACATTGCCAATTATCTGGAGATCATATTGTATTCATCAACAATCCTTTTCATGGCCCCTTTCCTCATTGAAAACATGGATAGCGTGTTAAATACATCGGGGACATCCATGCTGTCGGAAGGAAAAGAGGATTACCTCAACTACTTAGAAGATATAAAATGGAATGCGGGAGCAATCGCAATCCTGACAGCTTGGTCCAACCTGCTTCTCTACTTCAAACGATTCCCAACATTCGGATTGTATGTTGTGATGTTTGTTGAAGTATTCAAGACGGTCATCATGGTGCTGTTGGTTTTCAGTATATTCATCATTGCCTTCGGACTTTCATTTTTTGTGCTTTTAAATAAAACAGATGCATTTAAATATGTAGGAAGATCCTTGGTAAAAACTGCCGTCATGTCAATTGGAGAATTTGAATACAGTTCAATACTTGGAGCTAATATGGACAACTCCAAAGTGATACCATATAAAGTGGTTACTTTTCTTATCTTCATCCTGTTTTTAATCATCATGCCAATATTGATCATGAATTTGCTTGTAAGTATCTACACACATAGCATGTATAGTCCGGAACAGTCTGTGTTCTGATCCTTACCTGTATTAGGGACCAATCAGATGCAAAGTGTGAGGAGCTCAGTCAAAAAACAAATTAATGCAACAATATTTCCAGGGAAGGGCATCAAGAGAAAAAAAAACATTTGTTCTATTGTTTTTCATTCAGTATTTATGTTGTCATTAAACAGGAATGTAGCATGGTTGTGTTAAGTTAAACCCTATAGAATGCAAAGCAGCTAATTTCTTCATTTAGTTCCATTTGTGGTTAGTATTTGGCTAACGGTTTTTTGAGATATATATTTCATTAGCATAACATCAACTGTCATGTGGTGATGATATTTTGTTTTTCATTGCTGTGGAAATGAAACGAGGATTACATACTTTTTGAATGGTCCCTAAAAAATCTGATTGAAATGCTATTTTACTGCGATAGAACCCTTAAACTAAATTTGATGATAAGTCTTCACAATGCTGATACAGTCCTTAAATCCTAGGTATCCGTCCTTAAATCCTCGATGTCTCACGCTGTTGTATGAAAGAACAAGTGATATTAAATGATAAGTGATAACCCAGGCAGAAATTACAGAGTTCTCAATGATTGTGTCTTGTTAGACTTTGGTTTATATTAATCTCTCACACACTTCTTCAACTAAGAATATCCTTAAACTGTAAAAATTTAACCATGCCAACTAAACATCTCTGATAATATGTAATGAAAATTATATCTTATAGATTTCTTTCAATAAAGATGTACTAACACAAATGCATTAATGACTCTTAAAAGCTGAAAGGCCAATAACATAATTTTACTAACTGATGTTGTGGTGATTCGTATTACATTATACCTTTTGTAGCTTTACTTGATTTTTTATTGTTTTATCTAATATTCTTAACTCTTCATTCGTCTTCAGTTATCAGTTTAAACTTTTTTCCTTTCCAGGTTGGTCTAGCCATTGGAGATATTGAAGCTGTCCGCAACACGGCTTATCTGAGAATATTGAAAGCACAAGTGAGAATTCTTTATACACTGGAAAGTACATATCCAAAGTGGTTACTATCAGCAGTATACATACCTTCGGTAGAACAGAAACCAAATGTTCGAAAGTGGTACAAGAGGTAAATTTTGGAATTATGGTTTCCTTGTAATCAATAATGACCCACCCACATTATTGATATTGAAAAGTGTATTGAAAGTAATTACATGTTGTTTTTTTTATAAGCAACCAAGGTAGGACGTTAGTAGCAATGTTGCTTATTGCTTAGCATAAATCGAAAAAATATTTCCAGTCTCGAAACCCTTTGTGTACGTTTATATTGTATCTAAGTACAATAGTATCTAAGTACAAAATCTAGGACATTCAAATCATTACATAGAGAGTACAACCTATTAATGCAACCTAGCGCAACCACCTAGTGTAACAGTGTAGCTATACAAGTGCTGCATCATTTCAAAATTTCATGTTGCTAATTTATCTAAGATTTTGGTTGTTCTGTTGCTTAACTTTTTGAAAAAATATCCTAGTGTTGCTTATAAACTTGTTGCTCATAAAAAAAAACATGTACTCAGGAAGAAATCTACTTATCGTTCCTTGATGACTTACATGAAGAAAAAACTGTTATACTAATGCACAGGATTGATTTCAGGATTGAACCTAAAACCCTATTCTGACAGGATATCATAAAACAGGAACATTAGTCCTTATAAATCACTAGATTTGCATACCTTTTATTTTCTACCTCTAGATTAAGGTACTGGTTTGTAAATTCGGATTACGATTCCATCAAGGAAGAACAAAAAGATAGTTCAGGCAAGTCCGAGAAAATAATCCAGCAACTTGCTGCTAATCATGAAGAATTGTCAAAACAGAAAAAACGTATGAAAGCCTTAGTGGAATTGCTAGACGAACAATTTGAAACAATGCGAAGAATTGGTGAAGAATTAAAAATCGAAGAGAATTCTTGAAAAGAAAATGGTCATGCTGGATTACATGTTTCATAATGTTTTGTAACCATTAAATTGATGCACTATATTCTGATTGAGCATAAGAGTAAAAGGAATGTATTCTAAGGTCTACTGCTTCCAGTACCTACAGAATTGATACACTTCATAATAATCACAAATGTTTTTTTTACAATATTATGAAACATATTTATTAGCTTCCAAGTCTGGACAGAAACATCTGGTGAAAAATAGCTTTCGCGGCTTTTCAAAAGCTTGTTCCTATAGAAGTTCCAAATAATCACACATCCACAAAAGTCCACAAAATGATTTTATCGTTTTATCGTTCCAAATCTTTTATGTCTGACTAACATGCACTGAAAGACTTTCCCATTAATGTTTTCTTCAAAATTACCATTTACCATTACCAATACCATTTTTCTCTGTTTACAGAAACCATGATAATTATTGTGAAAGGATTCTGCTTTTTTTTATCATAAGTAATTGATTGTGAGTATTTTTAACATTAAATATTTATTCCAACCTATTCCGATGTATACTTATGAATTCAGAAAAAATTCTACAGCACTTTTTATTATGATACCAGTTAATCTGACTCCCTCATTTAAATTATGACATTCTATTTCATTGTGTTGAAAATTTCAAAGTTTGGGATTGGAACGCTGTTTACTAAAAGTGTATTGAAACTCATGAGCCAAGTTTTTATATAAGCCTATTATATTTTCTTCTTCTGTTGATTTTTCAGGATGAGTATAACATTGCTAAACTTGAAATCTGTATCAGATGATGAAGTCGATGGCACTGATACAGAAAAAACCGATGTTGAATATAAGCCACTACGCAATGGAAGCTCGTCTTCCTTTCTAGAAATTGGTGCCGATACCAAAAGTGTATCAAGTGATCAGGATCTTTCTTTACATCAAGCAGCAAGTGATGGTTCTATCGATTTGGTTAAGTTTTACTTAAACGACCTCAAAGCGAAAGGAGACAACCAACAGTTTGAAGCCGAACGAGATCGATTCAATGCACAGGGATTTTCCCCATTACATCTTGCAGCTCGATATAACCGAAAGAACGTCGTTTCCTACTTGTTGGAAGTTGGTGCTAACATTGATGAAAAGGATGGCGAAGATGAAAACACTCCCTTGTTACTTGCTACCAAGTATGGGTCTTCTCCTGTCTTCTTATTGTATCTCCCTTTGGAATTGTCTAGACCCATGTTATTCATGCTTTGTTTATAGCCCAGGGTACCTTCATCGGTTCCTAAAGGGTACTGTTATCAATAAGGGTCCTGCAAAAGAGGTCCTAGAGCATTTAATGCTATCCATTTGTGCTACAGAAGCTGTTATAACAGGAAATGCACAAGTAGACAACCACCGTAGATATCATTCCTACTATCTTGTTGAGCAGAGAAGAGTGATTCACACTGTTATATTTGCTGGTATGTTTCGGTCGGGGATTGAACCCACGACCTCCCGAACAGGAGTCGAGCACTATACCACAAGGCTATCAGTTGTTAGATCATGTTGGTCATGTAGATGATGTTGCCATCTCACTTTTCACCAGTATTAGTTCAATACTTCACTCATAAGAGCGTTAAATTTTGACATTATTAGAAGGACTAAACTTATTTCATTTCTGAATTTCCTTGAAATTCTGACTTTCACAAGTTGCTTTGTGTTTCAGGTATGACATGAAAGTAGCAGCTAAATTTCTCATTTCGAAAGGAGCTTCACCACTCATCAAGAATAAATATGGCACCACTCCTTTGCACTTCGCAGCTAGACGGGGGAATGCTGAAATATGCAATTTACTTTTGAAGCTACCACACAACCTGGTCCACGCTACAGATAATGGCTTGGTGAGTTGTTCACTTTTTTTCGGCATAATGTTTTTAATTTTATTTAGCTCATATTTTGCATGGCATAATGGATACAAGGTTTTTGATTGAAGTCACTAGAAACTTTGCTCTCAATTGTGTTCAAACAGAAATTGTTCCAGATAAGATCGTAACAGGCTAATTAAAGAAAGCAATAATCAGTATGACGGGATGCGAATGAATGTTTTGTGTGGTTGGTAAAAAATAAACACTTTTTTTCCTTACATTTATTTTCAGGCCACCCCACTGCATATGGCCATGCTCAGCGGGAATGAAGATGTTGCAAAGTTATTGATCACTAGTGGTGCTGATTGTAATGCCGAAGACATTGAAGGAGAACGTCCCATTCATTTTGCCGCTGCCGAAGATGGCGGTGATTTGATTGTTCTTCTAACCAAGGGAGGTAGGACGCTTTTTACCTGTTTAGGATGGGTTCAAGTAAGATTAACGCCTCTTAACTGGCAGAAAACTGTCTGTTTTGTTTGAGAATATGTGTGTTTGACTGTAATTATGTGGAAATGCTTTGGAAAATTACCGTTGTTCATTAGCTGTTCATTAAATTAACCCTGATGAGTTTTTCGTAAAAGAACCGTGTAAAACCAAGTTTGATTTTAAACTCCACCAGAATCATAGTGTTTTCGGTTGTAATTCAAGATAAAAGAGATGTATACTATCAACCTAGTTCAACATAATGTCTTTTTTCTTCTTTCAGCGTTGAGGACTGTCAAGGTATCAGAGCGAGAAAAAGTCCAAAGAGAGTTTGTGAATGCACTTTCTTTCGAAAACGACACTGCTCTACACATTGCTGCACAGGCTGGTTACGAAGAAACTGTCAAAACATTAGTTTCGATTGGTGCTAATGTGAACATGAAGACAGATACACAACAAACGCCTCTCCATTTAGCTGCGGTCAGTGGCCAAACGGCCGTGATTAGATTTTTAGTGATGAGCAATGCTCGCATCAGTGTTCGGGACAGTGACTTGATGACACCGTTACATAGGTATGTTGTTTCAGTGTAATAACGCCTTCTCGAGGCTGTAGGTTTGCCTGATGTAATCATAGTATTGTGTCTGAGGTAAGCGAGTAAAATATGCCTCGTTCTTTCAAATGAAAATAAGAGACTTTTGACCATGAAGATTACATCTTGTTAAACACAGTCGAGATGATCGTAGTAGAAAGTATATAATTTAACAACTCTTTTTGTAGTCTTATATGGCGCTTTGACGTGTTCTCCTTATTTAACTTTTTAATCGCTGTTATTTCCTTCGAAATATAATGAAGAATATATATTTCTTTTGTTTCAAATGTGGTTGTTTTGTGAATGTATTAATTATCTTATAGAGCATGTCAATATGGCCGATTGGACGCGATAAAATTTCTTCGAGGACGAGGTGCACGTTTAGAGGTGAAAGACAAGGACAACTTCACGCCTCTCATGTGCGCAGTGTGGAAAGGTCAAAACGAATCAGTCGAGTTTTTGCTGGAGGAAGGGGCGAACATTGAAGCACTTGACACATCTGGTAAATGTGTTCTGCATCTTGCTATCGAAGAAGGATATTACGAGACATTGGAATTGCTGTTGCAGAAAGGATGCAACAAACTTTTAAACAACGCTGATAAGGATTACAGAACACCCTTACATTATGCTGCTTATATTGGCGATATGAAGGTTATTAGCTACCTCGTGTTTATCAAACTGTAGTTGTCCGTAGCAAATCCCTTATATGTAAATCGTTTGTGCAGTACGTCGAATCAAACAGTGTAGTTCCCTTACGAATTCGAGATAGAAACTGCTTATAACATGTCAATGTATTTTTTTTTATATAGTCAATGGCACTCCTGCTAAACAACCGAGCTGTTTTAGACGTTGGTGACCACGAAGAAAAAACTGCGTTGCATGTCGCTGCCGAACAAGGACACTCAGAATGCGTGGAAATGATTGGTAAGGCTGCTCCAGGTATAATCAATGCCACAGACGATCGAGGGAAGTCGCCATTGCATCACGCCGCCATAAACGGCCATGTGTAAGTTACGATGTTCTTCTTCAAACCGGCAGTGGAAGTATCGGTTGTTGACGTACTACAGCTTTCTTCAGAGAAGGAGGCTTAAATTAGACCCTCCAAACCTGCTGTGACTACTCTAGGGAGAGATCTTAAACCAGTGGCCAGTTTATACAGGTGGTTGTCTTAAACACTAAGGTTTAGTCTAAAGCCATTTCATTTCAGCCTTGGCTGTAGTCATAATTAACATTGTTTTGTTTTCGATATGCGGATTTGTTTCTTCATTAATAGGGCAGTTACTGAAGCCCTTATTGAAATGGGTGGCGAAACATCGTGTCGTGATGACGTGAATTGGACGCCGTTAGATTACGCTGCAAGAAACGACTGGCCGAAGACCATGCTGGTGCTGTTGGACAACGACGCGCCGGTAGATGCGTACGACAGCAATTATACGTCACCGCTACACCATGCTTCCATACAAGGACACACTAACTGCATATCGATTTTACTTGACCACAACGCTAGCATTTTGTTGCGTAATATCGACGGGAAGAATTGTTTGGATTTAGCTGTTGAGAATTTCCAGCGTGAAGCGTGTAGGACTATTATAAACCATAAGAGGTAAGGCGTTATTATGTCAACTCACAAAACGAAGGTACGTTCACGCTCTTCTGAAATTCTGTATTTGTTACTAGATGGCTTGAAGCAGTTCGTAGGCCGGATAACGCAGGTGTACATCCTATGAAGAAGATCATAGAGGTGGCACCAGAAGTTGCCACGATGGTGTTGGACAAATGCGTTGAAGTGGCCAAGGACGTACCGAAAGACAGTGTCGAGTATTATGAGAAATACAACTTCGAGTTACTCGACGTTCACCCGGACCATCAAAAAGGAAACTTATATTTTGGTCCTGCTACGATGGTACTTTATGAACGCGATGAACTTCTTTCTCATCCGTTGACCGTACGACTTCTCAAAGACAAATGGGAGCGCATGGGCAGATGGGTATATCTGTGCAGTTTATCCGCCTACTTGCTGTTTGTTGCGCTGCTAACAACATTAGTGGTCATAGAGAAAGATCAGTGCGTGACTCCTATCTTGTTATAAAGACAACTTCTCGTCGTGTTTGCTTAAATAACATTTGTTTTTGTTTTTCATAGCGAAAGCAGCAAATCCCCTTGCAATGATAATAAATGCCCGTGCGATAGCGACACAGAACAATTCTCCACTATCGTTCCATGGCTAACGTTGGGCATGGCAACTTTCCAGATACTAAAAGAATTAGTTCAAGCCATTTATCTGGGAAGGAAGTATCTATTTGACCCGGTGAATTGGTTCGAGTTTATGCTATATTCGTCCACGTTTCTCTTCATGATGCCATTCATCAAATGTCAATTACAAAGTGACATAGACAAAGATCTTGTGGACATGAAATGGCAAGCTGGCTCCATTTCAATTTTATTTGCCTGGTTTAACCTGCTTTTCTATCTGAAAAGACTGCCTATATTTGGTTTGTACGTGGTCATGTTTACCGAGATATTTTGGACTCTGATACACGTTTTACTTGTCTTCAGCATGTTGATCATAGCTTTTTTATTGTCCTTTTACTCTTTGATCGATGTTCAGAACGATTTTAAAAAGCCCGGTCATGCTTTCGTACGAACCAGCGTAATGATGATCGGTGAATTAGAGTACGACTCTATATTTACCGATAACAGTCGGCATCCGAATCCAAACTCCACCGTATGTGACCCGGACAATCCTAGTAAGAACTGCTTGCCGCATAAACAGATGACGTATTTCGTCTTTCTTCTTTTCGTTGTCGTTATGACGATAATTGTGATGAATTTATTGGTCGGTTTGGCAGTCGGTGACATCGAGTCTGTTCGGAGGAACGCTTATCTTCGCATATTGAAGTCGCAAGTGAGAATTTTGCAAGTTCTCGAGCGCACTTATCCGAGTTTCATACGACGACGGATATACAAGTCCCAACTAGTTGTGGAACCAAAGACACGCTCCCGTTTTCGAAGGTAAATTGAGAAAGTTTTGAAGAAATTCAACTTCTTTGTTAAAGAATCATAGATAGCAAACAATTATATTTCTTCTTTTCCACGGTAAAAAATGTTTTCGAAATTTTTTCAGTCCGCTAGGCTCGTTCAAGTTTAAGTCAAAATCGAAAGTGTTCGCTTGACTCGCTTCTTGCTGTAAGATGCCTTTTCAACTTTTTTATTTGCTTTTGCAAGTTTCTCTGGCTGGATATGATAAAGTTTGTTATTTTCGTTTAAATGAGCGAGGCATTACGCGATATTTTGCTTGCTTACCTAACATAACACAGTTTAGAAAAGAGTAATTCTTATTATTATTATTATTATTATTATTATTATTATTATCAACAATCTGTATACAGGTATTTACATTTCAACAAACTTAATTGCTGCTATCAACATGCATCCTGTTAAAAAAAAATTAGTTAAAATGTTAAAATTTATGAAAGCAAGATTGATTACTTGATTACTAACTGTGGGTAATTTTTTCTTCTGCGGTTTAAGGTTTTTAGATTGGCTTGAAAAGAAGGGTACAGAGGCGTTACAAGACGAGCAAGTAACTGTGGGCGGAACTGAGGAGAAACTACTCCGTGAAATTAACGCCCAAAGGGAGGAATTGCTGAAGCAAAAAGAGAAAATGAAGTCTTTGATCGGCATGATCGAAGAACACGTGGTAAGAACTAAAAAAATTGCCCGAAAGTTAAACATCACGGACTTGGATTAAAAAAATATGTTATGTTGTCACGTGACAAACTCAACTCAACGAGATTCGTGTTGTTAGCTCAATGATGAAATAGCCTCTGTATGAACCCAAGGTATGATAAATCTGAACATTGGATGTACTGGAAACCAGTTTGATATTATCTTATGATTCAGATTATAGAATATTGTGTGCACTCAATTGCGGTTAACTCTACCGATTTTTAAATATTCTGCTGTGTCTGTTGGAATTTTTAGCGATATAAAAAAAGTGGCCAAATTTGTTGAAATCACTGCGAAGAAGTGCATTTCTATAGAAAAATAAAAATACTCTTCATCGCAGTGACATGGACGATTTTGCCCGCTGGGAAGGTGTTATGATTCTTTTGCAAGCACCTATGAATGAAATAGGATGAATTAAAACTAACAACCCCCTGTTCCCTCTTCCTTTGAAGGTACTTCAATTCCCTTCTTGAGACATCTAGTAGGGGGTTGTTAATTCCATCGTAACTCCTTTATAACATATAAAATTTTGCACGATGTAATCTTTTTAATTTTGTAATATTTATTATTAATATGCATTATGTCAGCGAATGTATTATACTTTATACTGACAATCCAAATCATGCAAATGTAAGTAAAAATATTAGCCGTTGCTTTATCAATCATCCTGTCTTGATAACCCTTCCTCTTATTAACCGTTGGATTTAAGATATAGTATGAAGATATTCTTTTGCGATCTTGATTCGTATGATAAGCCGTAAGGCGGGGAAACCTTTCTTCGCTCTACTTGCCGAGATTTCTCCTCTTTTGAGCGATGTTATAAAAATGACATTGATTACGTAATGAGATAAAACGTTTGTTAAGTCTAGGCAGACTTGAACACGGCGAATGTTTCGTTGTCACACATAATTGCTTTGGAAAAATCGATTGGCCAATAAACGTTCGCCTCAGCGAAAACTTTTGACAGTCTGCTGAGTAGGATTGACCTCAATTTTTTCGCTCGTCAAAAATTCGCTCGAGACGAACAACGAATCAAAATGCAAATAAATTGCTTATTCAAAACGAATCACGAATGGCTGAACAAGGAAATGCATGCAATGGAAGAGGAATTTGTCAGCTGCTACATTCTAACCAGTTTTTACTTAATCTCTAATCGACAACATCATCAGTGCGATGAAATGACTGGAATTCTCTTCTTCTGAAATTCTGAAATGTTGCTTACGTTCCATGAAGATCTTATGAACTGACATACGCCTTTCATACTTGCTAAAATTCATTTGTTCGCAATTTCTTTTATGAATTATCTCATTGGGGAAAATCGTGAAAAAGTCACTGTGACGGAGAGCATTTTTATTGAAATTGTGTGTATATTTCTATAGAAACGCACTCCTTCGGAGAGATTTTTTAATAAGTGCCGGCTGCGATGTTTATGTGACAGATTCAAACACTAATAGAAGTATGATTGATAAAGCAACGGCTTACATTTTTACTTATATTTGGATGATTTGGATTGTCAGCATAAAGTATAGTATCGTGAATGAATGTGAATGTTCGTCAAAAAGGCAAGAAACGCTGGGTACGAGGTTGACTGTTTTATAATTCATTGTTTATAGAAATACCTTGTGCCTTGTCATTCTCGTTGCCGTAAAGTCCTAATTCGCAAATGTTATTCACTTTGAGGTAAACTGAAGAATAAATGTGTATTTTCTCCTTCTACATGTGTTTTATATTTTATTACCTGACTAAAGCTTGGAATACATTTATACATTTAAATGGATCAGCTTAAGTGGATACGAAAAAAATGTTAAAAAAAAACTGACCCAACGTAACCAACTACACGTTTCTTTATGACGATTTTGCCCAAAAAGGTTTTGTCCACTGGGACTGTATTTCTATTTAATTCGCTATGTATCACCTAACAACAGGAATTAAGAAAACAATCGAACCCGTCCAACTTTTTCAAACGCTATCCATTTAAACTGAAACAGTTGAAAATCTAAACTGACCATTTAAAGTGATCCATTTAAAGTGATCCATTTAAATGAATAATGTATTCCAAGCTTAAGAATGAGCAATCAAACGTGGGAAGTTCTTCAAGGTTCATAAAAATTTGCACAAAGTACAACCTCGTTTCCAGGGCTTCTTGCCTTTTTCGATATGCGCCGCCATCTGCCCTGGGGACGAGGTTGCACAAAGTACAAACGATTAAAATTGACTTTTGGATCAACTTTCGACTAAACATCGAAACTGTCCTAAAAACTTGCACAAATTATAGTTTGTTCACTACATTCATGTACAAACACGGCTGAATGCTTCGGTGACCTTTCAAATTTTAATGATCGCTCATAAATAAAGCTAACTCTTATGTCTAACATTTAGAATTTTCAGGAGGTTGGATACACACATCGTGCGTATAAGTTGCTTTGATGAAATTATAAGAACAATAGCTTTCGTTGAAATGTGAGTAATACATTCAATGTAGCACTTATTTCAAAAGAACAAGGTTTTAAAGGACACAAATGTAGCAATTATGGGAAAAATAGTCTTTGTTCAACTTTTCTATAGAATCATATGTTCAACTCCCGTTTTAAAGCATACTATGGTCGTATTTTTTATGTTTTATATTTTTTAATTTATGTGCTAATGAGAAAGCTTATCAGACTGAAACTGACGATTTTGCCATGAATGTGGTGAACAGACTATACAACACGTTTTCTTTTATAAGCAATCAAGGTCAGACCTTAGTAGTAATGTTGCTTAAAAATGACCATTTTTTAGTAGTAATGTTGCTTAATTTGTTGCTAAGAATTAATTGAAAAAATATGTATTTCCAGTCTTGAATACCTTTGTGTAAGCGTAATTATTTAGGTACAAATTGTAGGACACAGTACTGCAACCTAATGTAACCACCTAGTGTGGCAATTTTAAGAAATGTGCTGTAGCTATGCTAGTGCTGGATGATTTCAAAATTTCATATTGCTAATTTATGTAAGATCCTTGCAGTACTGTTGCTTAACTTTTTGAGAAAATTTACTAGTGTTGCTTATAAACGTGTATTCGAAGATGATTTCGGATTTACGAGATATTCGTCATTTTACGTTTTGCAAAATTGGACAGTTCATTCAAAATTCGGAAAAAACTTTGATAATTCTACAGCTTTGGAACGAATTTGGAGAAAGTACTATCCGTAAGTTTAACAGGCCTATGAAAACAGCTTTAAAGATGTAACGTGGATGTCAGGGAAATTTTATGGTGAGAGTTAATTTCTTGTCTCATACCCCACAAAAGATGTTTGTGTGTCAACCATTTAATTAAATTTTCGAAGAAACACTATGGACAGCCATGGACAAACTGAATAAACTTGGTTAGCAATCAAAGCACTATCGTTAGTGTTGGGAGAGTATGACCTATGTTGATAAAGCAAAAACAATCATTATCATGTAAAATCACTACGTTTGTTTCTTTTGTCAGAAGGATGCAGGAATAAAAAAGTCTGGTTGAGTAAACATATATACAAAAATTTCTGAAAACCATGAATCAACACAAAAAAAACTAAAAGCTGTACACACACCACGCAACATCTGGCACAGAAATCGATAACAGCTAAACCTGTGCACACACCATGCGACTTCACGTCTGAGCGTAGTGAAACGACAAATGTGTTGATGTGTCACTTAACGTGAGAAATCATTTGAGTAATATAAGTTGGTATAAATCTAAGTAAGATTTAAATGTTAAATTTATTCTTCTAAACTAAAAACGTGGAACTTTGGTGGATTCTTAGAAATCTAAGTAAAAACTCGCAACTATAAATTATAAAAAAACACCCATTGAGCAGAGCAGGGGGTTCAACTTGATGGTTTACAGTGTTGTTTTGGTGTTACGCTTCTGAAAGTTCCTACACAAGCACCCTGGGAAAACTTAATTTACTGCAGAGAAAGGAAAACAACGGCCGCAGTAATACCCGACCCCCTTCCTCAGAACTTCTGATAACTTAATCCAAAAATTTTTTTGCTTTCACAACGCAAACCCATTCTCGGGAGCTGTACTACCGAAAGCAAAATGGCTAGTAGTTGAATCGGGGGCAATGTTGATATCGTCTGTGTTTTCTTCTTCGTCTCGGAAAAACGTTTCAATAATCTCGTAAGCCTTTCGGTAAATTTCTTCGTTTTCGTGCTGTTGCAAATATTCGATTTTATCCAAACCTAAGAGAACAAAAAAAAAATCAAGATGGCACCTCTATAAACATAAACAACACGAGAAACATTTTCCTTTAGTACTTTCAAACAATAGCTTCCAGTAGCTTTATTATCTTGTACTAATTCCCATCTATTTATTTATTTAAAAACATCCATACAGGATGAGAAGACCTCATTTCTTTACACTTGAGACCTGCTTTGAAAGTTGGAACGTTTTCCTTTAAATTTGAAAATCGAAGCAATTCCTGAACCCTAACGCAAAAAATCCAACAAAATCAAATTCAGTGAATGTCAGGGAATGTCTTTAAAAGTCAGTGAAGAATGAAGAAGAAAAGTGAAGAATGAAGAAAAGCCCTTCTCGGTGCTGTTTGTAACCTGTTTTAGTCCCAGTTGGTTTGGACCTAGATGAAATTTATTATTTATTGTGTCCCTTTAAATTTTATGGTGTTCCCCTGAACTTTCGAGACATCCTGAAAACTAGATAGAAATTATTACAGTCACCCTATATACATACCGAAACATTCTTCAACTTGAATGGCGTAAGGGTTCACTGATGCGACCGAAGGATCCTCCTTCATTAGCTCTTCACCAGACCGCAAGATATTCTCAATACCACTGAGAGCGACAACCACGATTTTCGTATCCATGACGGAGAGCAGGTCACATAAAGGTCGAACCACATCTTGGCTAGCAATGTACCTGGAATAACACGATCAACTTTGAGAATACCATACTCATGAACAAAAAAAACTAATTAAAGTATTTGGAGGTATTATACGAAAAAAAACAAAACCTTATTTGATTGTTGGTTCCGCCAGATGTAGCATTGGTTACAGCCCAAGCGGCTTCTTTTCTGGTTTTGAATTCGGCCTTACAAAGCACATCCACTAACGAAGGGAAAACATTAGCGTCTATCACAGCCTAAAATGTAAACAACACGATTGGTCATGGTTGCAACGTAACGTTCACGATTTTTGCTCATAATACTAAGATTTTTATCACTGCAATATTATGTTTTTATTCTTTTATTACTTGTGGCACTAACATGTTTGAAACTCGATATCTAATATCGACGAAGTCATCCTAACGTTTCTCAGATGATGTATACATTTTCATAAGCATTGACTTCAGTCTTCATACTTACTTAGTTTTTAGGAAATATACCTAACTGACCCTTTTTCTCAAAGTTTATGTTTATTTATTCTTTACTAATTAGGAGTCTTAACAGTACACTTGTTTTGTTTTGTTTTCAAGTTTTGTGCTTACAAAAAAAAAAACACGTGTGTCAAATTTCAAGAAACTGTTCCAACCAAAAGTGAGTTTTGTATTTTCTACGCACCTGTATCTGTTGCTTGCTACCAGCAGTGATATTCGAGAGAGTCCAGCACGTTTCCTTGCGGATCGACTCTCGCTGTGCACTTAACAAAGTCAGCAGTGACGGCAGGACATTGCAGTTCATGATCACCTGAAAAATATAAACACAACATAAACTAGGGTGCTTTTTCGCAGATCGTCACTCTCTTAGTATTGAGTTACACACCTGTGTCTGGGTGTCGTCACCTGTCACTATGTTACCAACGCCACGTAACGCAGCCGAAACAACATTGGGTTGAGGATGTCTAAAAAAGCATGCATACAAAACAATTAGATTTCTAATAACTATAGTTATTATTATCAATCGTTATTGTCAGTCTTCCACCTTATTTCAGTGTTAAGTCAGGCTTTGTAATATGAAAAAAGGAGGCGTGTGACGTCTAGCACGCCTAATCAAGAATTAAGGCGTTTTAGGCGTGCTAATTATCACTCCCCTGAAGCTGTTCAGGCGTGTGATGGTGTGCGATCCTAGAAATCGTTATTATTCTTACGTTCTAATGGAAACGAAATTTTTGATCCCTAGTCAACGTGTATTTAATGTTTCTGTGAGGAGTTACGAAAAATTTACGAAAGAAATCTCCAGCTAATGAATGGTTTTGTTCAAAACGTAACAAATGTTCATTTTATTTTCAAATTTAAAATGCAATTCAATCTTCTCATGAGTCGCGCGATCACGCTAGCGCTCGATATAACTATCCTAGAATTAGTTAAGAAATACTTTTAATCGCACGTAGATGCTCTAAAAACATGCTCAACTTATTATAAAAGTTTTCGAGGTCAATTGACAACGAAAGATAACGTGGTATATTAAGTGATTATTCACCAATTTGCTGTTGCTAGGGAGAACGACCACCGTTGCTAAGGTAATTTTGAAATTTCCTTCGTTATACGAATTCATTTGTTCACCTAACGAAAGAATATGAAAACATAAGTGGTACCAGTAGGACTCGTTTTCGTGTTATTCAATAAAATTAAAAAGCATCTTAGTTTCCAGGTCCCTTTATAGTAACAGTGAAATGGAAGCTTAATTGGTATTTTCACAAATAGAAACTTGCGGAAGTTAAAATAACAATTCTGCTGGCTGGTTGCACACCTCTCATGACAAGACCTGGGTGCTTCTTCAAAAATGTTTTAATATATAAATTTAAAGCTAAAAATAGAGCGTTTTGTGAGAAGCAGGTGTTTTTTAATGCTCAAGCAATACTCCTCACGGGATGAAATGTTTATTATTCTTATGACGAAATATCTTTATTTTTAATAGTAGACACCATTGTTTAAAAAATGTCTACATATTTTTTCATACACACGTGGGGTGTTTCTTCATAGAAACTTTCTGTATTAGAAAAAAACCGGAAATGAATGAAAAGAAATAATAAATTAAATAAAAAAAATGACATAAAATTATACGTAGAGATAATCGAGGCGTGCGAAATGTAGCACGTCTCAAGCAATTCAAGAACTGTTAAGGCGTGCTTTTTGTTGCACGTCTGAAGATTTTAAGGCGTGCGTGGAGGCGTGCGCGTGCGATCGCACGCCTCATATTACAAAGCCTGTTAAGTTATTTGTTTTTGTTTTCTAGTTTAAGTCTTATGCATTATTGGACGATTTTCTTTGACAGACCAGTATTATCCATAATGAAAATAAACTTGGATGGTAATCGTCGGGTTACGTTTGCGAATTTTTGCACGAATTTCAAGGTTCATTCCAATTCAATTTCATTGGAAGGACAATCCGTAATTTGCCTGATGATAAGAGAAGGTCCTTTCAAAACATAGTCTATGCATTTGTATCATAATTATTTTGAAGCCAATCCGCTGGGACTTAGACATTTACGTTCAGTAAGTAAATTCTAGACGAGATAGAACAGCTAAAGCAAAAATACATCCAACAGGTAATAAAAGAACTCACACAAGAAGTTCTACTAATCTCCTACATACACCAGCATCAATAACTGCTTGAATTTTCTTATTAGGACCATCAGATAGGTATGCAATAGCCCAACAGGTATCTGCCAGAACATCAGCATCATTATGAAAAAGTAAACGCGACAAAGTCGGAAGGGCTGGTGACACTTTACCGAACTCTGGTGGTGGGTTTTTCCCTCGACAAAGATTTGATAAACACCACACAGCATTTCGGGTCATTGAGATTTTAGATGAATGGTTTAGTAATCTTAAAACAATGAACATGCAGTCAAGTTTAGTATATCGTTCATACGAGTTTTAATAAACCAAAAATATCGAAGTTGATCTAAGAATGCTATGTGACTGTGATGCGCCTGACAATATGTACATAATTTTCAATCCTCAAAATTCGAACTGACGACATTTTCAGTCTGTATTCATCCAAATCAATTATAACCTCAAATTGATTTCTATTTCGGGAACAAACAACAAAATTTAAGAGAAATTTGTGACAAATAGATAGAATTAACCTTACTGAAGAAGAGGCTCCAGAATACCATGATCAATAACAAAATTTCGACATTCAGCATTATCACCAGCTATATTACCTAATGCCCAGACAGCCTATAAAAGAGAATACTACAGTAAAAATATAAAACAATAATAGACAACAGAAAAACCTGCACAATTTCGCACCTGTTCTTGAACATCTTCAAAAGGTGAAAGCAATAACTGAACAAATACAGGTACAGCTCCGGCCTCTATGACACTTCTCGTCTGCAGTGAAGTACCAGAAGCAATATTCGTCAATGCCCATGCAGCTTCAAACTAGATGTTAACAGAAGACATTTGTGACACTTCTACGAAAACAACGCTCACCTTCATCATCTCAACTTATTACGGTTAGTATAGCACCTGCAAAACATTTTCTCCGGTTCGTTGCAAATAGGAAACCAAACGTGGAATGATTCCAGCCTCAATGACTTCATCAATTGGTGGGTTTGGATCTAAAAAGAAATTATCAACGAAACTGCACAAGTAATCCATTGAAGGAAGACAATTGGAAGAAAAACACTACAAACACTAACCTTTTGATAGAAGTTTACGAAACATTTGTGTTGCATGGAGTTGTGCTTCTGGATTATCTGACATAATCTGTACCAGCATTGAAGGCAAAGCTTCATGAAACTACACGAAGAAGAAATCAAAATTCAATAGCTTCATTATAACGAATGATACAGAATTAATGAAACTTCCAGCTAACTAAATAGGAAATAGGTAAATAGGAAGGTAAATAAGATTATCTAGAAGTATGAAATCTATTAACCATCTTCTTTTTAACTTGACTTACTTTATGAACCAGTGATATAAAAACATACTCACTGAACCATTTTGAACACTGAGTGTCAAATTATCCTGGGAACTAGTGGTTGCTTCAATATCAACATTTCTTCTTTTGAACAACTATGATAAACAGAATGGTAAGGAGTTACAAGCATCACCAAGAAAATAAAGATTTACATCCCTCACTTTAAAGATATAGTAAAAATATTTTCCTTTACAAAAACCTTGTGTGCCTGCCCAATGACAAAAGATATAAAAACACTGTCTTCACATTTTCCTGAAAATGTCATGCAGGATGTTTTCATTATTCATTAATTTTGTTCTAGTGCCATACATAGCCGGAGAACACATCAAATACGCCATTTTGCATTATTATAATCAGTGAGATCCTGCCCGCCGGAGATTCGGTACTAGCTTGAGATTTCAAATTACTTCAGACCAGCTTTTTCTTCAACCACATGTAAAAAAAAAAAATTTTCAAGAAATTTTTGCAAATTAGGTATTCCGCAAAGTTGGCTTTTTCAGCATGTATCTGATAGAAATCGAAACCACAGGCCTGGTCGTAAGAGGCATGCAATCGCACGCACACGCCTCCACACACGCCAATATTTATTTACGCGTGTGGCAATCGCACGCCTGGCTTGTAATGACAAGTGTAGTAACAAATGTTTCTTTAAAAGTCAACAAAAATCTGTCCCAAAATGTTGAAAGTTTTGCTTCGGAAATTGTTCATGTGCTACGATTAAATTTTACAATAACGGAATGAAACTTTGCTACCATTTCAGTAGTGAGGTTCCCGATCGCTTTGGAATACGGTAGTGGTTTTCAATTAAAAATCAGTGCTCACAAATTTTCATTGTTTCGTAGTAGAAAACAAATCTACTCAGCGAAATCCGCTGAGGAATGAAGAAGGAGATTTCTGCGCGCGATTTTATTATGTATATTATTTAATTGTATTATGTAGTTTTCTCTTTCTTTTTAACTTTCTTTTAAGTTACTAAAGTATGCGCAAGGTTGCAGTTTCGAAAAAATAATCTTTTATTTAAAAAAATAGCCAGCCAGGTGGTGACGAGTTAATGGAACGGAGACGTCTTTAATTTAATTCAAAAACCATTTGAACTTCAAACCAAAACGATGGAGAATAATACAAATTTTTTTATTTTCAGGTTTTATTTTTCCTCTTTATTAATTTTTGAATAAATTTTATTTACCATCAAAGTAATCTTTATATATAGCTAACATTTTACGTTCCGAATCTTTGAAAACATTGTTTTGTTTTATTAACTCATTCTCCGTGAAAATCTCATTATTTTTACATATGACACATTTCAAATTTGACTTGATTATCATACAGAATGAAGATCGTTGATCTTAACTGGAAAAAATTGATCGCACATCTGTCAAAATTTTACACGAGCGCACACCATAACTGATATCGTCAATGAAGGTGTGCGATGACCACATGTCTGCTAATTTTCTTACGACCAGGCCTGAATCATAACTCTATTATTCCAAATGGCTACAAAAATTAGTCTACTTCGATTAAGTAATGGAATGTCGAAATTTCACTACATTTATTATACGGAAAACATGGCGAAGTCATTAGACGCACACGGAAGAGCAACTACTTGGACATTTTGAACCAGGATACGAGGGTCGGTAGTGGGTAGGCAAGCAAATGAAGTGGATGATATGTTGTTCTTGTTAAGAATTGTCATTTTGTATTGGAATAATGAAATTTTGTAAAATAATGAACTTTTTTACGCGAGCACTTAAAGTGATGCGGGCGGGTGGCGCTAAACTAATATAAAATTTTCATCGGCCTAACATTCACTGATCTTTTACAGTCGAACATTTACTGCGGATGACAAATGGTGGTCTGTTAATATTGTAATAATGGCGCTTATAATATATAATTATCAAATATAATTACAAGTAATTTGGCACTTCTCATAAGCTGATCGAAGTCACCCCATAATCAATATTGTCGTTTTCTTGGAAAGATCAGGTTATTTCTCTGGAATTACAAGTTTAGTTAATGTGAAATTTTGCACTGAAATAGAAGAAATATGTAATGTAATGATTCCAAAGTTTCAGAAGTAATTGTTTAGTATTTCGGAAGTTACTTTTAAAATGGCAAAATTGATCGAAGTCACCCCGCTTTTACGGTGTGTAAGGGGTCAGTCACAAATCGATTTTAGGTTCAGATAACGTCATATGATGTTACGAGTATTACCCACCCACCCACCACCCATAACGTCATATGTCCGAAAATGGGCAAAAATCGATGTAATTGAGTATTTCTGTAAAAACGCTAGTTAGTTAAAAAAACTTCATACATTACCATCTCCCAACAACAACATACATAGATTCGGAACATAGCCGACCATAAAACTGGAAAATAACCCGAATTACCACAATCGGGAAATCTTGCAAAAAGAACCACGGTAGTGGAGAGTGTTCTCGCAAAAAAATAGCACTTTTAAAATCGATGTTTCTGTTATGAATTTTTTAACGTCACTTGAATTAACCCACCCACCCACTAACGTCATATGACGTTATCTAAACCTAAAAATCGATTTGTGACTGACCCCCTAACTTTTCAATATAAACTTTTTCAAAAAGTTTTTAAAAAGCTTCATTAAACCTGTTTTTCATGGATAAACTCTATACATTTTCTAGATACATTGGAATGGTGGACATTGGAATTCACCAGTGATTTTGCCCTGATGATAATTATTTATATTAGCTAACCATTTTTTACCTGTTCTTCTCGTTTGGCTTTTCTGATTTGTATGCCGGCTTCTTCTCTTCGCCTTCTTAATTCCTGATTATCAAGTGCTTTGTTTTTATAGCGATTGATTCTTGTAGACATGATTGCAGCAATACATTAATTTTCAAAAAAAACATAAAATCTTTCCCTCATTTCTGTTCTGTTTCATGCTACGAAACGGCCATGTTTCCCATGATTTCAACCCGGTAAAATTATTTTAACACAAATGTCTCCTTTGAATGTTCTCAGTACGCATTTACAATAAGCTATAAACTGAACCACCATAATAACTTTTAGTTGTGAAGAATTCGATGCCTCTAGTTTGTGCGATGAGGCGACACGTAGACTATCTAATCTAAAGATTTTGTTAATGGTTGTTGCTCCATTGCACAATCTAACCGTCTCGGAAAGACTACTAACCGTTTTTACAGGGTATGCTGAAATTAACAGTTCCTTTTGCGCTATATTTCCCCTCTTCTCTTCTCTCCCCCCAGGGTTTATTCACTTTTCCATTTTAAACCGTTTTCTTAATGAATATAAACGCTCATTTGGATGATACCCAATCAGAATTAAATTATCTCTGAACATATAGATCTATATGTTATATAGATTGTTTATAGATTTTTTCATTTTCATTTGTTTCTGTATTATGCTCTTTTTTAGGTGCAGAAACTTTCTTAACTTAAACAGAAACTTTTGCAAATTGTAGCCCGGTTAAATTCAGTCTTGGAAGAACAAGGCACGCTATTGCACTCGCACATCTAGAAAGACTATGGAGCGCTTCTTCTTGCGTGCCTGAACATCTGATGTTACATTTCCAGTAGGCAAAAACCTGTTCAAAGTCAGCAAAATAACACAAGACTAACAACGTTCATTCAAACGTTCTAATATCATGTTTTGCTGACTTTGAGCAGGTTTTTGCCAGTTTGCTTGATTTTTTGAAACTCAATCCACATTATTTCTTCACAAGAAAAAAGTTTCTTTGTATGTAGAGTGCCTGCTCCCCTTACCGCTATGTGTCGCTTGCCGCTAATTTGTTTTAGCCCGATGGTTTATTTCCTTCATTTAAAGACAACAAATCAAGCCAAACTAATTATTATCTAAAAGTATATTCATTCAGCCATAGTTATGGAAAATTTCACAGTGAATTGCCAAATACTTACTGATTAATAGAGTAAAATCTAACAAATGGCTTCCTCGAAAAATAAATGCTTCAAAATTCAGTGTCATAAATAATAGATGTTATTCCTCTGCTGTCTTGAATGCTACCAACATCTGAGATTTTATCAACACAAACAATTTTCTTGTATATATTGTATACACGAGTAAATCATCTAAAGTTTACAACAAGGTTAATTCTGTAACCAGGTGTCCTTTCTCTGCTATAGCAACAAAAAATGTTCTTGTTAGCTTTGATTTCAGCTTGATAATATCACCCATAGATTTATCGTTCAAGAAAACGTGAAGCTTGTTTTGTAGACTTTTTCACCCAAAGGACACATTGTCATTAATTTTTATTGCGTTAACGCTTTTTATCAATTGCAATTTAAACCTTTTTAGCAATTGCAACTGCAATTGCAATTGCGTTGAATTCTATAGGATCATATTAGCGTGTATCCTCAGCATGTTGAAAATTTCCACCACAAGGTGGAAAATGCAGCCCCGCCCTAACTGTTTTGCCGCTACACATGCGCACTTAGCCAGATCACCTTAAAAATCCTTACTGCACATGAGTGGCAGGGTGGAGATCATGCTTAAAAGCAGAAATTTTAAAGATGATAATTCTGTTGCACAACGTGAATGAAACTTTGGTAGTTAAGGCTGTTTTAGTGTGGGAAACCATTTGGAAAATACTGAATTTTCAGAATCTAAACTTGAAAAACATACAAAAGGTAAGTTAAAGTTTCCTTGATCTATCTGTGAACTTAATCAGTATATCTGCTAGCGAACTGTTTCTTTTCCAGACATTTCTCATTGTAATTTCGATCAGGACATATGCGTTGTGTCCAGTTGCTTCTTGCAGTTCTTCTCAGGCGTGTGTATGTTTTAGTCAGGAAAGAAAACTATTATGATCAACTGGTCCCTCACGAGTTACCACTATATTAAAAGACAAGCTAGTTTACCTCTTACCTCTTACCTCTGCGTTGTATAATACTGAAAAATAAGTCAAATTATTTAGTTTAGGTATTTTGTTTTAATTTGCTTTAGAAATGGCAGCTCCATACTCCAACGACAAGGTCATTGCCGCAATGTCTGCTATTAATAATGGTTTGTCCATAAACAGGGCTTCCAAGGAATTTAACATCCCGTACAGTACCTTCAGAGACAAGTTGCAGGGAAGGTCAAAGCCCGAGGTCTGTGTCAGACGAACACCAACTGCGCTAAATGAAGAGGATGAGATGCAATTTGCAGATTGGTTTGTTGAGGTATCTCAACCTAGATTTGGAGGAAGCCAGGAGCAAGTTTGCGAAATTGTCCAGAAGTATTTGAACTCTGGCGGAAAAGATGTAAAAATGATTCCAATAATTTCTTAAAAGGCATCCTAATTTAACTATGCAACACGCCAAATTCCTTGAGCAGAACAGAGGACAAAGCTGTCGAGAGGCCGTTGTAAAGCATTGGTTTAACGAATTTGCTCTTGGTTACCCGCAAGAGTACCATTTTGGATTTTCGGACAATGGATGGATGGATACCAGACAATTTTATGGATGTTTGGCGAATCATTTTGTCAAACAGATTCCAGCTACCATTTTTCCAGTTGTTCTGCTTGTGGATGGACATGGGGCCCGCATCAACTTGGACATTGTGTCTATTGTGCAAGAAAGAACAAATAATATTTGCTTCCTCCCCATACTTCTCATCTTATCCAGCCTTGTGGCAATGCGTACTTTAAGATATTTAAAAGCACATGATGAAAAAAGTGTGCCAAATTCGTTGATGACAACCCTGGCATGTGTGATACCAAAGGCTTCCAATTATATAATGTTATATTTTTTTCGTCTTTTTATTTAACAAATTCGAAAGGCAAACTTTCTTTTACTTCAGGTATGATTATAACAAAGAAAACATGTTTCGAGTGTTTGTACCGACGTTCGATGAAGCAGAGATAAAGCAAAATATAAAGGTTTCATTTGAAAACACTGGTATCTAGCTAACGAATTTTAACAAAATTCACAATACAAACTTCTTGCCCTCCACTGCGTTTGAAGAACGTGAAAGTAATGCAGAAGAGCAGCAAAACGTGGTACAATATGGTATAATAAAATTTGAAAATTGAAAACGACACTTCCTCGTCATATTTCTGGAGATGTGGCTCTAAAAGAGCTACAGAGAAAAAGATCAGAGAAGTTGCATTTAGGAAATGAAAGGTATTGAAAAAAGCCAAAAAAAAAAGAAAAAAATGCACGAAAATGCAGCAAAAGGTGCAATAACAATACCGATAACAATAAAGATACCCTTTGCCCAAAATGTTGTCGCTCTTACGAGGAAGACGAAGAAGAAGTGACGTGGGTCGCATGTGAACTATGCGACAGATGGTTCCACAAAACATGCACGCAGTTAGCATTTGCGGTTAATACAGAAACAATTGATTTCATATGTTGCGAGTGTAAAAAATAATTCAATACATGTTGATAATTACATTCGCCATTCATGCTTTTAGCAAATTAACGATGTCTGTGTTTATCGTATAATTACTCTGCAGGCTCACAATAGGGCAATTCCCATCACGTATCTAGATTTTTGCGATCAAAAGTTGACTTGTCGAGACAGCACTATTGTTTTTTAAAAAAACTTTGCTCATAAAAATATGGCTGCCTTCGATTTGTAAACAGTATAAGGCATACATTTTTATTAAGCCTGTAGTTGTCTTATATCTGCAGAAGCAAAGGAGGGAAGCACTTAAATTGAGAGAAAAGAGATTAAACTGTTACTATGAACACTAAATTTCATAAAATTTTGTTATTTGCATCACTTTTGACGAACTTGAAATTAGTTAGCGGAAAGAGGAACAAGTTAGCGGAAAGAGGAACATCACCCCGATGATGTTTACAATTACAGTATTATTCTTATTCTCCTTGTTTGTTCTTGTTGATTTAGTATCTAGAATGACCAATTGTGGTGCTAAATCCATTTAACTGTGTTTTTATGTTTGCATTGACGAATTTTGCAACATTAAAATTAAAGTTAGCGGTAAGGGGACCAGGCACTCTAACTTTAAGGTTTTCGAAAGTACACCGCCAGTTCTTTATGTGAAAACATAAAATGCAGGAAATGTCTGTGTAGAGAAAATGTTGAATAGAATTATTTTTGCAGATAATTGATCACGCTTCGAAGAATGGTCAGGGAACAAATAAAAAAAGTTGTTCAGGTGTTTACTTCATCATGTTGTATTTTTATCTTCAACAATATGTTTTATAACAAAACATCTGGAAAACATTTTTTCTTTTCCAACGACAGACATAACCCTATGAATAATTAATATCATTTTATTCAAAAACAAGTAAAAAATTACATTACTGTCAGTTTCACGCTGAACGATTATCAAATGCAAAATAAACTATATATACTTTAAAAACTCTCGATAAATAACAAACTTGTTTTTGAATAAAATGATATTGAATCAGCTCTACTTGATTTTTGTCTGGTATTGAGCACTTTTTACAATGGAAATTATTTCTTTGATTCCCTATGAATAATTATTGAGCTTCCTTATCGATACAAACGATTCGTCATTCTAGACGTGTCACTGACATAACAAGCATCTTTATACAAACAGATTTTTAAATTATCACAAATTTACTAACAACAAAAATTGGTAGTATTTTAGCATCATTATCACGTGTGATTGTACTCCTTGAATAAACGAAAACGATTCTAGTATACTTACTGTTTAAATGGCTTGTGATGGTGTGCAGAATAGTTGCACAACACGCCTAGAACAGGTTGTAGAGCGCTGATTTTAAAAAATTCACTTCTTTTCTAATGCACCTATTAAAAAATATACTTCCAAGACTGTGAATTTAGGAAAATTTTCCAATTTGGCTGAATCGCCTAAGTTTATGCTGGTGAAATATGTAAGTAATCTTATGTAATGCCATTCACACGTTTAATAGTCCAATATTTCCAATAATAGTTGAATAGTCCAACAAGTAGTAATTTTTAGCTCTCAAGACAAACTTTCTTTGTTGGCTTTGATGGTTGTTTTCCTCACAATAGAATGTCCTTAAATTCTTGTCATGATTGAATGATAGGATTTTTTTCCTTGAAATTACAGATTTATGGCATATGGGCAATATTCTGCATCACTATGAATAGTAAAAGTATGTTTAGAAGTCAGGATTCTAATAGACTTTATGGTGTAAACCTTCTGAAATGTGTCTAGGTTAGTGAGGGTTAAGGTCCATTTGTTTAAATACTTTTATAAGCGAAAATGCCTGTTCGAGCAAATAATTTAATGGTAAACAAAATAACCAGAAGCTTAAACATTTTTAGTATGAGAAACAGAGTCGAAAAGTTTCTACATATATTTCGACCTTACTTTCCAAAGGGCATCATCAGTACTTTTATAAGCACTTTCATCGTAATAATGTAATTGTTTGAATCCTGTCAATTAAACACACTCGTTAGAAGAAGGAAACAGAAAATTCAATTTCATTCGATTTCTTTTCGACTGAAGTACCCGCCTGTTTCATGCTAAATAACTGAACGAAGCAGTGCAGGTTTTAAATGACACAGATATAATTATCCAATACCTTCCTTTATATTACCATATTTCTCACACTTAGATGCAAATATTCAGTTTATAAGATATACCATATTGTATATCCTGAAAATTCTTTAATATTGGAAATTTTTGAAGTAGAGTGCAACGCAAAGGTTTTGCATTAATGACATCACCTATGCAAAACTTTAAACCTAAGTATCTCATGAACTATACATCGGTATTTCAAGAGAATTTTATATTTCATCTATTGAATTTTTAGTGAAATAAAGTAAAATGAGCAATTTGGCAAAGAAGTATAACTTAAAAAGTCCAGGTTTGGTTATCTGTTATTTCCTATCCAGCTTATTATTTTTTTTTTTTTAATGTTTCCTAAAATTTTATACATCGCATTATTATACATAAAATTTACTGTAACTATTTTTTCCGACTTTCTGATAAATTTACCATAATTTCACTTATACTGGTTGTTTCATTCACAATTTTAGCTGTCAAAAGATTAATGAGGGAAGCCGCTGAATTGAGTGAGCCAACTGAACAATATTTCGCACAACCTCTGGAGGTAATCATTTTGTTTCATAAGCATAATGATCCCAAAATTTCAAGCATACCGAAACTGAGTAAAAAAAAAAAACCTGTTTAGCAGTAGTTATAGTATTTTTATTCAGGATAATTTGTTTGAATGGCATTTCACTGTACGAGGACCTCCAGACACAGAATTTTCCGAAGGTCGATATCACGGTCGGATTACATTGCCAGCCGAATATCCAATGAAACCACCGAGTATAATTTTGATAACGGTATGTGTCCTGGAAGCTTCATATAGGTTGTTCTATACCCTCGTCTGATTTGTCATAATGAATGTTGTTTATTGTCCAATCAAAAGATAGGATTGGAATTTATCAGTCCCTGTCGTGTATCCGTTACTTTTTGTATAGTGACGTTTTGAATTAGATTTGATTGTTTTCATAGCCTAATGGAAGATTTGAGGTAGGCAAGAAAATATGTCTTAGTATGTCAGCCCATCATCCAGAAACGTGGCAGCCGTCATGGAGCAGTATGTATAAATGTCTATAATTCTACTAAAATCATTTACTGTTTATTCTCGAATGATGACATTTTAACTCACCACATCTTCGATTGCAGATTTTTTTAATTGCTTTTAGTTCGAACAGTCATCCTTGCTCTGATTGGTTTCATGCCAACGAAGGGCGGTGGCGCAATAGGGGCGCTTGATTACACTTCTGAGGAGAGGGGTGCTTTGGCAGAGAAGTGAGGTTTTATTTTCTTATAACTATTTTCATAACAAGTATTTTTGGAAGTAGTCTATTTGCGCGAACTTATGTGACTTGTCAAATCTGTGTCAAATTGAGATTTTGAAATGATTATTTTATTTGTACAGATCGAAACGCTGGAAATGTGAATACTGTGGCCAAAACAGCGAGACTTGTCTACTGGAAGGTATTTTTGTTTTTTGAAATCTGGTGTATGTGTCATTTCAAAAAATCATTCAGTCAACCCCCACGTGTGTGTTTAGAGGGGGCGGCAAAATAACAAAAATAATGGAAAAGTTGAAGGGTTTTACGAGAACCGTAACAAAAAGTGACGACAATTTTCTGTTTTGAAAAATGTTGTCATTTTCTGAGAAATTGATTGGACATCTGTTTTTGTTGGTAATGTTCTAGTTGATCCGGACCACCAGAAAGCACATATAAATGAAGTAAAAGAACTCGCTAATCAAATAAATTTCAAGGTACAATCCTTTTGTAATGATCTTTGCAATGATCGTGATGGAATCCAATCGATTTTTCCTTAAATATAATGAACTGTTATATGTAGAGCTGAGGGCTACACTATGCTGATGTCAGTAGAAATAGAACAACTGAGAAATGATCTGGGAACGAACAACTGTTAGTTACTAACGAATCGTTCAAACAAAGTAAAAAAAAAATGATTGCCTCCCTCGTGGAGATTATCTCATAAGAAAACTGTTGACATTTTTCTCGACCTCATGATAGTTCATTATCTTTAAGCGTACCTACTACGCCTATATTTGTGCGAGTTTTTAAATCTTATTTCGCTTTTTCCTCTTTTTTTCTAGGGTGAAACTGATAAAAGCAAGACCCAAGATCATCAGACTCAATCGCAATATAACGATTACAATCAGACAAGACCGGTTACCTCGGAAACCATCAACCAACAGTCTTTAAATTGTTTTTCTCAATTTTATGGCATGCACAACCAGCCTGGTTCACAACATCCTGAAGGATCGTCAAGGACATGTGAGTCATCTACTGCCACTGGATACACGACGAATCTAACTGGCATTCAAACTGCAACAATTCAAAACGATCCTACATTAACTGCAAATGAAAGCGAAAGTGTTCGTCACCGTGCTCGAACACAAACGCCAGGCGAACAACGAAACGATTCTGTGAACTCCACTGTTGATTTTCCGACCAGAGCACAAAATACAAGTAATCGATGGCTGGATGGAATTACATTGACACTCATGTGGATTGTTACAGCTTTGTTGATTGTGTTAATACTACGCAGGTTAGCTATGGAAGGGGCATCGTTGAGGAAGACCTGAGCTCCATCGTAATATATCAATTGGGTTAGGGGGGGTTGGGTTAAAAGGTGTTTTGTAAACCTTGATGTTCTTAAGCTAGCCGCATTCTGAACCAACATATTGACGCAGAATGCTGTACCACTGTTTTTTTTTTCGAACGATAAAAACAATTCATTCGGTGCTAAGATGGCGGATAGTCGTGAAACAGCAGCTGCTTGTTTAATGATAGCATTATTAGGTGAAGATGAAAAGAAGAAACGTGGACAAACAAGAGAATGGATAAAAAGACGAGAAAAAGATGGAATGTTTGTAAATCTTTTCGGTGAATTATTTGTCGCAGATACTAGAACATACATGATGAGGAAATATTGAGAGTTATCGAACATCGAATATGTCACTCGAAATTCGAAATTCGATAATACAGTGTTAAAAGCGCGCGAAATCAAGACCAACATGTTGGTGCCTATCGCAAACGAGGCCAACATGTTAATCCAGAATGCGGCTATCTTTACGCACGAACGGTCTGTTGCACTGTAGCACCGAGGGTTTAACTGTAAAAACTGAAAATTATTACTTCATAAATTATCATATTTTTTATATAACTGAATTAAATATTCTCTATATTCTGAGTATGTTTAGTTGACAGGATTCAAGCATTACATTGCGGTGAAAACACTTATAAAAGTATTTGAACAAATGAGGCTAAGCCCGAACCTTACCCTCACTAACCCAGACACATTTCACAAGGTTTACACCGAAATACACCGTAAATGTTTGAGTCCTGTCACCTTAACATACTGATGATAGCGCTTATTTTTCCAACCTCGACCCCAGGATTTCTTGCCTTTTCGATATGTGGATCTTCGTCGCCATCTGTATCTCTGAAAGGCAATAGGCCCTGGGTTCGAGGTTGTAAATTTTTGTTACGTCACCATTTGAAAACACCATTTCATATAGATTCGAGTTTCTATGAACCGTTGATGAATAATACAAGATCAGTTCTAAAAAAGGAGCCTCTTTTACCCAGTTTTAAACACCATCAGTTCTTTGCAGTTATGACTATAAGTAACTATAAAGAAACTGCCATGAATCACGAGGATGAGGATATACTTAATGAATGCTTGATTTAGTAGAAGGCGTTCAAGATGTGTGGCAATGTCGTGGCAAAAAAAACATGCTTTTTTTCAGGTTGTAATATATTTTACTCAAAACGAAACTAAGCTACAATTAAGAAATTTCGAATCTAGCTAGAAAACTTGTCTCCTCTGAAAAAGTACGAGACATGCAGAACAGATATATAAGACAGGTTGCCTAATAAATTCAGATCCAGACATGCTCAAAGTACAAGCTACGAGAGCTGACTAAAATCAATACCAAGAAAATAACTGCAATTTACTCTGCAAGGTCACCTGAATGAGCGCTATTACTTCCGATATACCCCCTCCTCTGGAAGAACACAAATTCTACCGGCCGCGTCCTTGGTGGTACTGCTACCAGCCCGTTCCCCCGTGAAGTCTTCGGATGTTTCGGGGTTTATATAGCTGGGTAGGGGATAAGTTAGAAATTAGTGCCAAAAGTTGAAATGATTGTCAGCTGGAGTGCGTAGCTCTCTGGGTAGTAGTGGCTTCGGCCTTGTAGGGAGCAATCGATTTAGAAAAATATATATACAATATTTCATAAATGTCCCTTTTCAGAGGTTTAAAGGTCCCAAAAAAGTAAATGAAGGGAAGTGAATAAGGAATATTTTGGAACCTTGACAGTGGCCTTCAACTTTCAAGAAATCAGAAGACTGTGTGGTATTGATGAATCAGAAGATTTCCTTTTCATCTTTTAATGTACGATTTCTTACTGTGATTCTGGAAGATTGAAATATCAAATGATTGTTGAAAAACTCCTTAAGATATCTCCATATTGAAACTTCGTTAACTACTAATTATCAGTTACCCTTACTATCTCCAGAATACAACTATCAACATCGTACAATACTGTATTTGTGGGATTTGTTGCGATTTGCGTATAAGTGTTTCATATTGTATCATTAAGAATATCAACATCGTCGAACGCTTTTATTTCTCTCCATTAAGATATTTTTTTTATGATCATATCACGTTGTATTCCGGTAGTTGTTGTATCACATATTATGGAGATGCATACGAAATTGCATACGAAAATATACACAAGGCACGAGAGCAGTTCGTAGAGCTGACTTTACCAGTCATATGAAATATTGCCATGACAACAATAAACAATTGGTTTACAAATCAAGTAATATATTTAAGAAATTATAGAAAAAAAAAGCCAACAGATATAAAAGAAGAGCAACGGCGAAAACGTTCTCATTTCACACGTTGAAAAACATCTTCACACATGTTACACTAGTAAATGTCGCAAATCAAGAGTAAATGTCGCAAATTCAACAGTAAATGTTGCAAACTAAAAAAAATCATGTTCGTTCTCTAACGTTAAAATCAACAGTTAATGTCGCACAGAAATTCATAATCAACAATAAAATGTCACATTCATAATTTTTCGCGCATTCGCACAAAAAGTCAGAAACGCGTGCAAAAGGATTGTGCACGAAAATTAATAGTGTTTTTTTCAAAATTTGTTTGCTGTTTTAACCCCACCGGGATAATTTGATTGATGATACATGAACTTAATATCCGTTGAATAATGTTCTTTTATCATTACGTATATCGATACATGTATATGACGTTTGTATTAACATTTATATGGTGATATAAACTATTCAACTATAATCGTTCTTCTCCAACCTCGAACCCAGGGTCTTTTCCCATCTATCCGTATATCGAAAAGGCAAGAGACCCTGGGTTCCAGGTTGCGTTCATCTCTTTAATGGTAGCACTTCCACTTTGAGCATCTTTTCACAGCTATTAACGAACATCCATGGAGAAACTAGCTTTGACAAATCGTGTGTATGTAAGTGTTGTCTTCGATAAATCATTATTTCTGGAATTGTTTCGAGCAGTAGCCTGTCCACTCTTTCTTGTATAATGTACCGATTTCCTGAGGCTCCGTGTATTTGCTTCAAACAATGTGCTTTTGTTGCTGGCATCCGAAGTGTCAACGGAATTTCTAAACGACCCTGGACGGGAGGAGAACACCTATAATGGGTCGCTGTTGCCTGCGCCTCAACCTTAGCCTCACAAGCCATGATAAATTTTGTAATTGAAAAGATTTTAAAGGACATTCTCTTGAAATTATACTTTCTTGTTTTATTTTCGTAAATATGACCTTGCACGAAAACTAATACTCGCGAAATAAACACTTATTGGGTGCACGAAATTTAGTACGCACGAAAAAATGTTTTCAACCATTACGTTATTTCAATTAGAGAGCATTAACTTAAGTACCAGTTGATTGCGACATTTACTGGTGTAACAACAGACACGTTTCTTTACAATCTACATTATAGATCAAAAATATCCATTTCTGCATGCTACAAGATTACGGGCGTCATTTACACGAGATAATCTTGCCTCCGAGACATGCATTTGGCGGCTTTCATACCGCTGCAAGAACTTCGATCGTTTATTCGAAATAAGACTGAAAAATAACCAGTAAAACTAAAAAAAAAAAACCTAAAAAGTTTGAATTTCATTTACCAAAGAAATAGTTTCAAATTTCCATTTCAAAATATTGCATTTAAATAATCAAAAAAAGAAACAAGAAATTATATAAATACTGAAACGTTGTGGATAATAATCAGCGCAGAATTTCTGCACAGATTAATTCTGATCGACTAATGTTTTCAAACTGCCGAGAATTAAATAATTACGAGAGAGCGAAGATGCGTTTTTTGTTCAGCTTCTTATTCGAATAAAACTGTTTACAAAAACACTCTTGTCTCCCCTCTCGCGTTTTGGATCGAAAGAATTATAAGGAAGAATATATAAAAACAATATACCCGTAAAATGAATATTATCAAAAGATGGGAAATGACAGAAGACAGAAGACAGAAGACACGAACAGAAACTTACAGAAACTTATTTCAGATTGGCAGGCGAGCATTTCACTCACATGGCAGCAGACACAACAACAGTTTCCCTTTTTTCAAATCATTTTACATTAAACCTGACGAATAAACAAAGTCATCAGCTACATGCGAAATTAAGTGATGGTTTTCCACAGTAAGGTGGTGTCGATCATGGAAGTTGACATCAAATCACATGTAAAATTTCTAATGTTGCTGTTGTTGTTGTTGTTGTTGTTATTGTTTCTATTCAGTTTATTCTGTGTTTATAAGTCCAACCAAACTTCAAACAGTTAAAATTTTAAATACCTCTATAAAAACATAAATATTGAACCAGTAGTTTGCGTGAAGCGCTGACAACACCATCATTTTCTCTTAGTGTAACCCAACCTTTACCAGTACATAATGGATTTGTTCACGATTGAAAATAAAATTCACAGCATTACAAAAATATCTATCCTGACTTCAAATTTAGATTTGCATAACGTTCTCTCGTACTTGACAGAGATATTAAAAATTTTCGAAGATCATTGTTTACTAATTCCCAGATATTCATTATATCCATCTCCCAACACTATCAAGTTTAGGTGTGTCGTAGTCTCACTGAAGACTTTTCTCGATCGCCTAAAAACAAGCAAGGAATCATAATCTTCTTTCCAGAGAATGGAGTATAGAACCGCATGTAAAATCCTGGTAAACATACTTTCTTGATGGCTTACCAATTTATAAATGAAGCAGAAATCATAATCGAACTGTAGCTGATTTTTTTATCATCACAATATTGAATGAAGTCATGCTAGGCTAAGCACGATATGGTTTACTGTACTTCTTAAATTTGGGTGTGAGCTAAAATGATCTACACTCGATGCAATCTCATGAAAATCAAAATGAAAACAGAGCAGAAGGCAGAATTAGATATCATAATCGATGAGCTTGTTTTTCTAAAAGCGTGTAGGCTTAAATTAGGAGCGAGTATCAACAAAGATTTACATTTTTCTAGAACACTCAAAAAAAAAGACGACTCACCAGCACCTTGCAAGTTTTTCGTTTCCTTCCCTTCACTATTAAATTTATCAACTATACCATTGCCGTTTTTGTCATGGTATTCTCTTGTGTCTTCCACCCCTTCAGACTTGCCAGTAACTATTCTGATGATGAGTGCCACGATAAAATGAAACCAGTAGACGTTCAAACCATAAAGCATCCACAGCATGACGTTAAAGAAGAAGTAAAAACCAGCCTCAGGTAATATGGCTCTCCCCACATACCCAGAGGAGAATAACACAAGTTGCGGATACAGACATAAGCGACACCAAAGCCTAAAAACCGGAGTGACAAGAAAAAGTAGGTCGGGATCAAAAATAACACCTATTGATCATATTCAAACAACTAATACGTCTAAATTACTCGAAATTCAGTTATCTCTATAGCACACGATCACATCAGCTACCAGAGTGCTTACTTATAGTTTAAACTTTTCTGTCTGAGAGAATTAAATTACATTGTCTAATGTAATGTTTCTGCCTGTCTTCAACTACTGAAACTGGATGTTTAAATTGACCTGTTGGCAAAGCATTGTGGTAGTTGAATGCCAGAATATAATTATGGGAATGGTCAATTTTCTCACCAGGAAAACGTAAAGGAGAGGAAACCAACAGCTGACAGCGTTTCCAGAACCGTGGTTGATTTTCGATTTTTGAAAAATGTAATAATTTTCGTTCCTTCCAAGAACACGTCAGCGATATCATGGAGATATAAAACAATCAACCCAATACAATGATACCTGGATTGTAAAGCAAAAAACAATATTGTTTTTTTGCAACAAGTGTCATTCAAACTCATCTGTGTACGGTTAGCCAGACAGTTTTTGAGAGGAGGAGAAAAGCTATTACCTAATTGACAGCGAAAATATGATAAGAGAATTTGCAAGTACATGGTGAAGTAACATGGCGATGGAATCTTTTTTCCAAACATCCATAAAAATAGTAGCGTATATAGAGTGAAAATAGAACCCAGCCTCCAGGAGGTACAGGTAGAGGATGTCACGAGGCACGGACATCTGTTGTGTCCAACCTAACAACAAAGAAAAGCCATAAGTTTGACAGGCTGCTAATCCAGTAGAGGCATTGGCTTATTGGGAATATTTGTCATGTATACCCAGTGAGCAAATGAAAAATCACTGCGAAGGAGTACATTTCTACAGAAATATACACACCATTTCAATAATAGGATAGGTGAATAAAACAGGTCCATTCAAATCTCCACATTCGTACTACGCATGTAAGTAAAACTATTTCAAAGTGAAATCACGTGACAAAATCATCTCCCATTTTGCTGCAAAATAATTTTTAAGTTCAGCAAAGGCATTTACTTGCGAAGCATACATTTGATTTTTATTTAGATTTCTCATGTGTTGTTGCTTTTGCAGAACTTTCTTTTTGGGTGATGTTTTTTTTTTAAATAATCATCCAATGTTAATTGAATGTTAACCATTGATTGTCTTCTTGTTATGACTGTATTGACTTAAAACTGGCTTGAGATAATTTACTTATTAATACAGTTGTCTACTTTCAAGTCATTTGCAGGAAAGTGCAGATACCAAGGAACTCTCAATTTTATTTTTCTGAAAAATGGTAATTATAAAAAAAAAGCATTTTATAAAAAAGGACAAAAAGAAGTCAGGTGTGTTTTTGTAAAACGTAGCTTTGATGCAATTAACTCATGCATGTATATTTTTATTTAAATAATAGCTTGCTCATCTTTCCCTGATAATTTGAATATGTTTTTCATGAATTTCATTGTGTCACTGAAACCCTGCGTGCAAAGAATTCAAAGGCACAAAGGAAAATAAGTATTGCTTACCTTCCCACTGAGTCACTAAATTTTTTGTGTATTGTGGATATTTTGTGTTAACCAGATAATATTCGTATGAAAAGAAAAATGAATAATATATGACTTTGCAGCCACTTTCAAGAAACTTTTTCTGATCTTTGGGAGTGAATTCTAAATACCTTCCAAGAGGCTAAAAAAGAAAGAAACGTTTTACTAATGCAAATTATTGCCAGATAAAACCAAAACAAACTTTTTGTAAAACACCCAATTAAGCATGCAGACCAATGATACGTAAAGTGATTGCCTAAGTTTAAAATTGACTTAACCCATCATCAGGATTCAATGAAGTTTGTCATTAAATAAAACCCTATCACTCTTGGAAATTTAGATTAAACTAGATTATCACACACACAGAAATGTAACATTAAACAAACATACCTTTAAAATAAATCCAGAAAACAGATAACGGTGAAACGTGAATAACAAAGCTACAATAAACATCATAAGGACATCGTTGGATTCTAGTTGACTGCGGATTTTTAATTCACTGACAAATTCCGAAACGAAATGTTTGGTTGGACCACGGACGGCCCATTCGAACTTTAACGTCTCCCACGACAACATTGCCATTTCAGTTAATGTGTAATTGGAAGTCATTTTCATTTCATCTAAAGTGGAACAGAAAATGAGAAGTAGTTTCAAGTATAATAATGAAACAAGAATGAAATCTGTTTTAAACGATTTGCAAAAATGTCTGTTTCACCAATTCATGCTTTTACACCAAACCATATTACGTTGGCTGATAGTTCTGTTTTTCTACTATTCGTTTCAGGTGAAAGCTATTCTTTCCAAAAATGTTTATTTCAGATTATAAAACAGAACTCATCAAAAGCCAACATCATCCTGCACTGAAGTGTCTGTTAGCATTCTAGCATTGTGAACAATTTTGTGCAAAAGGTAACAATTGTAATTCCTGTTTTAAAAAGAGGAACAACCTGTTGATATCAGTTGGTGGTAGCTATTATTGTATCTTTCGGTTTCGTCTTAATGTGCAGTAGTAACATTCATTAAAAATACAAGTGTTTCCAGGATTTTGGAATTAAGACTATGATTCAAAACTTGAAATGCTAAAAAAGTTACACAACAAAATGTTAAATACCGCCTACATTATAATGACTTGAAAAAAAGAAATAAAATTTGGGTCAGGACATTTCTCTTTTCAGCTGGACTTAACATATGAACTAATCTGCGATGCCTTAAGATAATACTGATTAAAGTTTAATCAAGTTACAACAGATAAAAAAACAATGGCATAATAATGCATAGAGGCAATGGCAGCTACTTTCCATTTCACCAAAGGAAACTATAACTCTTAACTGATAGAGTTTTTTCAATCGAATTTCCAGCTTTTATTATTTATTGGTGGTTTTCCTTTCATTTTTATCACAAATGAAAACAGAGAAGGAAAAAAATAAAAGCAGCTGTCATTTTTCATACTATTGACATTAAAATAATAATTGGCCAATCCATATCATTTGGTGTATATACAATGTTTATATATTTCAATACAATAAAAGTCACAGTTAATAACAAAGGAACATGAACAAGTTGAAACTTAAATGAACATTTCTAAGAGCATTTACAAGTCTCCAGAGCTAAAGTGGTTCTTCTCCACAAACTTTCAGAGCTATTTTTATAAACTGATACAATGCTAATGCAAAAGAAATAAAGAGTTACGTGCGATTGCCTCCTTAAGTTAGTAGTAACAACATATACCTATCATATGAGAAAACACTTACAATCATTCACAACACAATTATGTAGATATGACAACAGATCCTTTATAATTAGTCGTTACTAATTGCCAACAACAACGACAACAGCAACAAGATTTCTACTGAAAAAAAGTAAAATCAAGTTTACAAGCAACAATGTGAGACAAAAAGGAACAGATAGAACAGCACCTACAATGACAGAAAGTGACAACAAAACAACATGAAAACTAAATGTGTGAATGACAATTAAAATAAAATTTCTTATTTACCATATCCTGAAAAGCCAAGGTGACAATCAAATAAAATAAAAATATTTTTAACAAACTGATTTGAAATCAATGTGCTTCTATTTATATAAACCATGTTACACACTCTTTAATTTAGTGGTATATATAAAACGTATAAGTATTACATAGCAAAAACACTCCTTTTATTTAGCAAAAACAAACTCCGACCTGCAAAAGTTTGCAAATCATTTACAATTATTATTTATAATTGATACTTTCTCACTTCCCTTTACAATTAATTTTGAATTAAATTTTTTTCAATTAGATGAAGACAATTACATTATTATCTTATGTATATTTTTTGCCATGGTAATGAAACATTCCTTTGACACAATCCAAAATATCACGACATATTTTTTTAATCTCAGGTTTACGTTTTGAAAAATTCAGATTTTTATATATTTCCCCGTAGGGCGAAATATATGTTAAAACCGGCATTTCCTTCTCCTCCTTCTTCTTTTCGGTTGTGTCGATATGTATTACTGACATTAGATTAAGGAGATAATAGACTTATTACCTCCATTATATTATTACTCTATTACCTCCGTTATATATCATACTATCATACTATCATTCTATCATGCTATCATACTATCATACTATCATGCTATCATACTATCATACTATCATTCTATCATACTATCATGCTATCATACTATCATGCTATCATACTATCATACTATCATACTATCATACTATCATGCTATCATACTATCATGCTATCATACTATCATACCATCATACTATCATACTCTCATACCATCATACTATCATACTATCATACTATCATACTGTCATACTATCATACTATCATTCTATCATTCTGTCATACTATCATACTATCATACTATCATACTATCATACTATCATGCTATCATACTATCATACTATCATACTATCATTCTATCATACTATCATACTATCATTCTATCATACTATCATGCTATCATACTATCATGCTATCATACTATCATACTATCATACTATCATACTATCATGCTATCATACTATCATACTATCATGCTATCATACTATCATACTATCATACTATCATACTGTCATACTATCATACTGTCATACCATCATACTATCATACTATCATACTATCATACTGTCATACTATCATACTATCATTCTATCATTCTGTCATACTATCATACTATCATACTATCATACTATCATACTATCATGCTATCATACTATCATACTATCATACTATCATTCTATCATACTATCATGCTATCATACTATCATACTATCATACTATCATACTATCATACTATCATACTATCATACTATCATACTATCATACTATCATTCTATCATGCTATCATACTATCATACTATCATTCTATCATACTATCATGCTATCATACTATCATACTATCATACTATCATACTATCATTCTGTCATACTATCATACTATCATTCTATCATACTATCATGCTATCATACTATCATTCTATCATACTATCATGCTATCATACTATCATACTATCATACTATCATACTATCATTCTGTCATACTATCATACTATCATTCTATCATACTATCATGCTATCATACTATCATTCTATCATACTATCATACTATCATTCTATCATACTATCATGCTATCATACTATCATTCTATCATACTATCATACTATCATACTATCATACTATCATACTATCATGCTATCATACTATCATGCTATCATACTATCATTCTATCATACTATCATGCTATCATACTATCATTCTATCATACTATCATACTATCATACTATCATACTATCATGCTATCATACTATCATACTATCATACTATCATTCTATCATACTATCATGCTATCATACTATCATGCTATCATACTATCATACTATCATACTATCATACTATCATACTATCATTCTATCATGCTATCATACTATCATACTATCATACTATCATTCTATCATACTATCATGCTATCATACTATCATGCTATCATACTATCATACTATCATACTATCATACTATCATACTATCATACTATCATACTATCATACTATCATTCTGTCATACTATCATTCTGTCATACTATCATACTATCACTCTATCATACTATCATGCTATCATACTATCATTCTATCATACTATCATACTATCATTCTATCATACTATCATTCTATCATACTACCATGCTATCATGCTATCATACTATCATACTATCATACTATCATACTATCATGCTATCATACTATCATGCTATCATACTATCATACTGTCATACTATCATACTGTCATACTATCATACTATCATACTATCATACTATCATACTGTCATGCTATCATACTATCATTCTATCATTCTGTCATACTATCATACTATCATACTATCATACTATCATACTGTCATACTATCATACTATCATTCTATCATTCTGTCATACTATCATACTATCATACTATCATACTATCATACTGTCATACTATCATACTATCATTCTATCATTCTGTCATACTATCATACTATCATTCTATCATACTATCATACTATCATGCTATCATACTATCATACTATCATACTATCATACTATCATACTATCATTCTATCATTCTATCATACTATCATGCTATCATACTATCGTACTATCATACTATCATGCTATCATACTATCATACTATCATACTATCATGCTATCATGCTATCATACTATCATACTATCATACTATCATTCTATCATGCTATCATACTATCATACTATCATGCTATCATACTATCATGCTATCATACTATCATGCTATCATACTATCATACTATCATACTATCATACTATCATACTATCATACAGTCATACTATCATACTATCATACTATCATACTATCATACTGTCATACTATCATACTATCATTCTATCATTCTGTCATACTATCATACTATCATACTATCATACTATCATACTATCATGCTATCATACTATCATACTATCATACTATCATTCTATCATACTATCATTCTATCATACTATCATACTATCATTCTATCATGCTATCATACTATCATACTATCATACTATCATACTATCATTCTATCATTCTATCATACTATCATGCTATCATACTATCGTACTATCATACTATCATACTATCATTCTATCATGCTATCATACTATCATACTATCATGCTATCATACTATCATACTATCATACTATCATGCTATCATACTATCATACTATCATACTATCATACTATCATACTATCATTCTATCATTCTATCATACTATCATGCTATCATACTATCATACTATCATACTATCATACTATCATACTATCATACTATCATACTATCATACTATCATACTATCATACTATCATTCTATCATTCTATCATACTATCATGCTATCATACTATCATACTATCATACTATCATACTATCATACTATCATACCATCATACTATCATACTATCATTCTATCATGCTATCATACTATCATACTATCATACTATCATACTATCATACTATCATACTATCATACTATCATACTATCATACTATCATACTATCATTCTATCATACTATCATTCTATCATACTATCATACTATCATGCTATCATACTATCATACTATCATACTATCATACTATCATACTATCATTCTATCATTCTATCATACTATCATGCTATCATACTATCGTACTATCATACTATCATACTATCATACTATCATACTATCATACTATCATTCTATCATGCTATCATACTATCATACTATCATGCTATCATACTATCATACTATCATACTATCATGCTATCATACTATCATACTATCATACTATCATACTATCATACTATCATACTATCATTCTATCATTCTATCATACTATCATGCTATCATACTATCATACTATCATACTATCATACTATCATACTATCATACTATCATACTATCATTCTGAACAATTGGAAGGTGCTGATTTCGAACTTACTGTCACTGTAACTGTCATCAGCATATTCGTTTTACTTTGCACACTATAAATGGATAATTAGTGAGATAATTGCGTTTTTCCTACTGCGCATGTGGTCAAGAATATCAAAATGTTACCATCACATAGTGAACTAATGAAGCCGACAAATTGATAATAAGAGAGTCAATTAGGTTTTTTCTTTATCAATGAGCATGCGCAAGAAAATGGAATACTCTAAAGATAGTCATCTCCCGTATAGACACCATGAAAAAAACAGGTAAAATAGGATCACAAATTATAAAGTGGGGCAGGTAGTAATTACAAAGTGGTGCAGCTTGAAAATTACAAAGTGGGGCAGAAATTACAAAGTGGGGCAAAAATTACAAAGTGGGGCATAACAGGGGACATTGACTTCTGAGAAGAAACAAGATCAGGTAAAGGTTCAACACATATGGCCAATGGTATAATAATTCAAAAAAGTAGTGAAGAATCTGCATCAAATGAAGGATTCCAATCAGTAAAGAAAAATGAGTGATCTTTAAAAAACCCATTAATAACATATCACACTTTGTATTGGTGAATAAGGAATCTGTGTAACTTAATGAACAGTACAGATTAAGCCTTGTTTGTCTGAATGAACAAGAATTTTTTCTGGAACAACTTATTCTAAGATCAGCAGATTTCGTAAAATACATCTTACATCTCACCTAGTTGGACAGGATTTAATACCTTACATTAACGCCTGCGATTAATGTTCCTGCCACAGGGATCGCTACATTTTACAAAATACTCATGTTACGGATAATAAAGGAAACGAAGAAATCGGCGTTGATGATTACGATGATGATTATGACGAAGATGATTTGATACGTTCTTATTTGTCGACTATAAATCTTCTACTATCTGCGTTTCACTTAGTAGTTTACAGTGATTGAAAAGTTTATGTCTTAAACGTTTCCTTTCATGTGTTTGCAAATACCCGCGTGCGAATTGCCATGAAAATTATGCAACCTACGTCAGAAATTGCCTAATTACTTGAATTAAATGGATTTATCTTTATGGCCCTCTCCTCCTGTTCCCTTTGATTTTCATAGTTTCCGGTTCATATGAAAGCAAAAATTAGGTGAACAACAAAGAACCACACACCTCTTTGTTCCATAAATAGTCTACAATACATTTTCAGATATATGTTTGGAAGGAAACTTTATTCTGCATTAAATTTGCTATACAATGATATATAAAATTTTTTTTATTTTGAATTTTTTCTTCTTCTTATGACGTCACAAAATGTTTTTTGGGTTATTACGTCATAACGGACCAGCGAATTTGTGGGAACTTTTTTGTTTCAGAACCACTATAAACCCCTTAACATTATTCCAGTATAAATTTGTGGTCTGTAAGTTGTACAGCGGAATATTGTTTCTGAGCATCTTTTTGTTACACAACACAGACGCCGGCCTAGGTTACCAATCCTTAATTTGTATTTGTATTTAAAGGACCAATAATGATTATTCTATTTTGTATTTTGAGAATATATTTCGATTCATTTTATTTTATCTATGTTCTTAACTTAAATAGAATTGATATATTTCGATTTTAAACAGTAATACTTGAGTAAAAACATTTTGTCATAATACACACATCTACTACACACTGCTTTTTTTTATGTCAACCCTTTATTCAAGATATGTGTGCATTATGATATAAAATGTTTTTTCGCGCGGAATAAAAAAATAATTTGGGTACCGTGTAATTATCCGAACAAAGCGCCTTCCTGCTGCTGGGCGCTTATTAAACTTTTGGATTTTTTGCATGATGGGCGCTTAATAAATGCTGGCCGCTTATAATTTTTTTTTAATTTTGTAATAAAAAGACAATTTGATTTTATAATTTTTCCTGGAAAATAAAACTGAAAAAAAGATTTAACAAAAAGTGAGGTTTCGTCTTACAACATCGACATCATCTTTCTCGTCGTCGTCAGATATCAAAACTATTTCATGAGTTTATCAAGGGAGTTTTCGATTAATTACCCCCTTGAAGTGGTGGACGCTTGTTCGAAGGTGAGGCGCTTAATAAGTGCTGGGCGCTTATTAAACTTTGTAGAAATTACCTGGCGTCGTTTATTATTAGAGGAAGGCGCTTAAAAAATGCTGGGCGCATCCATGCCATGCCTCAAGTGTCATCATGGAAACCGTTTTTTGCTATTGTTCTATTTTTAACTGGAGCTCAGTCTTCGTACATAGATTTTTAAAAATGGCGCATTTCGCGTGAACACACGTGTGTGTAATTTGGATTTTGTGTTGAAGATTATTCATGCCAGGTGATAACTGTTCTATTTACGGCTGCACAGTCTCTCGTAAAGTTTAAAATAAGGAAAATTCAAGAACCGAGCGTAAGATTGATTTGGGTATAATAGTTTTTTTAGTTTTAGTTTTTTTATTAGTTATTTAAAATTTTTTAGAAATTAAAAAAGTACATGACTGTCAGTTTCACGCTTAGTGCGATCCTCAGATATACAATATACATATAGTTTTTTATTATTTTGTCGTCACTAAGCTATTAAAGCGAAGCTACTAAAGGTTCCACTGGAATAAAAGTTGAATCTTTGAGATTTGAAGCTGTTTGTCATTATTTTATGTGACTTCATTAACTAAAACTCTGATATATACAGGTTTTAATAATGTTATACAGGTTCAGTTTCGAAAAAATGATCTTTTATTAAAAACATTAGTCAGCCAGGTGGTGATAAGTTAATGGAATGGAAATGTCTTAACTTTAATTCAAAAAAACGATTTGAACTTCTCAAACCAAAACGATGGAGAGTAACACAATTTTTTTTATTTTCAGGTTTTATTTTTCCTCTTTATTATAATTAAATGTTATCACCGTCAAAGTTATCTTTAGAGTTAACATTTTATGTTCCGAATCTTCAAAAACATTGTTTTGTTTTATTTCTTGTTACATTCATTCTCCGTGAATTATTTTCATTATTTTTACAAATATGATACATTTCAAATTTCACTTGATTATGATACAGAATGAAGATCCTCGGTTTTAATTTGAAAAAATTGGTCGCACATCTGTCTAAGCCATCAACAAGAAAAATACAAATTATAAAAAGTTATATATAAAAGTTATAAAAGTTATAAAAAAGTTCTAATTCCTTTGAGTCCATTAAATCGTGATTAAGTGAGGGTTTAACATTGTATATACAGTGTGTTTCAAAAATAAGGCTACCCAAAAAATTTTTTACTGTAGCGTTTGACATAGTTATTAATATATAAAAAGTTTTATACCAAAACACAGAGAAAGAGAATATATATATCCAATGACAGTAAAATTACATTGAGATCTTCAGAAGTTATATATAAGGGATTTTATCAGACATTTTATTACTCTGATTTTTTATGATCAATTAACACTTCGATATGACAACAATTAAGTTGTAAAAAATCTAAAAAATAAAAACAACATTAGATTGCACAAGGGAGATGTTTGAAGCTCTATTATCAATTGAAATGTCACTTAGAATATTTAAAATACCAACACATTTATCTATGTGAGTTTTTATTCCACTATCACTCCAACCATGTTCAATAGCCTAAATGTTCGTATGAACCATGTTCTAATAAAAAAAACTAAGATTTCATTCACAGTGTAGGCCTGGTCGTAAGATTTTAGACCCACATGCGATGGGTCGCACGTCTATATTTTCCAGACGTGCCATTTTTTTGCACGCCTTGTTACATTTTGGGCGTACATTTTTGTTTTAAGGAGTGCCATACGGTTTCTATCAACTTGGACGTCAAGAAATGAATTGTTTTTAATTTCAAGCCATATGTAGAAACCGCTCGTAAAATTAACATCAACCAATCTTTTTTCTTCCGATTAATGAAGAGGCAGATGTTCTATTGGGAAAGCACATAACGAAGAAAAAGGAATTAGGAAAAATATAATTGATGTTGCAATTCGCGATCTGTTTTTACGCAGTTGTGATAACGAAATGACTGAAAAAGGTTAAATCTCAAATATAATGATAATTATCAAAATCCAGTTTAAAAAAAGTCAGTTGGATTCAGTACTGATTGAATAAAATTTTGCTAAAGACTTTAAAAACAAGTGTTTTATTATGGAAAATCTTTTCTTTTGAAATTTCTTTATTTCCACTAAAAAAATAGCATGGATACCCACGCTAATATAAAAGAAAACGTTATGCCCAAAAAACTTTGCTATAGACTTTAAAAACAAGTGTTTTATTATGGAAAATCTTTTCTTTTGAAATTTCTTTATTTCCACTAAAAAAAAAGCATGGATACCCAGGCTAATATAAAACAAGCTTTAAAGTGTTATAATTGTGTATTGTGCATCTCTCTTTTATACAAATTTTTGGAGATACACTCATTTTATATCACTTGATATTTTAAACCAATCAGGAAGAGCAGCCATATTATGGTCTAGCTGTTTTTCTGCAGTGCCGTATCCAGACGTCAGTTTGGGCATACCGCGAACACGAAGCAGGAGCGTTCAAAAATCAGCTGGGGGTCTGGAGGAGGGAAAATTTGATGATTTTTTGGTTAAAATCACGTTCTTGTGAGAGAATTAAAACGTGTATTACTGACTTTAAGATCCTAAACAATGTCACTAATTTAACCTGTTTAGCCTAAAAGGTTTATATGAATTCTTCTTTAAAGTAAACATTCTTTTATGAAGTGTATAGAAAAGTAAATAAAGAAAATAAATTCAAACCTAACATTCTCAAAATGTGTATAAAAAGTATAAAGAAATGAATTAAAACGTATTCAATTTACTACTTCTTCACTTTCTTTCCTTTACTTTCCTTATTCTTTAGTTTGGCTCAAACTTGCTAACTGCATTTTACAATAACGGAAACTTTGCTACCATTTCAGTTGTGAGGTCTCCGATCGCTTTGGAATACGGTAGTGGTTTTGAATTAAAAATCAGTGCTCACAAATTTTCATCGTTTGGTAGTAGAAAACAAGTCTACTCAGCGAAATCCACTGAGGAATGAAGAAGGAGCTTCATGTGCAGCATTTAATTATGTATTATATTTAATTGTATTATGTAGTTTTCTCTTTCTTTTTAACGTTCTTTTAAGTTACAAGAGTATGCGCAAGGTTGCAGTTTCGAAAAAATAATCTTTTATTTAAAAAAAATAGGCAGCCAGGTGGTGACGAGTTAATGGAACGGAAACTTCAAACCAAAGCGATGGAGAGTAATATAAATTTTTTTATTTTCAGGTTTTATTTTTCCTCTTTATTAATTTCTGAATAAATTTTATTTACCGTCAAAGTAATCTTTATAATATATAGCTAACATTTTACGTTCCGAATCTTCGAAAACATTGTTTTGTTTTATTAATTCATTCTCCGTGAAAATCTCATTATTTTTACATATGACGCATTTCAAATTTGACTTGATTATCATACAGAATGAAGATCGTTGATCTTAACTGGAAAAAATTGATTGCACATCTATTAAAAATGTACACGAGCGCACGCCATAACTGATATCGTCAATTAAGGCGTGCGATGACCACACGTCTGCTAATTTTCTTACGACCAGGCCTGGTGTCTATAACGAAAATGATTATCATCACCAGAGCTTTTAACATAGCCACAGCTTTCATTAAAGCAAAAAACTCTTTTTTATAATCTGAAGTTTCCTGAAATTCAATTCAGAATTTAATTTCCAAACATTTTAATGAAAGTTAAAGTATCGCTTTTTGAAACTTTAAATACGGCAATTGGAACCAGGGTTCGAATTAAGGCTTCGCACTTCACATTTTGCGAAGTGAATTCTAAATCTTACGATACGAAAGTGTTGAGATCCGGTCAAATTGCGAAACAAAAATAATACATAATTTCAAATCGACTTTTTTTCATATATGTCTACTTTCATTCATTCGCAAAAAAAGTGAGTTTTATTTAAAAGTCTTTTACATGAGTCTTATGGTGCACTTTTTATGGCGCTCCACATATAAAAATCTATTTAAAAAAAAGATGTTGAAATCAATTACATCCATGCACTAAATGAATGGGGAAATCAAACACGATCAAACATCACCTGTCTCTTTTGTGTTAACATGATTATAAAAGTTGTTTGTTTACAAAAACTGGAGTCTTGTAATTAAAGCATTCTGAGTAAATTGGATTAAATGAAATATCACTAACATGTATTCAGAATATTTTTACTTCCTTGTCTATTATGCCAAATGTTGTTTTCCTTTCGTTACAACACACTTCCCCTTATGTCACTCGAAGAACCAGCAGAGGCCGTTAAAATTCCATTCCATTCAAAACTTGGAATTGAACATAAATCGTTTAGAGCATTTCGGCATGTAAGTTAATAAATTGCCTGTGGTAGGTCGGCAAAATTTCGGTAATGGATGGCGCGTTAGTGCCATCCTCACTTATCTTTGATTCCGAGGACTGTGTATGTATGTAGTGGAAGTCCGGAGCTTCCTAAGGGTGCCAAGCTGAACAAAAGGAAAAGCTAAAAAGCATAGCAATATGTATAAAATATAATTTGCAATTTGTTGAAAATGCCTTCATCTAGTCGATAGAACACTTTGCTAAAGTTAAAATTTTTTCGCCTGCACCGCTATTTTTTTGCGAACCAACTTGAAAACGATCATTCGAACGCTGGGAACCATTGCTTACAATACTTCAAATATTTTCCTTAAGCATCCCTTCTTAACCTAGTTTCGACACATCTACAGGGTTGACACAGTCAGGGAAAGTCAGGGAGAAAAAGGCTTTTTTTTCACTGGTCAGGGAAAGTCAGGGAATTTCATAAAAAGTCAGGGAACTTTTTTGAAATTTGGTCAGGGAGAAAATTTTTAAAAGTCAATAATTTTTTTCACTTGATTTATTTCAAGATTGACTGAAAACTGTAAATATTATCTGATTTATACCTAAATGACTTGGTAGTATTTCTCTATTGCTTCATTATTAAGTATAGTTTTTGATCCATGACCAACCTGGGAATGGTGTGCTGGTTGTAGTTTGGTGTTTGGTTTTTGGATAGGCTTTTCTAGTAATTTTTGTTTATTATTTTTAAAGGATACTATACATTGAATTCGTACGTACTGAAACTGAATTGCTTTGTGACATGATGGACCATTCATATTTATTTCCATTATGTTTCAATGTGCCTTGATTGCTTGATATTCTTATGTTTATGGGAATTGTTTGATTTTCTATTGGAAAAATGTTTCGGTATTCTCTGTAAGGAAAGTGTTTCATATTGTTATGTTTATAGAAATTTAATTTTCTCTTTTTGTTTGAATAAGGTCTTCACAAACATCAAAAATAGTCTGAAAATCATATGGTTATGTTTGAATTGACAGGAAAGCATTATGTTTAAAGTTTTGTTGCGGAAGTTTTATACTTTAACACTTATTGATAATTACCAATGTTCAATACCTACCTGGCTATAATGATATACATTGTGTTATGTATTATTTTGACATCTAAAGTTTATCTTTTTTGTTTATATCACAAGAAAGAAAACGGATCGAATTGTAAATTGTTATATTTTTTCAAACAGTAATATGGCATTAGTCAGGGAAAAACTATACTTTTTCACTGGTGGTCAGGGAAAAATAGTACTTTTCACAGAAAAGTCAGGGAATTTTTTTTTTTAAGAAATGCTGTGTCAACCCTGATCTATATTCTAATACGCGCTGTGCATCCGCTTTTTTTCACGCTTTCACTCTCTAAAATTCCGGGTCGTTTTTGCGGTCACTTATTCAAAATGGAGTGTCAGACCACGGCGGTTAATATTTTTCTACGATTAGTATCAGGGAAAACACTGCATTGCATTTAATCGTTTCAAATGTTTTGATTATTCGCGAGATCAAGAAACAATAGAAAGTATTGCGCGGAGATTTATTAATGTTTTTAGGGTAAGTACGCTTTAGAACTTTTTTGTTTGTTTGTTTTGTTTTTCTTATAGTATTAATAAGGTATTTGCGTCATTACTTTTCAAATAAAGAAATGAACATCATGGTTTTTAATCATGACGCTATGGGTTCGTAAAGAAAATCGCAATTGTTTTTAATTCACCTTTTGACACTTTTATGACTTTCGCGTTTGGCTTTTATTTACATTGGGGAGTGGATTCTATGAACAGTTTCAGCGATTTTAATCTTTTTGTTGTTTACCTGTACGCACAATTTATTTTACTACTGCATATATCGTATCGTGAAAGATACAGCGCGTGTTAGAATATAGATTTTGATGTGTTTCAGATTAAAAGGTTTTTCTGTCATAACTCCACTGTTGAACTAAATATATGCTTTAGCCGAATACCTAGAGATTTTTAATTCAAAGAGTGAAGAGTGTTTTTTTTTCTGTATTGACGTTAGATATTTTTATACATGGGGAACCATTGCATCTTCAATTTATACAATTTATGTAAAAAGTGAAAAAAGTGGACGCACAGCGCTAATTTTTATTTTTGATGATTTAAAACCTGTGTTCTACACGGGATACTACATTCTAAACATTCTACATTCCAACAATTGAGGAACTTTATCATACTAAAATTCATTATTATATACTAAGCCTTTCTCTCTGTTCAGCTCACATTGATTAAAACCTGTAAAAAGTTTTTACACAGGGTACTAGTAGTTTATATTACGTTGTTGGAGGATTGTGACATTAGTCTCCCCCTGTTTGGAAGCGCTTTCAACAGGATTCTGTGTCCCACCAGGAAGCTTCTGAATCTCCAGAATAAAGAGTGGTAGAAAACTCAGGACAGACATTCTGGGGCGCAAAAAACACCCTCAACACATGCCACGGGAGTAATTTTTACACCCATGGCATAGTTTTTTACACCCTGGGCGGTATTGTGTGGGCTTTTTACACCAAGGGGTTTTCACTAAGCACTTTTTTACACTCGGAACCACCCAGAATGACTTTTCTTTCTAATATATCGCCCCCGGGAGCAAAAGAACATTTTTTCCAGAGTTTCAATCTTATCAACATTCAATCCTTCAGACGCACCAGAAATTTCTGGGTATGACATCATCCTTCTACAGTGGGAGAAACTCGATTTAACCAACAAAAAACCTACCACATCCAAGCCGGGGGATTAATATTTAATACCATTACTCAAAATGATAATCACAATATTTTGTTCTCTCTGTTTTCCGATGTATTAAATGCACCAATTTTTTATGCTAAATAAATTTATGCTAAGCTGTAAAAGTAAAGAAATAGAAAATTCTGAAAACAATTGTTCTGATAATAAGATGGTACTGCTCTCCACCCCATATCCTCCAATAATTAAAGTGGCTGTACTTCACAAAGGAAGAAAGAGCAAAAGAAAGTAAAAATTGAATGTAGAAGTTATCTCTGGTATTTTCACACTGCACATAGTTGTAGGTACCAATTTTCTTTTCTTTATCACTGAATTCTTTAATATTTCTTTTACAGAGTTTCCGGAAAACATTTAGCACCTTACAATAGGCCAACAGGAAAGTAGGTATGCATGAAAACTAATATGCACAAGAATTATTTTTTTGACTTTTAGGGTGAAATAAATCAATATCCAATGTGCGAAATTAAATTTTTTGCTTGAAAATTATTAAGATTAGTATGTCGTAAAAATCAGGCACTTCCATGAACCGCACACGCGTAAAAAAATGTGCGCGTGTGATATGTCGCACGCCCAAAACTTGATACAGCACTTGTCATTTTGTGGTTGTCCTTTAACTTATTTTTATGACGTAACAATTATTCTTCTGATCTTAATTTATAATTTTCTTATCTTACATAGGTAGTATATACGTGCTTCGCATGCGAGTAACATTCAGGTGGTTTTCTACTAGGTGAATAATGTTGCGTTGAAAAATTTCTTTGCAATTTCATTGGTTCACCAAACCGAGAGAATATTGCTGCGCCAATCAAATTAAGTCTTTCCGCATCGACATTCTTCGTCTAGTGGAAAACCGCATTTAAGTAAGTAAATGGCCACCCTTTCTGTGATATAATTTCAATAAAATGGCTTATGAAATGTTTGGTCAGTGAAACTCTTCTAAGACGTTTGTTATTATGAGATTTCAGCTGGCCATTACAATGATGTCAAAGTTTTTGAAAGGAATTTAAATAGATTAACAGGTAATGTGTTGCTTACTTATTTTAGGCACATTTTCATTGCTTTTGTAAAGAACTTAATTATTAACAAAATATAATAACTGTATAATCTGTACGGTGGAGTACTAGAGTCATTTTCTTCTTCTTCATTCAGTTGAACATCGTTAATCTTTCGTTTTTCGTTTTTCTTTAAAATCTTACCACAAGCATTGTTATCATATTTAACTTTAAATTTATTTTGCGAAGTGCAAAGATAAACGGCAATCAGTCTCTAGTGTTTGGGGTTCACTAGTTAAATCGTATCCCCGCAAGTTCACTCATAGTAAACAAATTCATTGAATCTGCAGAGTAAGCTAAATTCAACTGCATAATTCACTCTGAGCACCCCAAGAACTTCGTCTGATTAAGTGCTGTAGAGTTAAGAAAAAAACTATTTCATGGAAATTAAAATCGCACGCGCAAATCAGTAAAATCAAGTTTGCGGGTGCGAAGTACCGCACGCGAGAGTTTTTTCTCACGGAAGTGCCTGAAAAATCTATTAAAATCTATGAAAATTAGTATGTCTTATTATTTTTCTACAAATTTATAGAAATAAAATGAAGAGAATAAGAAGAATATTAATAAAAGAAAATAAGAAAATCTTCCATTAAAGATGAAATTTTCAAAGCTTACATTTGATGTTATAAAACGAATCATTGATACCAAAGTCAATACAGCTTATTATACAGATTTAAAAGATTGGATCAACAAAAGTGATGACAAAGTTCAAGCTGCACTCTTACCAAATGTTATTATCTTTAATCCTTTTGATTCCAATACAAACATTTATTGCCCTCTCTGTAAAGAAGATAAACTTGGAATATTCTATCTTGATGCTACTGGCCAATTTCAACATGGATCATCATCAGGTAGATATCCCAGACTCATCTGGGATTGCTTTTGGTATTGTGCATTGGTTGGCCAAATATGCACCTGTAAAAATGGCCATTCAGTTGCTTCTTATCATTCTGGCATTTTAAATCAGCTGAAGACATCAGACGAAGACATAAATTTCATTTTGTCACACAAATCAGGCATGACAAATTCACTTTTCAATGTCATCATAAGATTGGTTGAGCATGGAAATAACTTTAATGCCGTTGAAAGCATCTTTGCCACCTCTTTTATGGACAAAGCCTATGAGAAATTATGTGCCTATGGGATTAATGATAATAAAGCTGTGATTGAAGATTTGAAGAGATTTTTTCCTACACATGAATTGATATCTTGGTGTTTCATTTTTAATTATTTTGCTTATAAAGCAACTTATACATCTGAAATGGAAAAAATCCCTTTTCAATGGCTTTCTGGTGATCACACTTTTAAAGTAGCTGCAAACATTGGTAAGTCTTAATGAGTTTATTTCGTTTACATGTTTAACTCTATTAAAGTAGGCTTTTTTCACAGCTGGTTCAAAACGCAGGAACAGGTACAGATTATAGGTACAGATACCAGGTGATTTTGTAGTAAAAAAAAGTGTCCGCGTACTAGATGCATCCCTTGAAAAACGCCTTTTATTAAAAATGTATTTTTCAACTTTGCCGGAAATGTTGAAAAACGCGAAAATGGTAGGTGTGGTCAGATGTAAAAACTGCCTTTTAAAGATCATCATGTGCCCTTTTGAGTTTGATCAATGCCCTTTTTTAACTTTTTGAATGCCTTCTAATCTGCCCTTACATAGCACACCTGTGTATGTTGTTTTTATTTATATATTTGAGAAATGTAACGTTGAGACTTGAGACGTGCGACTGAACATTTTTCTTTCCAATAGACTCATTCATTCTCTTTGTTGAACGTGAGTAAAAGAAAATCTTTTTAAAGTATGCAAACAACAAATGACCTAATGCGAAGACACAAGAGAGAGAAAAAACTAAAATGTAATGTACCACCTGCTAAGGCAATTAAACGAAGTGAGCTCGCGCTCTTTTCTTTTCTTTTGTTATGAATGAATATAGTAGTTTGTAAAATTATTCCTGTGATGGAGAGCAAAGAACTTTTGCTTTTATTGAAGAATTGTCGAATATACCGTGTATTGCATCATTCTTCCGCGAGTTCATACTGACTTGTTTAGAAACTTGTACAATCGAATCCCTATAATTCGAAACCTCCGTAATTCGAACTTTCCACAAGTCGAACGTTTTTTTTCGGTGCCTTGAGTTTTCGAAATAGAGAGAATTTACTGTAATACAAATAGTACGTTTACCATAATGAATTATATGCCAAGATGCCTGCTGAAGAACAAGGAAAAAGTTTAAGAGAAAAGCAAAGAAAAGATGCAGCAAAAGGGTTGCAACCCATTAACAAGCTTCTATACCAAAACAAGGTAACTTCACTTCCTGTGTTTATAAAATCATTGACTTATTTCAGTTATTGTTATTTGTAGAAAATGTTTTCTTTATAAATCAAATAATCAATCAAAATGATCTCATTTTTTGTTTCAGAACAGTTACGAAACCAACACCAGAGGAACATCTTCCATCACGGCCGCACACAATACCGATATGGAAGTGGAAGAAGACGAACTTGTGATGGATCATCAACCAGATGCACTGATTGGATCAAGAACCACCCCAGAAATGGTCAAACAAGACCACCGGTTATTATGATGAAGGAAGATATATGTCAGACAATATCCATGGATTTATTATAGCCTGGAGAAGTATGGATACCTGTGCAAGATTTGTGAAGTCTTCTATGGTGATCAACCTTGTCCATCATTGAGAGGTAGAGGGGCATGGTCTCACAACTCTGTGTTATTGAAAGACAATCCGAAGCGAAGGTTTCAACGTCATGAAAATTCAAAGCCACACATTGATGCCATCCTTCTCAAAACAAATTCACGAATCGAAAGTGCGCTTGGTAAAGCAGACAAAGGAAGTGTGAAAGAGAAAGAGAGTACAAATGAATTGTATGTTAACAAACTTATAAAGATTATTCATTTTCTGGCAAGGAACAATTTTCCTGTAAAAGAGCTTTACCCTAAAATGATTAAATTCTTGGCTGATGAGATACAAGAACCTGTAACAAGGCAATATTTGGCTTCAGCTGCTCAAAATGTAACCTATGATTCTCCGGACAGCTGTGACTCCCTATTAGTATCATTAAACATCTGTTGCTCGGAAAGAAATGATGGATGTTTTCTTGTCATACTACGACGAAGATTCAAAAAAATTTAACTTAGATTTTATGTCCCTGATATCTGTCCCTTCGACAAAATCAGAAGTGTTGATCAACAAAATGAATATGATTCTTGACGAGAATGGTGTTGATATAAAAAACACGCGATTTGTATGTTTCGATGGTACCAACTGGATGAGTGGCGAGAGAAGTGGAGTTCAACAGCGTTATAGAAACGCACCTTTTTTATGTCATAGGTATGACATTTGTTCTTCTAAAAGTTTCAAAAACTGCTTATATGGAATCAGTGCTCTTTTTCGAAAATTTTTTCCATTCCACCGTAGCCACCTATCTGCTGTTTGCTCAACAACTCTTGTTTTAACTTTTCTCTCCCAAGAATTACAGGAAGTGGAATCTGAGTTACTAAGGAAACCACAGTAATTTGTTATATATTCTATTTATTTAGACTTGCCCTTTGTTACAAGCACTTAGTAGCATAGTTCCCGTGGTTAACCGAAATTGATACGTTACTTCTGGGACTATGGAAAACGTTTCATGATAGTTCTCTAAACTGACATATATTTACTGAGCTACAGGAAGCATATGGGCTGAAGGCACTGCAACTAGTAAAAGCAGCTACCACTCGTTGGCTTTTCCATGGTGCAGTATGTCGTAGATGTAGAGAACGATACCCTCAAATCGTTAAATCTTTAGATGATATGGTTGTCAAAAACAGAAATGCCGAGTAGATTGGTTACAGAGCTTCGCTTTTGAAAGAAAGAACTGTACTTGAAATCACTTTTCTTGAAGATGTTTTGTCTGTCACTAACGCCCTATGTCTTTAACTTCAAAGCGACAAAAAGGACTTTGGTGCAATATCAAGGGCTAAACGATCAACCATTGCCATATTACACTTATGAAAAAAGATTTCAAAGCACCCCACTTAAAAAGCTTCAATGAGTCGGGGAGCATCATATTGAGAGAGTGAAATCGACAGAAATGAGGAAGACGGTATCTGGTGGCACAAAGAAACAAGTACGAATCGACCAATTAATTTCTATGGAAGAGTTCCATGCAAATGTCATCAATCCCTTCATCAATGCCTTGGAAAGTGAAATCGCAAGTGCATTTGATCTATCAGATCTTCCGATTTTACAAGCCTTTTTAAAAATAGATCCCTGTGATTTACCGGATATTCAAAGTGCATCATTCACTGAATACGGTAATAAAGAATTCAAGAATTTATGGAAACGATGCGAAAGACGAATACAATGGACGGACAATTGTATGTGAAAAGCTTTTGTTTTGTCCGTTTGAAGCGTTACAAATGGAGTTTGACGGGTACAAGGCGTATGTTGATTCACAAAGAAAAGATGTAATCATTCAAAGCAAAGCCAAAGAAAGATCGCTGAACACCAGATTATTATTAGTGCAAGCCAACAAGTATTATCAAATCAATACAAGCAGAAATTGATCAAGTCCAACAGAAAGTGAAAAACCCGATCGTAGTGGAAGATCTTTTGCGTGATGAAGCTGTTGCATCTGCATTTCCAAATATTTGCCATCTACATTTTGATTCCGCACACAGAAGCTGTTGTCGTGCGTGGATTTTCAAAGATGGGCCAAATCATGGCCAAAAAGCGTTGCACACTTGACGATATCAGCCTGAACATGTTAATGAGAATTTCGTATTGAAAAGAACCCTTGAAAGATGCCAAGGTGAAAGAAATAATGGACATTTGGAAAATGAAGGAGAGAAGAATTTTTTCAGACGACATTTGATTTTATTTTTCGTATATATTGTATATCTTACAATTAGTATTTCACGGTTTTTAATTTTTGGTCGTCCATTTTGTTTTGTTTCAAAATCGTGTATCGAGTTTCGTTTGATCATTTAGATTTGTTTTATAGCGTGCTGGGAAGCTTCCGAAGTTACATAATTGTCATGGGTTTAATGTATTGAAAGTTACAAATATTGTTAGTGATTATTTAGATGTTTTTATCAAACAAAATGATCTTTAACGATTCATAAAAGAATATCATACTCTTTCAATTTGGTGTGCTTTTCCAGCGATCTAGGCCTTTTGAAAATCAAACAATTTTCTTACCCCTCAGCCCCCATGGTGATACTGAACTAAGTGCACAGGTAAACATAGGTGCCCTTTCATCTCTTATCGGACGCTGCCTTTTCATTCTAAAAAAGGGCGATAAAATCCACACTGAACGAATTCACAATAAATAATAATATTCAGCATCTAATTAAATAATAATTAATTAATTAGATGATGAATAAAAAAGAGAAAACAATATTTAAAAATTGCATCTAATGTGCTTTGAGAGAAAAAATTTTGAAACCTTTTCAGGCTTGTCATCCTTATTAAAAGCCAGTAAAAATCTTATTATTATTTCTCTGTATCCACAAAATAAAATGTATGATTCTTCTTACAGGAAAGAAGAAAAAATAACAAAATGTTAAGCATAAGCAAAATTTTATTGTTGTTTCGCGGATACTTTTTAATTAAAAATGGCCTGTCAACTTAAGACATTAAAACATCAAACATACATTAAGAAGTTTTTAAAAGTTCATTATTTTCACCACGTTGTTGCGCCACAGACTGTGGCTTCCAGCAGCGAATGAGTTAAAAAAACATGTAACAAAATTTTTCTTTTTATAAATTTTCGTTTTTTAGGATACATGAAAGATGGGAAATGGATCAAGATGTATGATTCTTTATTTTGTTTAATGAATGAAAAAGGACAGGTGAAAGGTTTCAAATTGCTAAAAGGAACAAGTTTTGATTCTGTTATTGATTTATTCCACACTGTTGGTAATCAGAATTCTTATCCAGAATTTGTAATTATTGATAATTGTTGCCATTGGAAAAATAAGTTGCAGCAAGTCTTCCCTGATACAGAAGTAAAACTTGATCTTTTTCATGCTATATCTCGCTTGACATCACAAATATCACAAAGACACCCTTTAAAGTTTGATGCTATCCGTGAACTAGGTAATGTTTTTCGGCAAGTAAATGACTTTGGCCCAAACCGTAAATCACCTACACCTTCTC